>CM064533.1:29193010-29276297 GCA_032716605.1 Paralithodes platypus
CATGCTGGATTATTGGCTGATGCATGACATTAGATCAACGCCAGTCTTCAACATGTACATGCCCAGGGACCAATACCGGCAAATTCTGAAGTGCTTGCACTTTGTCGACAACACTGCCGCACACGGAGCTGACAAGCTTTGGAAAATCCGGCCATTCCTGAACTCCCTCCTGACCAGGTATCGCCGGTTTTTCAAACCTTTTCAGAATGTTGTGATTGATGAGTCCTTGATCCTCTTCCGTGGACGTCTCTCTTTCAGGCAGTACATTCCGTCGAAGCGTCACCGCTTCGGGATCAAGTTCTTTGTACTGTGTGACTGCGAGAAAGGATACGTGCTGGACCTCATCATCTACACCGCTACTGATGTGGACATTCCAAACGACCTACTGGGTCTTTCAGGGGCGGTTGTGAAGACACTGATGGAGCCGTATCTGGATGCCAACCGTATCTTGTACAGCGACAATTTCTACACCTCTCCTCTCCTTGCCAGGTATCTCCTTGCAAGGAGCACGGGAAGCTGTGGAACTGTCAGGGCAAACAGGAAACACTGGCCCAAGTTTCATGCTACACGGAAAGGAGACATCTTCCGGAAGAAGAGCAGCAGTGACAGTATACTGGCTATTTGTTGGCATGACACAAAGCCAGTCAATGTCCTCTCCACCTTCCACAAGTCCACAATGCGAGATAGCGGGAAGAAGAGATACCAAATGGACCCTGTCACCCGCGAGAAGCATCTAGTCCCTATCTCCAAACCTGACCTTGTTATGGACTACAACATAAACATGCGGTTGGTGGATAAGAGTGACATGCAAATCACTGCTGTTGACTGCCTCAGGAAGACGTGTAAGTGGTATAAGAAGGTGGTACTCCATCTTCTTGATGTCACTACCCTGAACGCGTACAACCTGTGGATGACGCGGACAGGAAGGAAGAGCTCGGTAAGGCTGTTCGCGAAGGACATCATCGACTCCATCTTCAGGAAGCACGGAACCACACGTATGCTACCACCTCCGAGGCCGATCGTGAATATGCCTGCCCGCCTTCAGAGCCGGGACTACTTCTTGACCCACATGCTTGTGTTTTGCCCCCGCTCAGCATCACAGATCGCAGCCAACCGGAAGCACGGACTGAAGCAGTGCCACGTCTGCAGACATACAACAAGGAGGAACCAAATTAGGAAGGAAACTACGTTCATGTGTAGCTATTGTAATGTGGGACTATGCGCTTCTCCATGTTACACAGAGTACCACACACGGAAACACTTCTAGACCTCTTCCAAGACCTCCTCCTCCTCTAGACCTCTTGCCAATCATTCATAAGTTCATGCAATCATTCATTCATCTATTTCAAACTACCTCATGAATTCATGTCATTCAATCATTCATATGGTGGAATAGCACACTACCCAAACACAAGTGCATTCATCATCATCAGCAACATCACCCATTACATCCATAAGTTTCTAATCTCATCCATCCATCTGCTTCTTGGTCTACCTCATACATCCATGTCATTTGTCTACCTCAATCATATAACTGCCTTTTATCTACCTCAATCCTATAACTGCCTTTTCTACCTCAATGAAATGTGGATTACACCTCCTGGGAACACCACAAAAAAAAAAATTAGTCATCAACACTACCCCATAGGGTGATTTGGAAATGTGTTGAAATAATATTATTTATAAAACAAAACAAAAATTCCTGCAAAGCAAGCGAAACAGAGAGAGGAGAGTGAAAATGCACGCCTATATATATATATATCATATATATATACGCCTATCAAATGATTTCAATCAATATATGGTACTATATATATATATATATATATATATATAGATATACCAGTATATATATTATATATAGTATTAGATATACGTATATTGGTATCAATCTTTGATTAACGGTAACTGTCCAGAATGTACCTTATACCGTGATTATATACGCCTATCAAATGATTGAAATCAATATAGACAATATTAACAAGTATATATACCGTATTGATATCAATCATTTGATAGGCGTATATATCACGGTATACGGTACATTTCTCTCCTTACGAAAGGAGAGAGAGAAGAGTCATAGCAATTTCCAGGTCACATGTACGGTACATAGTAGGGACAGAAATGTGCCGTATACCGTGATATATACGCCTATCAAATGATTGAAATCAATATAGACCAATATACAGTATATATATTGATATCAATCATTTGATAGGCGTATATATCACGGTATACGGTACATTTTTCTCCTTACGAAAGGAGAGAGAAGAGTCATAGCAATTTCCAGGTCACATGTACGGTACATAGTAGGGACAGAAATGTACCGTATACCGTGATATATACGCCTATCAAATGATTGAAATCAATATAGACCAATATACAGTATATATATATGATATCAATCATTTGATAGGCGTATATATCACGGTATACGGTACATTTTCTCCTTACGAAAGGAGAGAGAAGAGTCATAGCAATTTCCAGGTCACATGTACGGTACATAGTAGGGACAGAAATGTACCGTATACCGTGATATATACGCCTATCAAATGATTGAAATCAATATAGACCAATATACAGTATATATATATTGATATCAATCATTTGATAGGCGTATATATCACGGTATACGGTACATTTTTCTCCTTACGAAAGGAGAGAGAAGAGTCATAGCAATTTCAAGGTCACATGTACGGTACATAGTAGGGACAGAAATGTACCGTATACCGTGATATATACGCCTATCAAATGATTGAAATCAATATAGACCAATATACAGTATATATATATTGATATCAATCATTTGATAGGCGTATATATCACGGTATACGGTACATTTTTCTCCTTACGAAAGGAGAGAGAAGAGTCATAGCAATTTCAAGGTCACATGTACGGTACATAGTAGGGACAGAAATGTACCGTATACCGTGATATATACGCCTATCAAATGATTGAAATCAATATAGACCAATATACAGTATATATATTGATATCAATCATTTGATAGGCGTATATATCACGGTATACGGTACATTTCTCTCCTTACGAAAGGAGAGAGAAGAGTCATAGCAATTTCAAGGTCACCTTCGTAAGGAAAAAAATATACCGTACATGGTGATATATATACGCCTATCAAATGATTGATATCAATATTCACCAATATACAGTATATATATATATATATATACCGTATATTGATATCAATCATTTGATAGGCATACATATCATCATGTACGTATCGGTACATTGTAGGGACAGAAATCTACCGTATACCGTGATATATACGCCTATCAAATGATTGAAATCAATATACACCAATATACAGTATATATATATATTGATATCAATCATTTGATAGGCGTATATATCACGGTATACGGTATATTTCTCTCCTTACGAAAGGAGAGAGAAGAGTGATAGCAATTTCAAGGTCACCTTCGTAAGGAAACAAATATACCGTACATGGTGATATATATACGCCTATCAAATGATTGATATCAATATTCACCAATATACAGTATATATATATATATACCGTATATTGATATCAATCATTTGATAGGCGTATATATATCACCATGTACGGTATATTTGTTTCCTTACGAAGGTGACCTTGAAATTGCTATGACTCTTCTCTCCTTTCGTAAGGAGAGAAATATACCGTATACCGTGATATACACCGATATACAGTATATATATATATATATATATATATATTATATATATATAATCATATATATACCGTATTTGTACGGTAGCTTGTAAGGAATGAAATTTATTAGTGATAAATGAAAGAGAATACAGAAACTGAACTGAAAATAGAGTGAAAAAGATATAATAATACAGAAATATTACAAGCAAATAAAGAAAGAGGGATTAGAGAAAAGAATAATGAGAATTACATATACGAAAGGGAGAAATATAGAGAAGAGAGACAGGGAAAGAAGGGATTTGATTTTTGATTTTGCCCCGAGGGGCGAGTTTATTGAGCAGCGCCCCCCATCCTGTGAGGGGACAACCACTAGTAAGGCGATACATACTGCTCAAAGAGCCATTATTCCACTGAAACAACAGCATCGTCGTCTGGTTACATTCATATTTGTGTTTATAAATCAGGTTGGCATTATTCAGATGTGTTATTATAGTTTCCTCATTTAATTGTCACATGGTCTGTATATACGTATCTCATTAAAAAAAAAAAAAAAAAAAAAAAAAAAAGCAAGCTTGTAGTGACTGAATTATTAATTGACAGGTTGTAAATAATAGCACTACAGAACTAGTGCAATCGTATGAGGAGACTATTCATATTTTCATTACATCAATGGTTATTGAGATCATAGTTAGCTGAATACAATTATTACAAAAATAGGCAATGGTATAAATCAACATAATACATAATTTAATACAGGCGGACATAATCATGATCTGGTTCGTTGTGCACTGGGAGCTGAGGTGTCTTGAGATCGCCTCGCACCCTTACACAACGAACGTATTATAGTCTGCATGGTTGGTATCTATTTTTTTTTTCTTTTTTTTCTTTTTTTTTTCTTCCTTCCTTTCTTTTTTTTTTCTTCCCTCCCCCTTCCTCCCTTTTCCATTTTTTTTTTCTTCTTTTTCCCTTTTTCCCCTTTTTTCCTTTTTTCTTCCCTTCCTTTTCCCTTTTTCTGTTTGTTTTCCCTTTTTTTTTTACCCTAGGTGGGTCTAAGGGGGGAAAGGAGACGGGGGGGAGAGGGAAGAGAAAAGGAGGAAAGTTTGAAGGAAAGTAGGAGAGTAACAGTTGGTGGGCAGACCCCCTTGCTATGTTGTGTGTTTGAAACATATGTGTTTGTGTTGGAGCAAGTGGTGTATTTTATTTATGTTTGCTGTTTGGTAGCTAGCTAAGGAACTAAGGTGTGATTGTTATTATTATCATTATTATTATTGTCAAGAATTGATTAAACACCGAATGAAGCTTCAAATAATGCACTCGTTGAAGGAACTAAGGTGTGATTGTTATTATTATCATTATTATTATTGTCAAGAATTGATTAAACACCGAATGAAGCTTCAAATAATGCACTCGTTGAAGGGAGACAACGCGTACGAAGGAGAAGGGAGGAGAGAGAGAAAGCGAGCTAGCCAGAGAGAGAGAGAGAGAGAGAGAGAGTCAGACAGACAGACAAGAGGAGTGAGAGAGACAGAAAGAGAGAGAGAGAGAGAGCGAGAATACAGAGAATACAGAAATAAGGAGAAACAAGATAAAATAAGAGGGCTTACCGAAGGAATACCGTATTTGTACGGTAGCTTGTAAGGAATGAAATTTATTAGTGATAAATGAAAGAGAATACAGAAACTGAACTGAAAATAGAGTGAAAAAGATATAATAATACAGAAATATTACAAGCAAATAAAGAAAGAGGGATTAGAGAAAAGAATAATGAGAATTACATATACGAAAGGGAGAAATATAGAGAAGAGAGACAGGGAGGAAGGGAGACAGCGCGTACAAAGGAGAAGGGAGGAGAGAGAGAGAAAGAAAGCGAGCTAGCCAGAGAGAGAGAGAGAGAGTCAGACAGACAGACGAGAGAAGTGAGAGAGACAGAAAGAGAGAGAGAGAGAAAGAGCGAGAATACAAAGAATACAGAAATAAGGAGAAACAAGATCAAATAAGAGGGCTTACCGAAGGAATAATAGACGCGCGTGAGGCTGAAGTCAGGACAAAGCGAACGCATCCGAACGCGCCTGGGAAATACACCAAAAAGTAGCCTCCCTTCCTCACCTCCTCCCACCCTCCACACTCGCTCAATTCATTCAGAATAGACTTCTATGGGGAGACGAAGAGTTGTTCGTTCCAAAAATCATCGTTTCGTTCCGATTGGAGCCATAGTTACGGCGCTAGGGCGAGTGAAAGTGAGCGAATATTTCGGGATTGTGCCCGCTGGGCGGCTCGGTGTAAAATACCGCCTAGCCCGCTAATAAGGTGTTAACCTGACAAGCGCTAAATAGACCTAGGGGCTAGGGTAGTTATTTGTGCATTTCTAGCCTTGGATTCTGACAGAATTCGTTATATTTACAATATAGAGCATTATTTGTTTTCGGTATGCTTTTATTTTACATATATGATGTATATATGAACCTTCAAGAGTGCTAAAATAAGTGGGAAAAGCATTTGGGTGGTGAAAAACGAAGATATTGGCCATCCGGTCATAATATCAGGCGAGAGAGAGCCACAGGCAACCCTCCTCTCTCGCTGTCTGTGAGGTAACTGAGACAAGCGGGGCGGTGTGGGCCGGTGTCTGGGTGTTGCATAACGATCTTTTCTGCAACCCACTTGTGCTACATTATCGCGGGAGAGAAAAATAACCAATAAATGATGATAATAAGAGGAAAAATAGGTGACAATTGAGGAGGGGAGGGAGGGGGGAATAAGGAGGGGAGGGGGGTGGGTGAGATTTACATGGATGAGTACTGGAGGGGAATTATCTCACCTAGAGACAAATTCCTTTGTTTTGATAGGCCCTTTTTTTTTATGGAAGGCTTTTTTTATGGTGTTGCTTCCGTGAGGCCCATCGCGTTCCCTATAGGAAGCCTTCCGTGAGGCCTATCGCGCTTGCCGGGTTAATCCGTCCCCATGCTCTTCACTTTCCTCTGCGTTTTTTTCTGCTAGGGTCCCTGTGTGTGTTGTGGAGTGCAGGTGGGGTTGATTCCCCATCCTGTGGGTGTCTTGGGGCTCATTTGGGAGTGCCGGCCTCCCAATGACCACCTGTTAACCCCAGCTTGTCCCCCCTCTTCTGCCGCCTTTTTCCTCCCAGGAGGATAGGGTACCACACGGCTTGTTGTTGTTGTTGTGTCAGGGTGTACGGTTGATGTCGTTCTTCGTTCCTCGTCTGGTCGCTGGTGTATCCATCTTTGTCTCTGCAATGCTGGTCGCCTGGGACAAATCATGGAGTTTGCATTGTGTTTTCCCCCACAGTTGCAGCAGCGCGGCTCCACTGTTGCCCCTGTACGGATTTTATCCCCACATAGTGTGGATAGGTGACCACCACCACAGAAACGGCACCGTGGATCAAGTTGGCAGCTCCAGGTAGGGTGCCGCCACCTTGAACAATTCAGACACATCTTTTCTTCTTCTATGAAAGGTGACACGTATCGATAACCGATACCAGTGATAAAAATTCTTTCAGGTGCCTCACCTTTTATCAGGGCAACTGCTTGGCTTCTCTCTTTCCCTCGCACCTTATTTCTGTCCACCCACAGTATTTTGTCGTCGTCTAGGAGAAAGTCAGGATCTAGCCAAACAGGGTATTTAAATATGATGATTTTGGTCGTCTTCTCCGTATCGTTGGGTACTTCCATAAATGTTTGCTGGTAGCCTGTGGTGGTTAAATGCTTCACAGCTTCTTCATTGGCGACAGTTATATATGGTCGGTACTTTCCGTCCTTAAGGAGTGGCTGAAAACTTCTGTGTTCCCTGCCAAGTTCCACAGTCCATAGCACTTTTTGTTGGTATGTAAGTATGGAGTCAATGGGGAAATGTAGTCGGGGGCGTCTCCCCTGGACTTGTTCGTCTACCCCTGGGTTCCTTCGCTCTTGTTCAATGGTGTCCATTTCGTCATGCTTATTCTTCTTTCTGTTCTCGTCCCTGCCGTCATCTTCTTCGTCACTACTCCTGTCTTGGTTTCCTCGTTTCTCTCCATTATTTTTCTTGCGTTTCTTCTCCACCAACGTGTAACCCTCCTGCTCCATATCCTCGGTGCCGGTGTGGTTCTCGTCCACCATCTCACTCACAGTTTCTTCACTAGAATGGTGGTAATCCTCCTCTGTGTGGGTATTGCTGGCCATTACTATGAGGTTTATGGGTGGTGAGGGAACCGTGGGAAAAAACCAACAAGTTCACTACCCCACAAAGTCACTGTGGTCGTAAACTAGATCAGAGCGGAGCGGCCACTGTTTACCCATCAAAGGTCAGAGGTCAACTGGAGAGAGTGTGAGACGGAAGACGTTATGAGGTGGGTGCAGTGTGGCGGGGGAGGAGGGTTGAATGTTCTAGACGCACATGATGACTTGTCAAGGGACGTTATGAGGTGGGTGGTGTGGGGGTGGAGATAGGTAGGAATGCATTATGAGGTTGGGGGAAGAGAGGAAGGAAGGAGTTATGAGGTGGGTGGTGTGGGGGTGGAAAGGGGAGGGAATGTGCTACGGGGTGGGTGGCAAGAGGAGGGAAGGCGTTATGGGGTGGGAGAAGAGAGGAGGGAAGGTGTTATGAGGATGGTCATGGAGGTGTAGGAAGAGGGTGGAACGTTCTAGAAGTACGTGGTGATTTGTGTAGGTTACTGTGTAGTATGTCCCTATGTATGTAATATGTATGTATAATGGGTACATAGTACACTACATACATGGGTACATACACTATGTATTATGTGTGTAAATTCAAATATATACTGTATATAATGTGTTTTTCTTCCTGAAAAGGTATTTTGCATTTATGGGAAGTATGTATATGTACTGTATATTACTCTCCCTCTCCATTCATACTAATGTAAAATATTATTTTAGCCATATCTATTGTGTAAAATTATTGATTATGCATATTTATATACTACTGTATATTCAACAGCTGAGCTCTGGAACTCTCTTCCTGAATCCATCATTGCCTCATCCTATGACTTAAATTGTTTCAAACTCCGGGTGTCCAGACATTTTGGCTAGAACGTTCCTTGATTTTGGCTCTGTCACTCTTTAAAGTCTGGGGGGAGGTATTCGGCACAGGCAGTTTTGCCTTTTGTCTCCCTCATCCCCACAGACAAAATAATATATACCGAAATAAAAACAAATTAATGGATGTTACTCGCTTATAAGAAGGAAAATATAGTTGTACTATATATACATGGAAAATTCACAAGATTTGGATAGCAAAGTAATCATAATGTTAATAATAATAATAGTAAGATGTGCTCTAACATACATTCACACAAAGTGAAAGTTGGAAACAAAGCCTGGGGGTAATAACGGCCTACCTGTCCCTTCTGGTCAGTTAAAAGGGTGGTCGCATAATTATACTGTACTTTCAAAATCATCAAAGGCATCGACAATATGAACTGTAGTAAGTACTTCACTATCGACCAATCTAATTACACGCGGGGAAACGGTTGCAAAATTATTGGTAAATCTTTTAACTCACACGAATCTAAGAATTTCTTCTTCAATCGAGTTGTCAACTTGTGGAATGGGCTTCCCCGAAACGTTATAGACTGTATAGACCGTTGATTCATTTAAACTCCGCCTAGACAAATATCTCGCTTCAAACCCGCGACTGACTGCGTTTGTAAATGAATAACTTTATTTTATCCCCCCCTCAGTTACTAACCCATCTGTCCCCTACTAACTTCCTAATCCTGCCACGGACATTAGTTCCAGGGCAGTAATTCCCTTTCCAATGTTCCCTTACCCACTCTAAACCACTGTTTGGACACTTGATCCTCAGTGTTTTGGAGGACAAGCAACCTAGAAGGGTCACTAGATCTGTTGTTGCTTGATTTCCTTTGTACTCCTTTGTACTGTATAGGCCTACGTCAGTTGTAAAAGGTATTATGATAAGTGAACATGTAGGTTAGGAGACTCCGATCATAAGTTTAATAATAATAATAATAATAATAATAATAATAATAATAATATAAATCGCAATAGTACGATGTTGAAAACAAAAATAATTAATGTTACCCAATTATAAGAAGTATGTAAAGTTGTGTTATATACCATGCATTTATAAATATATAGGAGTATGTAATATATTAACAAGTTTGTAATAATACAAATAATAATAATAATCAAATAATAATGATAATAATACAAAACACTATAGTATGATGTGTCGTACCACGTACTCACACACACACGTGTACACACACACATGCACGCACACACAAAAGAGAGTTTTGTGACATAGCCCGGGGGGTAATAACGGTAGACGTTTAACCCTTATTTAGCGGCGAGCAACATAAGTCGAGTTAAATAAAGCTGGACTATGTGGCGGCGCTCGACATAGGTCGAGTGGCAATTTCAGCACGTAATGTGGCTGAGAGAGAGAGACAAGTGGTGGCAGGAGACTAGCGAGCGTATGACTGCTCCAGACCACCGCGGCGAACCTACTGACACAAATCTCAGCTCCCTCCTCCCTCTCTCACTCGCTACATACTCAATTATGTACTGAAAGTACCGAATTACCTGCTTTTTGCACTCGCGTTGCACGGTTATTGCAAGAAAACTATCCATCATACAAGGATCGTTATGGTGTCATTCGAAAGCTCTGTTTATGCCCTTTCAGGGATAGGTACTTGTTTTACGTTCTGGGTCTTATTTAGGCATGAAAATGATCACGTAAACAGCCCTATTTTGGCTAAAAACACCCCGCTGTGCGGTACACATAAATAAACCGCATAGGCCGCTCGTAAGGTGTTAAGGTGGTCACGTGTTCATTGTAGGGTCAGTCGTTGTATAGCCAGTGTTGTGAAAAGACAGAGTTGTCGCAGATCCGGGAGGAGAGGCGCCGCTCTTATGTAAGTCTATACCGTGTTTACATACAACTTCGTCAGGCGTTGATCTCTATTCATAAAAAAAAAAAAAATCTAGTTTTGTCCTTTATCGTTCGGTGATATACTTAATCGATTCTTTCTTATATATATTTGTTCTAGTCTTGTCCTTTGTTGTTAGGTGTCAAAGGTATTCACGATTACCTTCGTCAGAGGGTGTCTCATATTATAAACCTGAGACCTTTCACTCATGCCCTCGTCAAGAGGTATCCTATAGGATCTCAAAACCCCTGAGATTGTGAGATCCTAGTATTTTAGGGGTGGGGGTGGTTTGAGATCATACGCCGCGCGCGGCCTAGGATCCTCGTGGTTTGAGATCATACCGTTTTCTGTTGGTACACACTACACCGCGCGCGGCCCAGGATCTCAGATCCAAGCGTTTGGGTGGGGCGGGACGGGGCGGGAAGGTTGAGATCCTAGCATATTCTTTGATATCTTAAAGTTTGGGTTTGAGATCATCTCGTTTTCTGTTGGTACACACTACACCGCACGCGGCCCAGGATCTCAGATCCGAGTGTTTGGGGTCGGGCGGGAGGGGGGGAGGTTGAGATCCTAGCATATTCTTTGAGATATTACAGTTTGCAATGAGATCTTAGGGTTTGCAATGAGATCTTAGGGTTTGCAATGAGATCTTAGGGTTTGCAATGAGCGCACACGGTCATACAACACTACTGCCGCAATGTTGCATCTCTCGTTATTCTATCGCTACTCCAATAATCAGTGTTCCTCAGAGTTCTCTTAGTGAATACGACCTCCTCTACTTAGGGTATGTAGTACACGTCTTGCAGCCCAATCCCACCCCTCTGTACAACTCTCTAACTCAAGAGTGAAACGATTCTCCCAATCTTTCTTCTTCTATTCAACAGCTGAGCTCTGGAAGTCTCTCCATGAATCCATCTTCCTCTCATCCTATGACTTAAATTGCTTCAAACTTCGTGTGTCCAGACATTTTGGATTGAACATTCCTTGATTTTGGCCCTGTCACTCTTTCAACTCTGGGGGAGGCACTCGTCACAGGCAGTTTTGCCTTTTGCCTCCCTCATCCACATAAATATATATATATATATATTGTTATGCCCTGATTTTATGCAGGATTAACGATTGATACAGGTGAATTCTACTAGACTGGGACTTTCGAGTTCATACAAATAAAAAAGACAACAGAGGATAATTATATATCACCAAAATATAGTTTAGATTGCAGCTTTATTTCCTTAATCTCTAAATACACGAATAGAGTATGAGTTTGAGTTTAGAAACATAACACAATGAATAGCACTTAAAAAAACACTTAATCTTCGAGCACAGTTGCGGATCTGGATGGAGTTCAGGGGCGGTATTTAAAAAGCACTTTTAGGCTTAAAAGTAGCTTTTAAAGATGGTGGCCACTTTTAAAAGATAAAAGTTGGGTAAAAAAAACTTTTAGCGGCTAAAAGTAGCTTTTAAACCCGGCAAAAACTAAAAGCCCTCCTGGGGACTTTTAGCGCTTAAAAGTTACTTTTAAAGGACGATGAAGATGGTTGTATAACAAATCCGCCACCCCCTGCCAAGGAATGTTCATGTTAAAAAGACTATTTGGATTAATAGGCCTATAGCGACTCTGAGTTAATCAAAAGATACCATATAAACCACGAATGAACCTTAGAGGAACAAAACTCCTAACCCCGAGATGAAAGTGTGTATTACCCTACATTATTTGGCAACAGTCAAAATGTAACTGTATGAGTAACTCATGATTGTAGGTTAAATATACAGTGTATTATCAAATGCAGTATGTTAGGTAACTCTTGATTCTATCCATATACCACCCCACACATCATACTACTCAAAGGTGATTCACTGTGTGTTCTCCAACGAATATGCTATATTAGAAAGTAACCTACCACCTTATATATCAACCTACTTTAAACATTTCGATTCATACTGTATATAATGTCCGACTACATTTTTTGCCGCGGTCGCGGTCTCTATTTTTAGATGGGTAAATCCTCCTCCTCCGCCCACAACCTCGACAGTTCCAGCGTCCTCGTTGACAAACGCCTATACTGTACTTGTTGGAAGAACACTAACAAATAGACCAAATTAAAGGAGTGTAGAAGGACTAAGATATAATATTCGATTGTCACAAGATAGGCCTATTTCATAACATCCGAGAACAAGTAGCCTATTTGCACCCTATTTTTTCGCAAATTACCGTAAACTGGGGTAATTTCGGACTGCGGTCATAACTTCGGACTTTGGCGATAATAAGTAATTAGCCATTGTCATTATATAATGGAAATGCTTTTACCATACAAGTCCGAAGTTTTCCAATACTTCGGACATCATTTAGGATAAGGATAAGGATATTATGGGGGATAATTTTAGGAGGCTCCTGGATTACGGCGCACGGCGCATTATCACTACACATCACTTGACCTAGTTAAATCTCTACAATGTGTATACAGTCAGGAGAAATTGTAAAAAACAAACTCTAAAAATGTCCGAAATTACCCCACTTTACGAATTGTGAAAACTCGCGAATTTGGCAACTATCTCAGATGCTGCCACACCGGAGTATGCAATTGTTTTGGTATGGTAAATATATTACCCTTTCAATTTAGCAATATATAATAGATTTCACAATAAAAAAATATTGCATAATTACCCTAATGTTTTATAGTAATTAGTATATGCAATTAGAAGCCTATACTTACCTATTAAACGTTATTCATCAATTGTAATCTTGCTAGATGTAGCGAAATAGCGGTTGTGGCAGCTTTCTTAACGCTTCCACTAATAGCTGCTTTTAAATGTTTTATGAAACACTTTTAAGGAATTTCTTTTAGTTAAAATTAATTTTAGGGAAATTTTTAAATTCTTTTATAAATACCGGCCCAGGTATTTTAGCACAGCTTAAGTGTATTCCTTTTGTCTGGAATCAGATACACTAATTACTATCGAGGGTTGATACAAGTAATATCATCAGCTATTTAATTTCACTGTTCTTGTAGCGAAGTTGACTTGCGATGGTGGTGATGAATGAGTTAGTTATTTCACTATATATCTTGAGTTATGTACCATGCGCACTGGTATGAGAGAAAGCTCAAAGTCGAATGAGGATGGACTTTGAAATATTTTCTTTGTGTTAAAATAATGGCGGAGTCGATTGTGGACTGAAATATTTTCACCTGGTCGAAATAATGGCAGAGTCGCTTAGCATCAAAATCGGCTTAATTTGATTTAATTCGGAAAATAACTTTTAATGGTCGGGAACACTTCAATAGACTATAGAGCATTCGTAAAGGACATTATTATCTGTAAATTCCGAATATTAGCACGGTAATGGATTTTTTATGTTTTAACACTTTTTGGGATTCTGTTTATTTCACTCTCGAACTTGGATTTTTGGCAGAGTCGCTTGTGGACTCTGTTTTATTTTGCTCACTTCATGGATTAACTTAGGGTGTATAGGGGTATTGGAGGGGGTCTGTCTGATCATTATATAGTGGTAGCTAAGGTTAGGATACAAAAGAAGTGGGTGAGGAGAGCGGGAGGGAGGCGAGAGGAGGGTGGAATGGTGAGGAGGGTGGAGAGGTTGCAGGAGGAGGAAATCAGGGAGGAGTACAGGAGAGCAGTGGAAAGACGACTAGGTGGGTTCGACCTGGAAGTTATGGAGGAAGTGGAGGAGATGAGCAAGGTGTTTAAGGATGAGATCTGTGCAGCATGTGAGGAGGTGTGTGGAGTGAGGAGAAGAGGGAGGGGAGTGAAAGGTACAGCATGGTGGACAGAAGAGGTACGAATAGCTGTGGAAGAAAAGAAGAAAGCATATAGAGAGTGGTTGGGTAGCAGAGGGAATGAAGATTCCGAGAGACAGAAACGAGCGAGGTACGTGGAGAGTAAGAGGGTGGTGAAGAGAGTAGTGAAGGAAAGTAAGAGAAGAGTAGATGAGGAATTTGGAAGGAATCTGAGTGTAAAATGGAGGGAGAGTAAGAAACTGTTCTGGAAAGAAGTCAAGAAAGTTAGGGAAGGTAGCAAGGGAAACAGTAAGGGTGTGAAAGATAAGAATGGGAGAATGCTAGCCGAGAAGCAAGAGAGAGTCGAAAGATGGAGGGAGTACTTCAGTGAGTTGCTAAATGAAAGGAATGAAGAGCCAGCAAACATAGCTGGATATGGTATGGGAGGGAGAAGAAGAGAAGTAGTGGAGGAGGAGGTGGGGATCAGGAGGTCAGAAGTGTGGGAAGCCATGAAAAGAGTGAAGTTGGGGAAAGCACCAGGAACAGATGGAGTGTGTGGGGAAATGTTGAGGTATGGTGGTGAGATAGTGATAGAATGGGTATAGAAAATGTGCAAACTAGCATGGGAGAAGGGGAGTGCACCCGATGACTGGAAGACTGGCATAATAGTCCCCCTATATAAGGGCAAAGGGGAAAGAGGAGTATGTGGTAACCACCGAGGAATATGTCTTCTAAGCGTAGTAGGGAAGGTATACAGTAGGGTAGTGATTGAGAGAGTGAGAGTGAGAACGGAGAAATGGATAGGCGACGAGCAGGGAGGTTTTAGGAAGGGAAGAGGATGTGTAGATCAGATTTTTACCCTGAATTGTGTTGTGGAGAAGTATCTGGAGAAGAAACAAAAGGTGTATGTTGCCTTTATGGACTTGGAGAAGGCCTATGACAGAGTGGATAGAGAAGGTTTGTGGAAAGTACTTAGAATATACGGAGTAGAGGGCAAGTTGCTGAAAGCAGTGAAGAGCATGTATGAGGGTGCAAAGGTGGCAGTACGTGTGGAGAGTGAGCAGAGCGAGTTCTTTGACCTGAATGTTGGTTTGAAACAGGGGTGTGTGATGTCCCCGTGGTTGTTTACTGTATATATGGATGGAGTTATGAAAGAAATACTATCAAGAGCAGTGGATGTTGGTGTATCGCTGAAAAGGGAGGGAATTGAGTGGAAGCTACCTATACTGCTGTTTGCGGATGATACAGTTCTGATGAGTGATAATGAATGGGAGTTGCAGGGTCTGGTAAATGAGTTTGGAACAGTGTGCGAAAAACGGAATTTGAAGGTAAATACGGGGAAGAGCAAGGTTATGGTCTTCGAAAGGGGTGAAGTCACAGAGTGTGAGGTGAAGCTGAACGGTCAGGCTATGGAGATCGTCAACTCTTTTAAGTATCTGGGCAGTGTGTTGAGTAAAGATGGGACTATGGATGAAGAGGTGTGGGAGAGGGTACAACAGGGGAAGAGGGTTGTAGGAACGCTAAAAGCAGTAACAAGAAATAGGGTGGTCAGTATGGAAGTGAAGAAGTCCTTGCATGACAGTGTGGTAATCCCGACACTGACTTACGGAAGCGAAGCATGGACGTTGGTTGAGAGACTCAGACCAAGAGTGAGAGCAGTGGAAATGAATTACTTAAGGAGTGCGTGCGGAGTTACATGGAGGGATAGACAGACTAATGAGGAAGTAAGAAGGAGGTGTGGTGTGGAGGTAGATGTGCTGGAAAGTGTGAAAAGGAACAACTTGAGATGGTTCGGCCATATGGAACGTATGGAAAGCGAGAGAATGACTAAGAGGGTGTATGAGAGCGAGGTGGAGGGACAGAGGGGGAGAGGTAGACCGAATATAAGGTGGAAGGATGGAGTGAGGAAGTACATGAACGAAGGTGGTGCTGGTTGGGGGGAGGGGCGTCGACTGACTGGGGACAGAGGTGCATGGGGGCGGTTCGTTCGTGGCCACCCCTTCGGGGATCACGGCGTCAGGCAATAGATAGATAGAGATGGATTAACTTATACACTTTCTCTCGTTGCTGGTCATCGACTTAGGCGTCTTTTCTATATCTTCTTTCCGACGATGGTCGAGGTGTTTGCTGTCTGTAGTCGTCTGCTCCTCCGTGGGCCGTCCAGGTTGGCCGGCTGTGTGAAGATAGTTACAGATGGGTTGACGGGTTTGGGGTCTTAAGTATGGCTCCGTAGCTTATTGTAATCATCTGGCAATTACTGTTGGGCACCATACCGGACTAACGCAAGTATTCTAGAGGTAATTTGGAATACTCGACTATCCTGACCTTTATATCAACTGTTGATGAAGTCCTGCTAAGGAACTCTTGAAACAGGGTCTTAAATATCGTGCCTCAGTGGTAACGTATATGGCACGATATCGGACTAATGCAGGAAGACCTTAGAACTACTCTTCCTGACTGTCTCTGACCTTTTTAAGAGGTTCGGGGGACCCGGGGCGGTGTTTAAACCTTTCAGTTACCAGAGCTGGGCACCACAAACAAAAAGTCAAGTCAGCAAACACAAATCAGCAAACCCAGAACATATCTTCAGCAAACACAAATGTGCAAACCTTGTGAAATTTCTAGTCCTCAAATGCAAATATGCAAACACAAACCGTTTTTTATTAATTTTAAATTTAAACTACAGAATCAAGGGTAAATCAATAAATTCAATTTCTAATGTCAATAAATATATATATATTTACTTAAATATATTGTTGCCCAACTTCCATGGACCTGAAGGATATACATACAGGCTTTTAAAGCTTGGAAATTGCTGTAAATTGCCAAAACATTCCAGAACGTCACCCGCAGTGAAAGGGTTAATATATATAGCATAGGCCACTTAGTTTGTCCACATGGGCAGTAAAACGTTGGGGCAACTTGTTTATGGGGAGAGTGCTTCAGTAATAATCAGTATTCGCAATTCCGCACCATTCAGGAGGAGGTACGCCGGATCACAGAGGTGCAAGGAGGCGATTTATTCGTGGTCCCCCCTTTGGGAATGGCAATAGGCTATATATGCCTAGATAGGTCTACTTTAGATAGATTAAGTAATTTAATAGAAAGTAGCCTAGGCCTATTAATTTTAATGCTCAGAATAAAGGCCTAGCTTCAGATCAAAATTTAATAAAATTTTATTGTAGGCTAAATTTAGTCTAGGCCTATATGATACTTTCAAAATTAACACTTTCTACTTGACACTAATAAATTGAGTGTGATTATAGGCCTAGACCTATACATAGAAGTTAGAACATGCAATATTTAGCCTAGGCCTACATGCTTTGAGGCATTTTGATGGAATTAGTGATTATAGCCCAGACCTAGGCTAGCCTATATATATAAAAGTTAGAAAATGCAATATTATCTAGCCTACATGCTTTGAGGCATTTTGATAGGATTAGGGTAGCCTAGGCCTAGCCTAATAAAATTACTTATATTAGTAATTAGCCTAGGCCTAGGCTATATTTAGAAGTTAGAACATGCAATATTTAGCCTACATGCTTCGAGGCATTTTGATGGGATTAGTGATTATAGACCTAGGCCTAGGCTATATAGCCTAGCCTATATAGAAGTTAGACTTAGCCTAGGCCTACATGCTTTGAAGCATTTTGATGGGATTAGGGTAGCCTAATAACATTAGTTTAGGTTAAAAATTAACAGGTTATCAATCAAATTAACGATAGCCTAACTTTATAATCTTAAATTAGGCTAGATTATAAAGTTATAAAGCCCTTCTCCAGAGACATCTTCTTGGTAATTACAGGCCCATAGAAGGTTTCTAGGTGGGGCCAGGGGTGGCTTAGGTCCTCGATTTCTGCATGCTCTGTAACATCACTGTCGGATGATGGTGGTGAACTGCTCCCCATGCTGTTGGCAGCTGCGGTAGGCATGATGGTAGACTCCATGTTCACTTCAATAGGCCGAAAATATAAACAAAGTTGAAGAGCTAGCAGGTTGGAACTCTTGGACTGCTGTGTGTTGTAGGTGTTAGCTCGACGCTTGCTACTAAGTAAGTGAACAAACATGAAGAGCCGATGTATAGGCCTAGTTCCAGAACACAGGTAGTTGGCTTGGTCACATTACTTTTTTTGGCTGGAGCTGCAGGAGCGGCCCAGGGCTGGCTTGGCGGCTGGAATTTTTATTTTGAGGACTCGAGGTTTGCAACATGGAAGTACTTTCCAGAGCTTCAAACCCGCAAATAGGCAGCCATTTTGGCGCCAACGCTAATTCGCCAACAAAATGACACTTCCGCCATGGCGGAATTGGCTATTTGCGGAAGTGTTGGCTAAGGTGCCCAGCTCTGTCAGTTACACAGTCTAATGGGATGCCACAGACTCAGTGCGCCTAGGACTTGTATATGCAGAGTCCCTTTGAGGGTATCTCGCCAAGCCCTTCCTTCACAGCGGTCTCAGATGTTTCAAGACTACCTGTGAAAAGTGGTAGTGTTCACTTTCAATAGTAATAAGTAGAGAGGTCGGGTTGCCGGAGGCTCTCAACTCTTACTAGGGAAAGTGGAACCTAGCAGAGGGGACAATGTTAGTTACTGGGATGCCAGTAGTAACAAAGTTCCTCTGAGAGGACACTTTACACAGTGTTCACTTTCAATAGTAATAAGTAGAGAGATCGGGTTGCCGGAGTCTCTCAACTCTTACTAGGGAAAGTGGAACCTAGCATAAGGGACAATGTTAGATGCTGGGATGCCAGTAGTAACAAAGTTCCTCTGAGAGGACACTGTACACTTTCAATAGAAACAGCTGAGTCGTCGGGATGCCGAGTTCTCAACTTCTACAGAAGGTGTAATCCTTACTAAGGCCACTATGTTAGTCACTGGGATGCCAGTGGTAACAAAGTTCCTAAGTTATGACTTTAGCACTTTTCACTAGAGAATATTGAGGACGGGATGCTGTACTCCTCAACTTCTTTCAGAGAAGGTGCACACCTAGAAGGTAGCAATCTATGTTTATCCTGGGATGCCTAGGACAACACGAAGCCTCCTAATAGGAGTGGTTGTGGACTTCTTTCAGCTAGAAATGAAGGGGCGGGATGCCTGACCTTTCTCTTCTAAGCCAAGAAAGCTTTATACCGGTAGCAGAAGCTATGTTAACCACTGGGATGCCAGTGATAACAAAGTTCCTGTAACAGGCCACAGTTTCGGTAACTGAAAGAATAGAAGTGAAGCTCCGGGGTGCCGGTCACTTACACTACTATAATTTAGTAGACACCACCTATCAAGAGTCTCTATGTTTGCTGACGGGATGCCGCAACCAACAAAGATCCCTAAAATAGGATTTTTATCTCACAGACAGTACTGTATATTAGACTTTCGGGATGCCGTAGGTCCAACTGAATGGAGGTTTAATTCTAAGACTTATAAAGGTGGGATGCCAGTACTCAAGAAGCCTTAAAATTGCTTAACTCTCCTAGATTATCTTGACCTGGTATTGAGAATTACTGCGAGGGATCCTTGCTAACGTGTAGGATGGTAAGGGCATGAGGATGTATCCTTGGAGGGGTCTATGGAACCTCTTGTTCTGGTGGTCAAGATATTCTCTTTCTAAATCAATTTATTAGGTCACACGGTGGGGCATATCACCTAGAAAGGTACTTCATCAATGGTTAAGAAATAATTATAAAATAAATAGGTAAGGTCAATAGAGCCTTGGAAAATAATAACTTTGCTCAAGGAAAGGAGTTCCTTAATGGGGGAAAATAAAAAAATTGTCAGCTATTTTTCCCGCCTTAGGTTCGCACCGAACCCAAATCTGTTGCCATCGAGTGAATTCAAATTTTTAAATCGCAGTCATCAAAATATCACTGTAACAGCGCATTTTGAGCGACTGTACACTTCTAAGATAAACCATATAATCACATATATAACTCACACCATTATAACTACCTTTTAAAAACAACTGTAAGTGTGTTGGTGTGATCTCCTTATAGAAGCTCACACCATCACAATAGAAGCTGGTAACTTTCCACTCTGCTAAGGCAAGCACGGATCCCACGATCACCAAATGGTATCACACTTCCGTTGCCAAGATATCGAGAAGTAATTGCTAGAAACTTTGTCACATCCAGTTGTCACATGGTGTTGCTGAACCGCGCCCCTCGCTCAAGAGGCAGAGGGCGAGTCAGTCAGCACACCCTAAGGAGGGTATCTCTCTCCAGCCCTCTGGGTAAGACTAGTGACCTGTATAAGTGTAGAAGTACCTTATAAGTGACATACAAGTACGCAGTGACATACAAGTGTTCTAGTGATTCCCTTCTAATCATTTGTTCTCTCTCTTTACAGGAAGATCAATATTACTTGGAAAACAGCTCATAGTTCTAGGTTGCTATTATTCAGAGCTGGGCACCACAAACAAAAAGTCAAGTCAGCAAACACAAATCAGCAAACCCAGAACATAACTTCAGCAAACACAAATGTGCAAACCTTGTGAAATTTCTAGTCCTCAAATACAAATATGCAAACGCAAACCGTTTTTTATTTTTTAAATTTAATTTTTATTTAATTTAAATTTAAACTACAGAATCAAGGGTAAATCAATAAATTCAATCTCTAATGTCAATAAATATATATATTTACTTAAATATAATGTTGCCCAACTTCCATGGACCTCAAGGATATACATACAGGCTTTTAAAGCTTGGAAATTGCTGTAAATTGCCAAAACATTCCAGAACATCACCCACAGTGAAAGGGTTAATATATATAGCATAGGCCACTTAGTTTGTCCACATGGGCAGTAAAACGTTGGGGCAACTTGTTTATGGGGAGAGTGCTTCAGTAATAATCAGTATTCGCAATTCCGCACCATTCAGGAGGAAGTACGCCGGATCACAGAGGTGCAAGGAGGCGATTTATTTGTGGTCCCCCCTTTGGGAATGGCAATAGGCTATATATGCCTAGATAGGTCTACTTTAGATAGATTAAGTAATTTAATAGAAAGTAGCCTAGGCCTATTAATTTTAATGCTCAGAATAAAAGCCTAGCTTCAGATCAAAATTTAATACAATTTTATTGTAGGCTAAATTTAGTCTAGGCCTATAAGATACTTTCAAAATTAACACTTTCTACTTGACACTAATAAAATGAGTGTGATTATAGGCCTAGGCCTATACATAGAAGTTAGAACATGCAATATTTAGGCTAGGCCTACATGCTTTGAGGCATTTTGATGGAATTGGTGACTGATTATAGCCTAGACTTAGGCCTAGGCTATATATTAAAGTTAGAACATGCAATATTTAGCCTACATGCATTGAGGCATTTTGATGGAATTAGTGATTATAACCTAGACCTAGGCTATATATATAGAAGTTAAAACATGCAATATTTAGCCTACATGCTTTGAGGCATTTTGATGGAATTAGTGATTATAACCTAGACCTAGGCTATATATATATATAGAAGTTAGAACATGCAATATTTAGCCTACATGCTTTGAGGCATTTTGATGGAATTAGTGATTATAACCTAGACCTAGGCTATATATATAGAAGTTAGAACATGCAATATTTAGCCTACATGCTTTGAGGCATTTTGATGGAATTAGTGATTATAACCTAGACCTAGGCTATATATATATAGAAGTTAGAACATGCAATATTTAGCCTACATGCTTAGAGGTATTTTGATGGAATTAGTGATTATAACCTAGACCTAGGCTATATATATAGAAGTTAGAACATGCAATATTTAGCCTACATGCTTTGAGGCATTTTGATGGAATTAGTGATTGACTGATTATAGCCTAGACCTAGGCTAGCCTATATATATAGAAGTTTGAAAATGCAATATTATTTAGCCTACATGCTTTGAGGCATTTTGATAGGATTAGGGTAGCCTAGGCCTAGCCTAATAAAATTACTTATATTAGTAATTAGCCTAGGCTATAGGCCTAGGCTATATTTAGAAGTTAGAACATGCAATATTTAGCCTACATGCTTTGGGGCATTTTGATGGGATTAGTGATTATAGACCTAGGCCTAGGCTATATAGCCTAGCCTATATAGAAGTTAGACTTAGCCTAGGCCTACATGCTTTGAGGCATTTTGATGGGATTAGGGTAGCCTAATAACATTAGTTTAGGTTAAAAATTAACAGGCTATCAATCAAATTAACGATAGCCTAACTTTATAATCTTAAATTAGGCTAGATTATAAAGTTATAAAGCCCTTCTCCAGAGACATCTTCTTGGTAATTACAGGCCCATAGAAGGTTTCTAGGTGGGGCCAGGGGTGGCTTAGGTCCTCGATTTCTGCATGCTCTGCAGCATCACTGTCGGATGATGGTGGTGAACTGCTCCCCATGCTGTTGGCAGCTGCGGTAGGCATGATGGTAGACTCCATGTTCACTTCAATAGGCCGAAAATATAAACAAAGTTGAAGTGCTAGCACTGCTGTGTGTTGTAGGTGTTAGCTCGACGCTTGCTACTAAGTAAGTGAACAAACGTGAAGACTGAAGAGCCGATGTATAGGCCTAGATTCCAGAACACAGGTAGTTGGCTTGGTCACATGACTTTTTTTTGGCTGGAGCTGCAGGAGCGGTCCAGGGCTGGCTGGCGGCTGGAATTTTTAGTTTGCGGACTCAGGTTTGCAACATGGAGGTACTTTCCAGAGCTTCAAACCCGCAAATAGGCAGCCATTTTGGCGCCAACGCTAATTCGCCAACAAAATGACACTTCCGCCATGGCGGAATTGGCTATTTGCGGAAGTGTTGGCTAAAGTGCCCAGCTCTGCTATTATTAAAGTGTTATCACTAAGTATTAAGTAGAGTACTTATCTCGGTACACACTCAACATCGAGTATACACCACATTAAGAAGTACTTTATAATTACATTGCTCCAACGCATGGGACGTCTAGTGTAATATATTCTAATATCTCAAAATTAGGATTAAGGGTTAAAGACATATATTTTGCTGTTAAATAAACCAAACAAAGCCCCGTGCTTGTTTATTTTAAAACCTCCCTACATATTTCCAGTGGTTCCAGATTACTACAGAGTTCATTACAACGTACAGGAAATATTGAGGTAAGATAATAAGTTAACCCTAACCATTCCACTCAGTGCCTCAACCATAAATCGCCCGCTACATCACTGGATTTCTATAAGTCTTGAATGTTACAGACATATTACTCTAACATTCTATTCAATACATTGTCCAATATACAAAGTATTTATGATTAATAAAACATATTTGATTAGGCCCACAAAAACACATGGCAGTCATTCGAAAAGTAGTCCTGTTAATATTTTAATAGATAGGTATCCATGTCCTAAAATTAAAATTATATGTATAAAAACTCAAGATGAACTTAAAAAATAATCGTCATTAGCCACTTTACTGGATATTAGATTATACAATTATAAACTAGTTTCAGATCTGGCAAGCGCATACTAAATTGATGCCAGTGTTCGCTACCCATAATAGTCATTAAACGAATCTTCTCAGACAGTAAACATCTCTTCCCCACTTGACTTACTTAGTTAAATTTGACATTAGTTGGGCATCTATGTGCACATTAGCAGTAATGGTGGTAGATATTTGTTTCTCACAGATGGAAATTTTAATATAATGTGGATTAAAGGTAAAATAGCCGCATTTTCCTTTACCATCATTATCTCCGATAGACTGGAAATGGTGTCGTATTTCACACCCAAATGCCATAAAAGGGTGTCCAATATCAAGCCAACTCAACCCTGCTCCTACACAGGCTTGAGGAAGTGAACAACTGGGTTTAAGTCAAGCCGATTCGGGCTTTAAGTATATATCTGTAAGCAAGTCATCATATTTCATTGGCGAGTGTTAAACAATTCTATCTATCTAAATGTAGTCTTAAATTAGCCCAAACATACGCCAAAGTATATTCACGATCATTCGAAATTGGGCTTTTGTGTATTTCCTCTTTAACAAGTGTTTATACTTATAAGAGTGTGCAAAATATAAATATGTTCTAATGTATAACTAGGAACCCCAAAAGATTCACCAAACCCAAATATACGAAGCGAAGCGTTTGTTGACGTTCGTAAAACAAAAAACAAAAAAACAACAGCTTGCGTTCGCTTATACGATGCCAGGAGAGGAATGCTTCTTTATTAAACCCTCTAAGTAGCATATTATGTGAATGTTTCTTAAACTAATGGAACTGAAATTGTATACATCGACTTCCAAACCGATCTGATGATCTCTGAACTTTGACATAATTGTAATAGTTTCGAAATCTGACCTTGATCATTATAACGGAATGAAGGTTCTTGGTACGATGTTGCCAATGTAGCTGCTACCGCTAGATCCAGCGAATCACTTCCATCACTTTCATCTAGCGACATCAAGATGTGATGAATTCTAGCGATATTCAAGTTAGTTTCCCTATTTTAAGGAATTGGAGAGATGTTTCGATTGTTAAAGATTATTCTAGATACTTCAACATATGTTTTCTAGTGACATACAAGTTTTTAGTGTCTGGTGACTAGCGATTTGTCAATGCTATTCTATACTCCGTTCAGCATAAACAGTCCGTTGGTAGGCCAGAACTTGACAACACTGTTTTACCCTCGCTATCAGCTGATAAGTTGATAATGGGGGCGAGAAACCATTTGCCCTCTCTCTCTCTCTCTCTCTCTCTCTCTGGGAGATGAAATTGTACTAACTTAATTTTTAAATTGATTTTTATATACCCTAAATCTATATATATAATGTCTTAAATGATAAAATAAACTATTGGTCAAAATATTCTGTGTGGCAGACTTTAATGTTTGCTTTTATTGTACGGTTTTCTGTAATCATAATGAATGGGATACTTCTCTATAGTAGAAAATTATCCAGTGTTTCTGATGTTATGACTTTTTTCCACACCACCATTGAGGTAAAAGTCTAGGTGCGTTTATTTGTATAGAGGTTTCCCCAGTATGTACTGTATATGAATACATATATAATAGTCGAGTCATGGGTGGAAAGGTTAAGGTGTTAAACCTGTGGGATCAAATGAACCAATTAAAAAATCATTAGGATGTATCGTATAAATACGATAGAATATGACTCTTTTGTGATCTTGTATGTCTCTGTGACGTCACGATCTCTCCTACAGCACGACGTAGGACGAGTAGATCGTATATTATAAGATTGTAAATAAGTTAAGTTATAAAAGGCCTAATATGCTATTAAGCAATATTGCCATGGTCTTATGTAGTATATATGAATTTATCGTATATATTAATATAATTTATCGTATAGAGCAACCTAAATGCGGTACGATAATTTGGGCTCCTGGCGGTTTGCCAAGGCAGCAAGGTGTGCTTTTGAGGTACGCCAGAGCCTTCACGAACACCAACCAGTTAACATCTAATTTTCCGCCCTCAGTTGATCGTGCTTTTGTGCCTCTAATCACAATACACATACAGCAATACACACAGCTACACCATCACGATGCTCTCATCGACATCATGACTGACTGATAGATAAGCATATTATTCATGTCCATTCCCATGTAATCATTTATTCTTTCTTTAACTTGACTCGTGTCGTGGGACCGAAGTCTCGTTCCCCATTGTCCACCGCCATATTGGGTAAAACGTTCTCCCTTGCCTCATTGCCACGTGGAACAATTGGTGAGTTAATTCCTGGCTAATATTAACCCTTATAACCTTACCCTATCATTATATACATTTATTATGTGAGACCTTTGGATATAAATTAGCTTGTTTCAGATTGAATTCAATTTAGATATAGAGTATTCATTTAGATTGATTTTATTTGATTCGTTATAGCTTAGTAATATTTAACTTCCATTGATAGTTTACCACATTGGTGCCCAGACCCGGGAACTAGCTACCAGTAAGGGATTCTTAGGCAATGAGCAAGGGATTAGCCCAGGGATGCAGGAGCAAGGACCCCGGAGGGGTGGGGCTTGGCTATCTCCCTGTACCTCAGGCGCCGGTACCTCAGCGAATAGCCATAGTAGGGCATTCTTATGCAACTAGGCTAAGGGCAGCTGACGGAGGTACTGAGTCGTATCGGGCGTCAGAGGGGGAAAGAACTTTCCGGCTGACCTACTTCGGGGTACCGGGAGCAACCGTTGACACTCTGAAAGCCTCCCCCCAGTGGGGGCAAGTTGTACGGTTTAGGCCGCATATGATCTTTTTGTTTATAGGCGGCAATGATATACGCCCCGGAACAGTACCCAGCGAGTTAGCTGACGCAATTAAAGAGGTGGCGCTGGATCTGGAGCGTGAGTCCGGAGGAAGCTGCAAGATCGTGGCAATTGAGAGCCGGACGAGAGTCCGAGGGTTCTCAGCGGCGGAATATCAGGCTATAAAAATTCTGTTAACCGCACCCTGAGGTGTCGGTTAATAGAAACGAAGCACCGCTTTGTTTCTATCACACTCAGCATCCGAGACCTCGACCAGGATGGTGTCCACCTCGACTTAGACACCAATCAAGTCCTATATAACAAGATTGTAGGGCTAACGAAGCGTTGGCTAGAGAGGGACGCCGGGGTTGTGTCATTGCGCCTGCCTATGTCCTGCTTCCCACCTATCGTCTTTCCCCAATAATTTTCTTTTCCGTTTCAGACTTCCTGTGACATATGACCTGACCTAACATTTTTTCTTGTTCAATATGATCCATTAGTAGGTATTGCTATTTAGTGTACTATTTTTTCTCCATAACATAGAAGTCCGCTGGCTGGCGTCTCTTAAGTAGCCTATTATTTGGCCGTTGTTTTTGTAACGTAATATTTAGATACATAGCCTATAGGCTCGCAAGCAAAATGGATAAAAACGGTAAAGAGACACCGTCTAGTGGGTGCTGAACAAAGCCCCTAAAAATCAAAGGGCGGGACTTCGGGGAGTAATAAATAGGCTAATAGTGGACGTCAACACTTTCATCACTACTGCTGAACTAGAGGAATTGGAGGCTAGATTAGAAAACGTCCAGGTTACCCACGGTCGTATTACGGCTCTGAGTGAGGTGATTGTGGCTGCCATGACAGAGGAGGAAGAGATTGTTACAGAGTGTGATAATCGCGCCCTCTATGACGAACCTGTCTTTAGAGCGAAGTACCTATTACAGCGTGCAATCGCGAGTAAGAAGGGAGGCGATAATGAGGCCCATAGAAGGGCTGAACCAAAACATACTGTACACCTCCCAAAGCTCAATCTTCCTACATTTGGGGGCAAGTTAACCGAGTGGTTAGCTTTCTGGGACGTGTTTCGATCTACGGTTCATGAATCCTCTTTGGATAATGTCCGCAAGTTTCACTATCTGAAGGGACAAATGGAAGGAGAGGCCTTACATTTAATAGAGGGTTTTGCAGTAGTAGGTGGTAGTTATCTTGAAGCGGTACACTTATTAGAGTCCACATACGGGGATAGAGAGCAGTTGAAGATGGCCCATGTCGTTGCCTTGTTGGGGCTCGCAGAACCACAGTATAAGGTTGATGAGTTGACACACTTCAGGGCAAATATGGAGTGCCATACTCGATCGCTAGATACCCTAGGGCTTACCACGCAGGAAATGATAGTCATTATCTTGCGTCAGAAGCTTTCTATGGCAATACTTGATAAGGTAAGATCATTTGAGCTGGGGGAGTTCAAAACTCAGTTCAGTAAGGAGATCAATAATCTACAGTTGAACAAAGGGAGAATGTATGAGTCGGGAGGGAGTGAGAATGTGGAGAAGAGGGGAACAGTAAGCATGACAGTGGGGACTAAAGTAAAGAAAGAGGGTGTGTATAAGAAACCTGCTCAGATTCTATGTAAGCTATGTAACAACAAACATAAATGGAGTTTCTGCATAAAATACCCAACAAATGAGACAAAACTAGCACAGGCGAAAAGATTGAAGCTATGTGTAGGTTGTCTAAGTAAAGAACATGGTAAGCAGGGACAATGTACTGCTACATACTTAAGGCCCTGTCGCCACTGCAAAGGACATCACTTTGATAAGTTGTGTCCTACAGCAGATAAAGTCAAAGACGTCAAAAATGAGGGTACTACAACTGTGGCACTAGGTAGCACGCAAGACACCACTATATTGCCCACAATACAGATTCCCATGGAAGGTAATGACAGTAACAAAGTTTGTCGGGTACTTCTAGATCAAGGGTCTCAACGTTCCTTTATAAAGAGGTCCGTACTAGTGGGACTGAAGCACCGAATCATAGGGGCTGAGACTCTTCGATTACAGGGCTTCACAGGGGTTACTGATAAACAAGACTACGAGATAGCGGAGATTTCATATTTCTATCGTAAAAACCGGTACTTTATGACTTGTATCGTAATAGACACCCTACCAGAATATGTATCTGTGGGTGTGAAGAAGGTGGAACACGCATTACGTAGCAAAGGGGTTAACTTGTCAGATCCCATGGGAAATCAGAGTGAGGTGCATGTTCTACTTGGTGTGGATCATTATTATGAAGTAGTATACCCTGGATTTAAAAAGATGTGTGGTGTAAATTTAATCCCCACTAAATTTGGATACTGCATGAGCGGAAAGGTGCATACTACACAGTCAAAGGTCCTGGTCGACACGGTCTCGATATATAGAGTCAATGTAACCGCGGCAGAGGAGTTGGGAAGGGAGGATTCCCAACCTAGTGACCCTAAGATGGCTGCCGAGTTCGACCTGGAACGACTGTGGAGATTGGATCACATAGGCATTAATCCTATGGAGACTGATTATGACTCGGAAGTTGCGCTACAAAGGTTTGACGAGTCTGTGTGCTACTGTGCCTCAGACAAGCAATATAAAGTTAGTTTACCCTGGAAGAACAGTGAGATAAGCCTGCCTACCAACTATGGTTTGGCATTAGGTCGCTTGCGCGCATTGCAGCGGAAATTGTCTAACGAACCGAGCACGCGCCAGGCGTATGACGATGTATTTCGGAGTTATGAGGATAGGGGCTTTATAGAGAGAGTCGATGTCAGGGAACCGTGTAAGAAGGGTGGGGTTCACTATCTGGCCCATCATGGGGTAAAGAAAGACAGCGTCACCACACCAATACGGGTGGTGTATGACTGTTCTGCCCACCAAGGACAACAACCCCGTCTAAATGACTGCCTGTTGACAGGTCCGTCCATGGTGTCGGACCTGTCCCAACATCTATTGCGGTTTAGGCTGGGGAAGTACGCCTATACCAGTGACATCGAGAAAGCATTCTTGATGGTCAAGCTAAAGGAGGAAGATAGAGATGTTACCCGCTTTCTTTGGTTCGGCGACATTAGCGACTCTGAAAGTCCCATCATAATATACCGTTTTCGGGTTGTACTCTTTGGGGCCACTTGCTCGCAGTTTTTGTTAAATGCCACAATCAGAAAACATCTAGCTGACACTCATGAGGACACAAGTAAACTATCTCGCGGATTATACATTGACAATTTGCAGGGTACTAGCGATAGTCAAAATGATTTGATATATGCATACTGGCAAGCACGCAGATTGTTTGCGGATGCACATCTATTTCTCCGCGAGTGGGTTACTAATAGTGAAGATCTTCAGAGTATAATACAAGTGGATGGTACGGCATCTCTTAAACAGGAAAAGTCCAGAAATTTGGGGATGATCTGGCAACCTAAACATGACATACTAACTTTTCAAACAAGGTCTTTTGCTCAGCAGACAGGAGCGCACACAAAAAGAAGTCTGTTGAGCAAAGTTGCGCAATTTTTTGATCCTTTGGGTCTAGCATTACCTGTTACCATAAGAGCTAGGATTCTAATGCAGGAAGTTTGGAGACGTAAAATAGGATGGGATGACAGTTTGCCCGAGGACCTGAATGACTAAAGGACATTGTTGTTGAATGAATATGCCATCCTATGTACTAAACCTATACCTCGTAAAGTGGCGGCGTTCGGTGACGTTATGTTACACACGTTTTGCGATGCTAGCGCCACGGCATACGGGGTAGCCATATATGTTGTTACTTCATTTGGGGCACATTTAGTTACAGCCCGGGCCAAAGTAGCCCCGGTTAAAAAGGTAACTATCCCTAAAATGGAATTGACTGCCATGCTGCTATTAGCACGTCTGGTGCAACATGTACGCGCAGCATACGAGAGCGAATTAAATATTGAAATCGTTCACGTATGGTGCGATATTCAGGTCGCACTCAACTGGATACATAGCAAGAAGTCTCTGCCAGTTTATGTGCGGAATAGGGTAGATGAGATTAGAGCCCTTTTGCCAGACGTTGCTTATCATTATGTAAATACAAAGGAAAACCCTAGTGATCTCATAACTAGGGGTATAACGGCTAGCCAGTTAATGAAGTCCGAATTGTGGTGGCATGGTCCAAAGTGGCTGCTCCATGAAAGTGAATGGACGATATGGCATGCTGTTGGTGAGGGACTTCTGCCACTGGAAACAGTGGCAGTTACAGCCCAACCAAATGAGCCACCGGGTCCTATCATGAAGTGGGCAAGATTCGGTGACTATAATAAACTAGTCAGAGTTGTAGCTTGGGTGTTGCGATATGTATCCAATCTTAAGCTTAAAGTAACGGGCCAACTCTGCAACAGGGGTCACAACATTGATGCTCGTGAATTTAAAGCAGCTGAAGTAACTTTGATCAAATGGGTTCAAATAGAAACCTTTTCCAATGAATTAGAATCCTTGAAAGGCTCGAATAAGACATTAATGCCTAATATAGTGCGTCAACTAAGGTTGCACCTAGACAATGGCCTCATCAGGTGTGAGGGTCGCCTGAAGTGGTCGGGTGTACCAGACGGCACCAACCGACCTATACTTATGCCAACAAGACATCACGTTACTGATCTATTGATCATACGTGCACATAGGGAAGTAAAACACTACGGGGTATGTCATATTATATCAAATTTACGTCTCACGTGGTGGATACCCAAAGTTCGACAAGTAGCTCGACGCGTAGTGAGAAAGTGTGTAATATGCCAGAGACTAAAGGGTAAACCATATGCAACTGGACCAGCTCCACCTCTACCTGAATGCCGTGTAAAGCACGTAGAACCTTTCCAAGCGGTAGGATTAGATTACACAGGGGCATTGAAGACGAGGGAGCATGAGAAGGTTTATATATTATTGTTTACCTGTGCGACGTCTCGAGCGGTACACCTAGAACTATGTGATAATATGTCTAGCGAAGAATTTATGCTGGCGTTCAGACGGTTTTGTGCCCGTCGTTCATTCCCTCAACTCATTCTTAGCGACAATGCTCCCACTTATGTCCAAGCATCAAAATATCTAAAGGATATGAGTAGTGATCCTACTATCATCACTTTTTTGGGAGAGAAGAAGTGCGAATGGAGGTTCATTCCAGTTAAGGCACCTTGGTTTGGTGGCATGTGGGAACGGTGTGTCGGCATAGTAAAGTCAGGACTCAGAGCGGTTGTAGGACGTGCTCTATTAAAGAAGAGTGAGTTGACGACAGTCCTCACAGAGATAGAGGCAGTCGTGAATGATCGCCCGCTTACATATGTGTACACCGACCTGCAAGAACCACTACCATTAACGCCAGCTCACTTGCTATATGGGAAACCATTGACTGCGTTTCCATCTGATTTCCAATCCATAGTAGAGTTAGAGGATCCCTCGTTGTACTCTGAGGTAGCGGTGTCTAAGAGATACCAGTATAAATCCAGGATAATCGAGGATTTTAGGAAATGGTGGATTAGTGAATATCTGCTAGCATTGAGGGAAAGGAGTGTTACTCCCTCTGGTAGACCAACGGCACCTACAGTTGGCGAAGTTGTTTTAATTAAAGAAGATAGTCCTCGTTTATACTGGAAATTAGGCCGCGTGTTAGAGGTATACAAGGGGGCAGACTCTGTAGAGCGGGTGGCGCTATTGAAGACAGCCACTGGAACTACTGTTCGGCCTATCGCACGTTTGTACGCTTTGGAGCTCGATTCCGCATTGCAATCTGAGGCTCCACCTGTTATTGCTGGGTCCGAGGATTCTCGAAGGAACGACTCACCTCATACTGATGGTGATCATTCTCGGACCGGGACGCGTCCCAGACGCGCTGCTGCTGGCGCCCTCGACTTGTGGCGTCAGAAGATAGCCTCTGGGCAACTTTAGGTTTAAGGTGGGGTTCAGGTCTTTTTTGTGGGGGGAGTGTATCGTATAAATACGATAGAATATGACTCTTTTGTGATCTTGTATGTCTCTGTGACGTCACGATCTCTCCTACAGCACGACGTAGGACGAGTAGATCGTATATTATAAGATTGTAAATAAGTTAAGTTATAAAAGGCCTAATATGCTATTAAGCAATATTGCCATGGTCTTATGTAGTATATATGAATTTATCGTATATATTAATAATTTATCGTATAGAGCAACCTAAATGCGGTACGATAATTTGGGCTCCTGGCGGTTTGCCAAGGCAGCAAGGTGTGCTTTTGAGGTACGCCAGAGCCTTCACGAACACCAACCAGTTAACATCTAATTTTCCGCCCTCAGTTGATCGTGCTTTTGTGCCTCTAATCACAATACACATACAGCAATACACACAGCTACACCATCACGATGCTCTCATCGACATCATGACTGACTGATAGATAAGCATATTATTCATGTCCATTCCCATGTAATCATTTATTCTTTCTTTAACTTGACTCGTGTCTTGGGACCGAAGTCTCGTTCCCCATTGTCCACCGCCATATTGGGTAAAACGTTCTCCCTTGCCTCATTGCCACGTGGAACTATTGGTGAGTTAATTCCTGGCTAATATTAACCCTTATAACCTTACCCTATCATTATATACATTTATTATGTGAGACCTTTGGATATAAATTAGCTTGTTTCAGGTTGAATTCAATTTAGATATAGAGTATTCATTTAGATTGATTTTATTTGATTCGTTATAGCTTAGTAATATTTAACTTCCATTGATAGTTTACCACAGGATGTATCATCAGGATGTATTAATCCTGTACAGTAGTACAGGAGTTTAGCAGTACTCTCTTCAGTACAGAGACTAAACGCGCTTGGCTACCGTGACCGTCTGTCTGTCTGTCTGTCTGGATTTCTCTCCGTCTACGCACTTGGCTACCGTGACCGTCTGTATGTCTGTCTGTCTGTATTTCTCTCTGTCTATCTGTATATTTGTCTGTCTGCTTGTGAATAGGGCTGTTTGTCTATCTGTCTCTCTGTCTGTACATCTGACTGTATCTTTGTTTGTCTGTATGGCTCCCTGTTTGTCTGTCTGTCTGTATATCTATGTTTGCTTATCTGTATATCTATGTTTGCTTATCTGTATATCTGTTTGTCTGCATGGTATGTACTTATATCTGACTGTTTGTATATATGTATATCTATATGTATGTTTGTCTGTCTGTCTGTTTGTCTATCAGTATACCTGTCTGTCTGTCTGCAAATATGTCGGTGTGTCTATCTGTATATCTAACTGTCTGTATATCTGTATGTCTGTTTGTCTATCTGTATATGTGTCTGTCTGTCTGTCTATCTGCCTGTCTGTATGTTTGTATATATCTCTATCTGCCTGTCTGTATGTTTGTCTATATCTATATATTTATGTCTGTCTGTCTCTCTGTATATCTGTCTGTCTGTCTATGTCTGTTTGTTTATATGTCTCTGTGTCGGTCTGTCTGTCTGTCTTTAGTTGTCTGTCTATCTGTATATCTGTCTGTCTGTCTGTATATCTGTCTGTTTGTCTGTATATATGCCTGTTTGTCTGTATGTATATATGTATATCTGTCTGTTTGTGTGTATATCTGCCTGTATGTCTGTCTGTATATATGCCTGTTTGTCTGTCTGTATATATGCCTGTTTGTCTGTCTGTATATATGCCTGTTTGTCTGTATGTATATCTGTATCTCTTGACCAATATTTTGACCAATAGTTTATTTTATCATTTAAGACATTATATATATAGATTTAGGATGCTTCATCTCTTTCAAGACGTTCCTCGGATTTGTGTTTGCGTTTCTCGGCTTGAGAGAGCTTGCGCTTGCTGGATAATGATTCGTAACAAGTGCTATGCATGTGGTGACCCTTTGGTCCCTTCTCCCAATCCACATTTTCATGTATATGTTGAAACTTGTCAAGTTCTTTCCATTGTAAAGACTTTTCCCGGATGGATTCCCACTTCTCAGGTGTAATGTTTTCCAAACGATCATCTGCGGTACATCGCTTACCACAGAGTAAAATGCACTCGTATGCATTTAATGTCTTGTCTGGTAACTCTTCACTCTCTCTTCTATTATCCATTATTTCGGTCACTTCACAAGTCGGCGATTTTCATCAGATATGCGATCCATCTGAAACAGTAAAAAAGTAATATTAGATAATTATACACCGCAGGCAGAGAACAACAGTGATGATAGCAGCGAAAGTGAGGACAGTGATTCTGATAGTGGCTCATACAGTGAATCATGTAGTGACAGTGCAGTGGCAGATTAGTATGTACAATTAGTATAATACAATACAATAACAATACAATATACAATACAATACAATAACCATTCCAGTGGATTTGTAATGCCAGAATTAGTGAAAAAGGACACCTCATTCGTCCTTGTAGCTCATCTGATGCCAGAGATATTACATTTCATGTTTTTCAAGATGGTGTTGGCGGCCATTTTGAATATTGGGCTCTAGCAGAGTTAGCCGTAATTTTTCAGAGGGGCATAGGAGCTAATTTTCCTTTAAAGTGGTTCAGGTTGTCAAATCCATCGAGAGAAAAAGGTAGGAACAAAATGGTCACGAATTCCAAGCAAATGACCCTACTACAAGGGTCATGTTCTCTGGGTATGTGGGAGTTAAGGCCTATGGTGGGGAAACATAAGGGTGAAATTGCTTGTCCTACACACGGTCACTACACTCACCTTGTGGATTTTGGAGGTATATGGCACTGCCCGAGTTTGTAACGTTCCTTGTCCACTCACTGACACTGGCATTAACACTCTCAAAATTACACAACAGATGCTTTATGGGCGATATTAAAACAAGAAACCACGTTTTGTTTACTATGTGCCTAAACACCGTATTATCGCCAATATTCTGATACTTATATCGGTCACTTAGCCCCACTATACCACTCCGAAATTCCCCTCTTTTGAGGAGCTTAACCGACCCGTGTGCTGGCTCGATCGCTCGCTCGTGGGTTGGTGAAAACAAATTTGAATGTATCCAGGTTCAGGAGTAATCTACAGCGAGTCATTCCTTTGTGGTTAAGTGCCCCATTTATAATTCCTTCCATACATCTAAACATTATTTTATCAGAGTGCAGTTGGGAGTATGCACAGGCTAAGATTAATATGCAGTATTCGAGAATGAATAATATATCGTAGGCTTGTGCATAAACCTTTAACTGTCTTGATAGCCTAATGCTTAGTGTGCGTAATTTTGGTGTGAGTAGTCTAGGTTCGAGTCCTTGGAGTACCACATGAATTCATTACTTTCATTGATTTCATTAGTTAGGTTTATTTGTAATTTAATTGGTGGGTTGGTGAAAACAAATATTAATTTATACAGGTTCAAGAGTATTTTTTAGCGAGGCCTTCCCTTGTGGTTAAGTGCCCCATTAATTTCCCCTTCCATTCGTCTAAACATAAGTTTATCAGAGTGTAGTTGGGAGTATGTATAGGCTAATATTAATATGCAGCATTTGAGCATGCATAATATATCGTAGGCTTGTGCATAAACCTTTAACTGTCTTGATAGCCAAATGCTTAGTGTGCGGAATTTGGTGTGAGTATCCTAGGTTCGAGTCCTTGGAGTACCACATGTATTCATTACTTTCATTGATTTTATTAATTAGCTTTATTTGTAATTTAATTGGTGGGTTGGCGAAAACAAATATGAATATATATATATATATATTCTTTTAGGATATCCAACGAATGTAAAGATATCTTCTATGTTATTTGATTAACTGTAGTTTCTTAAAATTACTCAATAGCTTTGTGAACCATATATGACTTTACCTATTAGTCCTCCATTCTATATACTGAGACTTGCTTCCGATAATATAACATGGTCGTTATGGACAGTTTAATGGTGTATATAGAGATAGTTGAATTATTTGTTTAGCCATGAGTTATAAATATACGTATATTCAATGTACCGGTATCCATCGGTGTGGTGGTAGGCAACATGGTCGTTATGGACAGTGTATTGGTGTATATAGAGATAGTTGAATTATTTGTTTAGCCATGAGTTATAAATATACTTATATCCAATGTACCGGTATCCATCGGTGTGGTGGTAGGCAACATGGTCGTTATGGACAGTTTAATGGTGTATATAGAGATAGTTGAATTATTTGTTTAGCCATGAGTTATAAATATACTTATATCCAATGTACCAGTATCCTTCGGTGTGGTGGTAGGCATTATTACTTTACTAGTTTTACCTTTAACCAAACCAATAAAACACAACTTTATTAATTTAGTAATGCCACTGCCAGATGGCATTACTAAACTTAGGAAAGCCTTAGTTAAAGGCAATTTCAATTAACTCCTTCAATATACAGTACATCCACAGGAATGTTCTCTTGTTTTCAAATGTGTTACTTAATTTCCAGTTCGTCTTTATACCTATCCTGAATATTATTCCTAGGGGGTAAAGGAGAAACGGATATAAAGTAAATGTTCAGACCTGGAAAGATGAAATGGCCTAGGCTATAAATATGATACCTGTCGGCGTTGGACTTACATGTTAAATTGTATATGTAGGCTATCTGTGGTAGTACCAGTAATATATTTTTTTTTTTTTTTTTTTTTTCTATGTGATTGAGGGAGGCAAAAGGCATTACTGCCTATAGCGAGTGCCTCCCCCATAGTTGAAAGAGTGACAGGGCCAAAATCAAGGGACGTTCGAGCCAAAAATGCCTGGACACACGGAGTTTGAAGCAATTTAAGTCATAGGAAGAGGGAAAGACTGATTCTGGGAGAGAGTTCCAGAGCTCAGCTGTTGAGTAGAAGAAAGTTTGAGAGTAACGTTTCACTCTTGGGTTGGAGAGTTGCACAGAGTAGGGGTGGGATTGAGTTGCAAGACGGGTACCACGTGCCCTACGTAAAGGAGGTGGTATGCACTGGGATAGCTCTGAGGAACACTGATTATTATAGTAGCGATAGAATAGCGAGAGAGATGCAACATTGCGGCGGAGAGAGAGAGATTGCAGAGAGTTGGTGAGTGGACGGGAGTTAATGATACGAAAGGCCTTCCTTTCAACTTTGTCTAGGAGAGCGGTGTGAGAGGAACCTCCCCACACATGTGAACAATACTCAATACAAGGGCGCACTATGCCCCTGTACAGAGCAAGAAGCTGTGCTATGAAGTACTTCTAGTATTAAAGGAACTTAGCTGTGATGCAAAGAGTGTAGGTTAGGTGATGGACATGTCGATAGGCGAAGATCAGTGAAGTTCTGTTGTTATGTGGCAGCAACTGGTGGTTTGTTGTGAACGGGACGAAGTCTCTGTGTGAAGTGTCCTGAGATTCCCTCTTATCGTAACAATATAAATATATTTAAGGGTTCTATACCGCCCCCCGTGATTAAATAATAAGGGAAAATACACTAAGATATAATTGGTGCATCCACAGTAATACTTATCCACAAAGATAAATAAAGTAATGCGTATAAACAAAAAGGGAACCAGCTGTCGTGAACCCGGGAAATTCAAACTACGGTATATATACCAGCTAGGATTCACGACAATACCAGAGGATGTGGAAGGTGGGGAGAGAGTCTTTTGTTTGATTGTGCTAATTTTCCAGTAGTTTCTAAGGCTGCATGAGTGTGATTATTGTAAATGTGTGTTGTGTGTGCACTTGAATGTTTCTGTGGGTCTGCTTGTTCGTGTGGGTGCGTGTGTATATATTTATGTGTGTGAGTGTGTATGTTTGTTTGTGTGTGTTTGTGACAATGTATGTGTTTGTCCAGCTTACCGCCTCACTCAGTCCCGGTCTAACAGATTTCTTTCAGCCCCGCCACAACATATTGGAAATCACTAAGTCCTCCTTATATTGTCGGCTGCTGTGATGAGAGTTACGAGGAGCAGCAAAACATTGTTATAATATCAATGACCTTGCGGCCAATCCCAGAGAGAGACTATAGCTGAAAACTAGAGAATATATAGTGCCTAACTCTCATTGTAATGTGTGTAAAATATGATCTACTATTTGGTCAACTGTTCTTCTTTAGAACTATTTCATAGCATCTGATGGAAGTTTATTAAAGGGAAAACAAATCCTATATGTAAAAACATTTATGCATACGATATAGTGCAGTACTTCTTTGCTTTCACAGGGAATGCCTTCTGCTTCCGTGGCCAGGGACCCTCGGAGAGTGCTGAACGCATTACCGAGGTATTCCTCTCGGGCATGGAAACATACATTCCATTTTCTTCATCTTAGTCTAATGCAAAACATTTTTGGTTTACTCACGCTTGTTCTACTGCTGTCCGCAATAAGGAGGAAGCATTTAAACGGTACCGTCGATTTGAAACTCAAGAATCTCATACTTCCTATGTTCCTGCCTAGAATCAAGCCAGGTCTGTTCTTCGACTCTACAAACATTCTTTCATCAATAATAAATGCACTGACCAATCCAACTCTAGCTCTTCCCAAGCCTTCTGGCATCTAGCCAAAAATCTCACCAACAATTATTTTCTTCTTCATCTTTCCCTCCTCTTTTCCACTCTGACGGCACTACCGTCACTTCTTCCTCAGACAAAATTGAACTCTTTGCTAACACTTTCGCTAAAACTTCACTTTGGATGATTCCGGTGCTATTCTTCCCTCTCCATCCCCTATCTCTCCTACTTATGCCTAATATCATAATCTCTTCTAAGGATGTACTTTCAACACTCTCTGGGCTTGATACTAAGAATGTATACGGACCGGATGGTGTTCCTGTTCCTGTTCCTGTTGTACTCATACATACACAAACATACACAAAATGCGGTTCTGGTCTCACGTCCTAATGGCGGCGTTCCAGGCAACCCTGTTAGGAGCTGCCTAACTTGTCAGGTTCTTTGATTAAACATTAGACCGCAAAGTCCGATCTCACATCTTTCTTGGTCTGCCCCTAGATGCAGCTCACTCCATATTTATGGACTTGCATATTTTCACCCAGCTTTCTTCATCCATCCTTTCCACATGTCCAAACCATCGAAGCCTGTGCTAGTATGCATCACATCACTGATATCATAGATACCTAACCTTCTCCTTAGCGCCTCAATTGATATCCTATCTTGCAGTTTGGCACCACACGTTTATCTCACCATTCTCATCTAATTGCGTTCCATTCTGTTGATATTATCCGCTTTGACAGGCTACTTTTCTAAATCATATGGCTTTGCGCTTCTAACGCATGAAGTGTATACCTTTCCCTTCAAAGGAAGGGGAGAGTCTTCTCATGGTGAGTAGTGGCAAAAGTTCTCTAAACTTTCCCCAGCTGTATCTTTTTCTGGCTATAGTAGCAGCCTCAGCCCCACCACCAGCAGAGATAGTATCACCCAAGTAGCAAAACTTGTCCACCATCTCCAGTGCCTCATTGCCAAAGTTGACACTCTCGAGATGGTCGTTAAATACAAGCTCGCCTTTGCATACTATGCATCAACATTTTCAATTTCGGACTTCTTGGTAGCGGTCCCTTTTTTCTAGTGCACCGTTCTTCCTGTGATGTACCCAGCTACGGAAGACGCTACACTGTATTGAGTTCGGGCCCAACCTTTTTCTGCATAGGCATGCACCACATTTTCAAACTATCGTCCAATTGCTCTCATTTCATACATCTCTAAAGTTATGGAAACTATTCATACCTCAAATTCCCTTAAGCATTTATCTTCCCATAACCTATTATCAGACCGCCAGTATGGCTTCCTTAAGGGCCCCTCTACTGGTGATCTTCTTTCTTATCTTACTAACTCTTAGTCATCCTCCATTTGGGACTTCGGTGAAACTTTTTCATATAGACATATTGAAGGCCTTCGATAGAGTCTGGAACAAATCCCTTATTTTCAAACTTCCCTTTTCTATACCTCTATCTATACCTTTGTCTCAAATGTTCTTCCCGACCGTTCCATAGCTGCGGTTGTGGATGACCACCGCTCACTTCTTCAACCTATCAACTCCGGTATTCCTCAGGGTTCTTTCCTATCTCCAATTCTCTTCCTATTATAAATGTATGACCTTCTCAATTTCACCTCCAGCCCCATTCACTCATATGCTGATGACTCTACATTACACTATTTAAATAGCCTTCCACGAAATCAATCACAGCAGGAACTCCAAAACTCACGTAAGGAGGCAATAAAGCACCTATCTTCTGATCTCTACTATATCTAACTGGGGCAGAGAACACTTAGTTACTTTCAATGCTTCCAAAACTCAATTTTTCCATCTGTCTACTCGTAGCCCCCTTCCAGAAAACTATGTCTTACTCTTCAACAACATACAAATTAACCCTTCATCTTCTCTTAATAATTTCGGTGTATCTTTTCCTTCTGATCTCTCTTGGAAAGATCTTATTACCACTCTTCCTAAAACAGCTTTCCAGAAACTGGGTGTGCTCAAATGCCTCTGGGGATTCTATACCCCTGCTCAGCTTCTTGCTCTGTACAGGGGCACAGTGCTTCCATGTATTGATTATTGTTCACACATGTGGGGAGGATCCTCTCACACAGCACTTCTAGAACAAGTAGAAAAGAAAGCCTTCCATCTCAATAACTCACTACTCACCATCAGTGTTCCTCAGAGCTCTTACAGTGTATACCACCCCCTCTTCGTAGAGCACGTAGCACCCGTCTTGCAACACAATCCCACCCCTACTGTGTGCAACTCTCCAACCCAAGAGTGAAACATTATTCTCAATCTTTCTTCTATTCAACAGCTGAGCTCTGGAACTCTCTCCCAGAATCAATCTTTCCCTGACTTAAATTGTTTCAACCTCTGTGTGTCCAGAATATTTTGGCTCGAACGTCCCTTGATATTGGCTCTGTCACTCTTTCAACTCTGGGGGAGGCACTCATCACAGGCAGTTCTGCCTTTTGTCTCCCTCACTCATATAACAAACAAAAACAACATCATATTCTTCCAAACTCAATTAAGCATAACATGATCACTAAAATATAAGGAATAGAGGCGTCAATTTAAAGTGAAAGACGTAATGTTTGTGTTTATATAGTACCCATAGCACTATAGTACTGACTGTAACTATGGCTGATAATATTGGTTAATTACTGGTGACCTAAGTTAGTTGTTTGTGTAGCTTGATTAACTTTAATGACTTCCAGGACGAATGATCCCTTGAATAATTAATGATCTCCTCCAACAGCAATTGGTATAATTACCAGTAATTACAAACTTCATATAAGTAGACCAACTATAAATTAATAGTTTCGCTTACATATATTTCAAGTCATGAAGTAAGGTAATCAGACTCAGCTGATTTACCCAGATTATGGTAAACTTAGGAAGGACTTGTAATATAGGTAATAATTGTCGAGGTAAGTTGTATCAGAGTTTGGTAGTCGCTTCCAGTTATTAGACACTTTAGAAATGTGTGTATGTATCTTAAAATAAATAGTAATTTCCATATGACAAATGGGATTAACCTATCTGATGCAGGGCGGGTATTATTTAAACCGCCATGTTCCACTACATTGGTTTGGAGATATATAAACGTTTCACCTCATTAGTTTGGCAATTATAAGGCACTTCAACCCAATCAGGTGTTGATTTTCTTCTGGGCGATTGATAGCGAGCCTCCAATTTAGAATAAATTGGCCTTTGTCCGGGATACTTTTATGACGAAAAATACATATTTATCTGGAAAGGGATCTGGATGGCGTCTGGGGGTCTGGGGAGCCGTGGTCCTTAGTCTTGGTGGAAACTAGTATTACATTAGTCGAAAATGGCAAATACAATGTAATCCTTCAATAATAATATAAGAAAATACCATAATAACCCCCGATACGTTGCACCAGATTGTGTTAAGAATCCCGTTAATGAAGGTGAAGTAGATTCTACTTCAATATAATTGTTACTTCATAACATCCCACACTAAAGCTTGTGTTACACAAACGTTATTGTTATTTCAGATCAAATACGAGACTATAAGAGACACCTTGTTATTAAAGCAGTCCACACTGTAAACAATCAAGGGTTTTACAAAAGTAAAGACAATCAAGCTGGGTATGAACATGGTAATTTACGACTGATTATCTCCACTGTCTAGCCTCATATTTAATAGGTTTATTATTATCAATATTCCTTTAAAGGCAAATATTGTATGGTAAATTTAATATCCCATATCATACCTTTTATAAGCCAATGGGTTTTTTATAACAAGGCAGTAATAAATTATAACAAACAACATTTTTGGCAGATATCTGACTCTTGCATCAGCCGAGTAACGCGTCGGATGTTCGTAGCGTCACAATCTCGGTGTCAAAATATGTTTAAGTATTATAACAGTGTCAACAGTATGCTAAAGTGAAGTTTGTTATTGTTTACGTTTATTGCTAAGATATACATTGTATAGTTAAACATCTTAAATAGTACAAAGGAGTACAAAGGAAATCAAGAAACAACAGGCGTAGTGATCCCTCTAGGCTGCTTGTCCTCCCAAACACTGAGGATAAAGTGTCCGAACAGTGGTTTAGAGTGGGTACGGGAACATTGGAAAGGGAACTAATTTCCGTGGCAGGGTTAGGATGTTAGTAGGGGACAGGTGGGTAATAATATAACACAGTTATAAGTGATCTTCCGTATATCTGAGAAAATAAGAATAACGTCTTACTAATACACCGTATATATGCAATAATCATTGATGAATCGGAGGGGGAAATAAAATAAAGTTATTCGTTTACAAACGCAGTAAGTCGCTGGTTTGATGCAATTTATTTGACTAGGTGAAGTTTAAAAGAATCAACTGTGCTGCAGTCTATAACGTCTCGGGAAACCCATTCCACAAGTTGACAACTTGAATACAGAAGACATTCTTTGCTTTGTCTATCTATCTATCTATCTATTGCCTGACACCGTGATCCCCAAAGGGGTGGCCACGAACGAACCGTGAGTTAAAATATCACAAATTACATAATTCTTTTGTAATGTGTATCATACAAGTTGCCAGCTCGGACTTGCAGAAAGATGATGTGTACAAATACTTTCAGGTGATGTGAGCTTCATTGTCGAACAATCTGTTGGAAGAAAAGGCTGGTGCACGAAACCACCGTTATAATATGGCCTGGAAATAGTCAGTCAACACAACTCACAGCTGGAAAGTGTCATTTGTTGACGGTAACTTGTATTTCACCCGCTGACTACGACGGGAAAACAGTGAACCTCCCTTTAGGTGAGGTAGGTCATTTTATACCGTAGAAAGTATAACAGGTGGTGGTGCATATTATTATTACACTCCAACATGTTTGTAATTATAATTATAATGATATAGAGACATTATTTTGACCATGAATAATATCAGCTGGCATAGAGTAGGAAATAGCATTGTGGGAGAGATAATTTGTTGACTTGAGAGTTGCATGAAACTGGTGTCAATATACTGTAGGTTACACCTAACGTCTATGTTGTTTAGCTAGTTAAGGTTAGTTGTTTAGTTAGTTAAGGATAAATTGCATAACGTTAATAATGGTTACTCTTGATTGAGTTAGTTTGGATTAATTGGGTTAGAACAAATATTTGGTTATTTATAGCTTGTTAATGTAAGGTGCGTCTATGAGAACACTGTCAAATATCATATGTGGGGGGTGTTATATTATATGTCAAAATATATTGAAGTTGATTCGCAAATAATGTACATACAATTTCTTGTTTACCATGTGTTTTACCTGTATAAGCAACCTTCCAATCTTAGTGATTCTACCATAATTATGTGTTGTATAATTATAATTCTAAACTCACGGAATCTGCCGTTTTATGCATAGTTTCCAATAGAAGACCATTGTTCATGTTTTGTTAAGGAATAACTGGATTTACAGTAATGCTCTTAGTTTGTCTTATTGTTGAATGTTAATATATTTGTCAGTAAAGATATATTATTAGATGCAAAAATGATCGGGCTATCAACAATACTGCTGTCGATTATTTCGCTATAGTAATCATATGCAACAATGCCTCCACATGATTCATGATAAGTTCATATGATAGCCCTTGTACAATGGTTCATATTTCACTATATTGGCATACAATGCTTTATATAAAACCTAACGCTGAATATATTTCTGGTTTATGAAACGATATATGCAGCATATTAACAAACATCTTATAATTCATTATGTGTACATGTTACAATGTCGTTTGAGCCGTTAGCGTTTCAACATTATATAAGATATGAACATTCATATTTTCATCTGCATAACCAGAACAAAATAAATACAACTTTATAAGTTTTTGAATGTTATATATAAAGTTTCCAAATATTACACTAGCAAACTTATTAGTTGAGTTAACACAGTCATGTACAAGGAAGATGTGCCGTACAGTAATTAGTTTAATAGTTTGCAGATCAAGAATTGTTCAACATTTGTTGCTTATTGTTTCAGGTGAGGACAAAATACACAGTAATGTTTTTTATTTACCGAGGCTCGACTATGTTAGTGTAATGACTATATTATGTAAGTGGCACAAATATTTTACACATGCTTTGCTCAGCTTAGTTATAAACAGTTGCAGTGATTGTTGACACTCTTGTGTGCTAGAACAAGAGTTATATATACATATTTTTGATAGAGAACTATCATTTAACAATATTTTAACATTAAATATTGTTTGTAACATCATATGGGTTTGGACGAACAAATAAACAGTGCTTATGTTATTGAAATGAATGAGTGGTTCAATGTTTGCAGTAGTATAAGGCAGTTCAGTTTTGAATGATCTCCATAAATTCCGAGTGATGTTTTATAATCCGTTTGTGACTTTAATAATTAAATAATAATGTTGACACATGTATTAGGTTTAACAATGACCGAAGGGGACAAAGTGGAGTTTTAGAGTCATACTTTAGCTTTTGGTTGTATTAATGTCTGTAAAGGTTATAGTGGTGGTGTTGGCTGGGATTTGTTAATGTTGTTGTCGTTTCTGGTGGTGGTGAGGTAAGTGTTGTTATTAGTGGTGCTTTATCAAGTTATGTTATCATTATTGTGGCTGTTATTGTCATTGCTGTTATTATTGTCTTACTAATATTGTGGTTATTGATGGTGTTGTTGATACTGCCACGGTAGTTCAATTTAGAATGTCCCTCCATCGATCATATAACAAAGCAACTATCTGAAAATATTGACGGAAATACGACAATATTTTGCCGACCATATTCCCGTAGTGACTGGTGACTATGTGTCCTGAAGTATGCCACTCGGCTCATAATCTGCACCATTATTCAACCTTTTCGGTATACCAAGAAGGTCTTCTCACTCTATTCTGGCTTTATTCAGTTTTGGAAGGCCCTCTAGGAATCAAAAGGGTAAAACCAATCTCAATTAACCCCCCCGACTCTAAGGATTTTTGTCTAAGTTAAATACAATGTGCTACTGTTAAGCTAAATACAATGTGCTACTGTTAAGCTAAATACAATATGCTACTGTTAAGATAAAAACAATGTGCTACTGTTAAGCTAAATACAATGTGCTACTGTTAAGCTAAATACAATGTGCTACTGTTAAGCTAAATACAATGTGCTACTGTTAAGCTAAATACAATGTCCTACTGTTGAGCTAAATACAATGTCCTACTGTTAAGCTAAATACAATATGCTACTGTTAAGCTAAATACAATGTGCTACTGTTCATCTAAATACAATGTGCTACTGTTAAGCTAAATACAATGTGCTACTGTTAAGTTAAATACAATGTGCTACTGTTAAGCTAAATACAATGTGCTACTGTTAAGCTAAATACAATGTGCTACTGTTAAGCTAAATACAATGTGCTACTGTTAAGCTAAATACAATATGCTACTGTTAACCAAAATAATAGAACGATTAGAGTCATGGTATAATACTGAAGCATCAAGTGTTATACAGCCACTCTCAAAAGTCCTGGTCCACTTTCTTAGCTTAAGTTTATTATTATACTAAGCTAGAATATATGCAATAAATCAATGTGACCTGTGTTCCTTTATACTAGAATGGTAAATATGGCTGATGTTGTGGAACTGTGAGACCATACTTTAGATTGTGACTATACATTATGTATTAAATATTTCATAACTTGTAATTAATTAGGAACCAGGCAATTAAATCAACGTGTTGATTGTATTAAATCTACGTGTTGATTATAATGATGTATATAGGAACATGCATGCCTTCAGTAATGTTATTATCTATTAGCGTTAATGAAACAAGATTGATGTTACTCGGAGCTAATCAGCCGCTAACTTGTATGTCGTTAACATTATATATTTTGTGATTATTAATTGTGACAATAGGTCTTTTCTATGGAAAGTATATAATTAACTGGAGCATGTACGGACATATTAGGCTGACAGTATCTGGGAAAAAAAAAAAAAAAAAAAAAAAAAAACATTAATAATATATATACAGTATACTGTATATTGTAATGTCGGGTTATAATAATATACAACTCGTGATATAGTCTGTTTAACGATCCAATTATGGATTGATAGACCTTGATAAAGCTTGACAGGGTCACATCTAGCACATTCTTGTATGTATGTATGTATGTACTCAGGCACATACCCCATTGCTAGGGGTGGCCGATAAGAGACAGAGCCCGAACAGAAACAACTTTTAAAATTCCTATTCTCAGGGTCTGGGACCACTTTCGCGTTCCCTTGCCCCTTTCTCTGTCTCGTCGAGTAGGAGAATTATACAAGGGGAGGAGGATTCCTAGCCCATGCTTAATCATATATAATAGGTATTCAATTAGGATAATACAGAACTCAATAACAACACAAGTATAGGTACAGAAATGGTATTTTATTTAAAGACCTGTCTACCTGGAGGAGTCGTAGACTGTCTTTACATATGCATAGATTATGACAAGATACAAATATATATTTGTATACTTGGACGGTGTCTGATTCACAATATATAATAAACAACAACACACAGACAATATAATGCTTGTGGGTTGATACTCTTAATCAGAGAATGGTATAAATCACTTGTGGTTATTTATAAGGGAACAACATATAGCAACAAAAGGTACAAACTACAAACATATGATAATATCAAACCCTCAACACAATAATCAATGAGGGTCGAGTGTCTTCCGTGAAAGAAGTATTAAAGTAACTAAACAATGAATAAACTCAAGAGGAGAGCTGGGAGGAATTGGAGACAAACAAACACGCAGGTACACAGAGGGAGTCACAGATGAAAGGGTGCGCTAGGTGAGAAACCGCGTAGCCTAAAGTGACATTTCGATTTATGGTGAACAGGTCAGGTCATGAGGGGAACTGCGGTGTTGAGAAGTTTAATTATAGTTAATGCAACTACAGTTGAGTTTTAATATAAGTTCAAGATAACTGGTTACACTTACACTTTGTTACACTTTGTTGTATTCCATCCGTTAGTGACACAGTTGAGCTGGGGCTCCACTGCGACCAGGCAGCTCCCTTTCTTCCACTCTCCATTCCAGAAGTCGGTTGGAGTTGGTGCTGGGGTATCCTGGTGTTGGTGGCCGGTCCGGTATTTTGGCCAGCCACATGGCCAAGTGTTTCTTGAAGGTGTCTGGAGACACCCCGGTCATGTTCCTGAGAGGGGCTGGTATACAGTTGAACAGTCTGGTTCCATTGTGTGTAAAGCTGTGGTGGATCAGGGATTTGATTTTTTGTGTTGATCCCGGCATAGTCCTCACATAGCACAGCCTCCCTCGCCTTTGGTGTCGAGTCTCTTGGATGTTTGGATTTGGTACCTTTTTTTCCAAAATCTTCCAGACGTAGATGATGATGAATCTCTCCCTACGTCTTTGAAGTGAGTACAGCTGCAGCTCCTTGAGTCTCTCCCAGTAGTTAAAGTGTTGAAACCCATGGATTTTACTGGTGAATGTCCTCTGGGTGGCTTCAATTTCTGTTATTTCTCCTACTTTTTGGGGAGACCAGAGCTGAGAGCAGTACTCCAGTCGTGGTAGGACCAGTGACTTCCACAGTGTTAACATACACCTCTCATTTCTTGTGTGGAAGGTTCTCAGGATCCAGCCTGCTATTTGTTTTGCTGTTGTTGTGGCTTTGGTAATATGCTGGGAAAAAGTGGCGTCACTGCTCATATTTACTCCCAAGTCCTTCACTGTGTCCTTGGCGGTAATTTCTTGCTGTCCACTTTTGTAGTTGGTGTCGTTTTGTAGTGCTCTCTTGTTCCCGTACCTTAGAAGCTCGAACTTGTCTCTGTTTAGGGCCATGTTGTTTTCTTCTGCCCACTTCAGGATTTTGTCCAAGTCTTGTTGTAGTAGCTGTGCATCATGTTGTGAGGTGATTTTCTTCACGAGTCTGGTGTCGTCTGCAAACGATGAGGCTGTTGAGTGTTCCAGGTCCCTGTCGATGTCTCCTATCATGATGAGGAATAGGAGAGGTCCCAGTACTGATCCTTGTGGTAATAATAATAATAATAATAATAATAATAGTTCTTAAAGCTAGCGCATGCTAAGCTAGCTAAGGATAGCTCAATAAGGCCGATTAGGCGTATTTCCATTGGGGTCCTGTACTACTATCCCATCCCTTTGCTCATGAGGGATGGTAACGACTCAGTGCTTGTGAAAAATCTTTAATGCGCCGAGCGTGGGCGCGAACCCGGGCCTTCTGGGTGGAAGTCCGAGACGCTAGTCACTACACCAAGCGAGCCGCTGGTACTCCGCTGATGATCCCACCTGCTTCTGATAGGCTTCCTTGAACCGTGACTCTTTGTTTTCTGTTGGTGATGAAACTGTGGAGCCATCTTCCAAGGTCTCCCCCTATTCCCAGTGGTTTGAGTTTATGTAGAAGGATCCCATGGTCCACCTTGTCAAAAGCTTTGGCGAAATCTAGATGTATGACGTCTACATTTTCTCCGTCTTGAATATCCTGTAGGATTTTGTCGTAGTGTGATAGTAGTTGTGAAAGGCAGGAGCGGCCTTGTCTAAAGCCATGTTGACCCTCGTTGAATGCCTCGTTATCTTCCAGGTAGCTGACCATCTTAGCTCGTATTGTTCTTTCTATGATTTTAATAAGATGTGACGTCAGCACTACTGGTCTGTAATTTTTAGCTATGCCTTTACTGCCCCCTTTGTGTATTGGTGTGACAGTACCTTCTTTTAGGGATTGTGGTACATATCCAGTTTGGAGGGACTTGCTCCACAGCAGTTTTAGAGGCAAGGCTAGCTGATGTTTGCAGTTTTTTAGCAGTTGGGCATGAAAGCCGTCTGGTCCTGCCGCAGAGTTTGGTCCAATCTTGTCGATGGCTGCTATTATGTCCTCTGTTGATACTGTTACTGAGGAGAGTTGATGTGGTGTCCCTGGAGCGTTGTCAAAGAAGGTCGTTGCATTATCGATTTTCTTGTCTTCATTTGGCGGGCTGAAGACACTTTCGTACTGCTGTTTGAGTATCTTGGCCATTTCGGTTGGGTCACTCTCAAGTTCGCCCGTAGGTTTTGCAAGTGGTCCTATTGTTGAGGTGTTCCTGAGTCTCCTTTTTGCGTATGCATAGAAGAATTTGCTATTTACTCGTATGTTTGCAACTGCTTGGAGTTCTTCACGTGTTCTTTGCTCTTGGTGTGACTGGATGAGTTTACGTTCAACTTCATCGAGCTCTTCTTGTAGTTTGGTGATATTGTGCGCATAGCTGGTCTTCCTTTGCTTGGCTCTCAAGTACGTCCTTTTCTTCATTAGTATTTTTCTATCTCTGGGAATCTGCTTGGTCTGCTTCCTGCTTGATTTGGGTGGTATGGTGTTTTTACAGGTCTCCAGGCATTGTTTCTGGAGGATACTGAGAATTTCGTCGACGTTTTTATCTTCGAATAGTGCCCTCCAATCAGTTACTGCCAGTTCTGCTCTCAGTCTGTCGCAGTCTATATCTTTGCTGTAGAAGTTGAGATCTTTCAGAGAGGTGCAGGGTATTTGGCTTGATTCCTGTTGACATCTTCTTGGTGGTGTGGCAGCTGGTGTGGGGGTTCTAACTTTGATGAGGCTGTGGTCGGACATTATAGTTTTTACAGTTTCGTACGAGTGTACCAGGTCGAAGTTGTTGCCAAATAGTAAGTCCAGTGTGTTGTTGCCTCTTGTAGGTTCCTCGATGTATTGCTTCATGTATGCAGTGTCCATGATAGTCATTAGCTCCTTGGCTTGCTGTTTTTCATCCCTGGTTCCTCCGTCTATTTTCATGGTTGCCCAATTGATGATGGGCAGGTTGAAATCTCCTGTGATGATGACATCTGTAGCGGGAGTTGGCAGATTTTGTAGGAGTGATTGTATCTTCTCTGTGACCTCCTTGAAAATTTCCCCTGTGGTGGTTGGAGGTCGGTACAAAATTATGATGAGCATGTCGGTTTGTCTTATGTGTACTGCTATTAGCTCTGTTGTTCCATTTGAGAATGCAACTAAAGTTTCGGTATTTGCAGCCATATCCTCCCTTAGGTAGAGTGCTACTCCTCCGTGGCTTCTGTCCTCTCTGTCGGCTCTGAATAGAGTGAAATTATGGATATTGATCTCTGCATCCAAAATGTTTTCGTTCAAGTGTGTTTCTGTGAGGGCTAGAAAAATTGAGTGACTGAAGAATGAACTATTTAATTTACACAAGATTATGTTCGTAGAATAATCAACTATGAGTTCTTGTTTTATATCTTATATTCACGTTAAGTGATCGTATGCAATAATAACGAATCAAACTTAGGAATTCAGATGTACAATTAATATATATGAAGGGCAAAATATACTGAATAAATCAATACAATTCAAGATAGAGACAGACTACGTTGAATCAACAAAGTTAATCAAGACTGCTCTGAGAATGCGGGTACAATTGAAAAGCGTACACATATAATTAATAAAATATTAATTAGAAATATATTGGGCGCATACGACGAAGTTATGCTCAATAATACTTATAGCAGTATTAAATCAGAGTTCTGAACACGTTAACAGAGACTTTAAATTACATACACTTAATATACGAAGTGTAAGAAGAATGATGTTGAATTAAGCAATAGAAACTATGCGATACTGGAATTCCTGCTCATGAAGAATCAATATTACTTACATCAGTAATCAAATGAACGGGAATAGGAGTTCATAAAACAATTACAAAAGTGATTAGGTAAAAGGAGCATAACATGGGGCTCGGGAAGTGAATGAATTAATATGGGAGGGCAAGTAAATTCGTTGTGAAAATGAGCGTAGGTTCTAGGTAATATGTTTAAGTAAGGAAAATAATTCACGGAATACACTGCGACTTCAACTCACAAAATACACAACAGAATACATATATATAGAAAATCTGCGAGCGTGTGGCAAGGTGATTGATTGAACACAATTATATAACGTATGCGTAATACTTGGATGGCAAATGAATCAATGAACAGGTTTAGAAATTAAGCACAAATCTAACACTGGTTCTATATAATATTCTGAAGGATTAACACAGTAAGCAACACAAAGGATCTTAGGCACAGATCACATAATAACTTCGCACAACACGTTTCACATATTTTACATTATTACCTCACAACAATAACACAACGTAAGATACACAGTGACACTTAGGGTATTTGGAAGGCAGGGGTCGAGAGTACAAGTATGGCCAACGTTGATCGTGGGTCCGTGGAGCAGGGGTGTACGGCGTCACTCGAGTAGAGGTCCAGACTTCAGGTAGCCAGGGTGTCCACAAGCAGGACTTCAGGAGTACTTCAGGCAGGTACTCTCCAGGTGGGTAGGGCAGGCTGGTACAAGCCAACACGCTAATTCGCTACTCTGAGCCGTGAAGTTTTAGAATAGTATTGTTGTGTGGTTGCATACCCCTCTCTACTTTTTTAGAGGTAATATGCAGCATTATTGAAACAATCGTTCAAATGGTGATGCAAGCATGAAATGTGGTACAGGTATTCTTCAAAGCTCACTTTCAAAGCACATACCGCTGGCCACGCAAAAATTCAATATGGCGACCATTTTTCAAGATGGCCGACACATCTGACTGAGCCCTACTGTTATGGGTCAGTTAATTGAAAGAAAAAAGACATGAATACTGTCCAATCCATTTTTTTTTTTGGCTCTAACGTGGTAAGTGAAGGTAATTTTGTCCAAAGCAGTTGCATATTAGACTTTAACTAAGATGGCGTCCAAGATGGCCGCCATTAACCCGAGGAGGCCGGATTTTTTGGCGATTTTCGGTAGTGTTTATGGCTTAATAGCTAATCAAAGAAAAAAGATAGAGAAATGAGTCATAAACCACGTGAGAGAGGTCACTTTCAGCTTTTGTCTCATCAAAACATTCAGCTCCATAGGCTCAGTAGTTACTGAGATATTGCTTGTTTTCGTGAGGTAACTTTTCCGTGATTTTCCGTGTTTACGCACCTTTGCCATAGTGAAATTTCCTTAAACCCATTGTGTTGACATCACGGTAGTTTCGGTGATATTGGAACTCGGTGAAACTTACCGCAAAAGTACCGTGACGTCATACAAGTAAATAGCAGCCATCAGCAGGCTATTTAAAGGCTATTTAAAACCGTGCTATTTGAGTAGTGTATCGGCCTTCTGGGGTTAAAGAAAATTTTTGTGATATCTTGGCTATTAGTAGAGCTAGACAAATGATTTTTTCATCTAATCCTACATTTTTGAGGTCAGAGAATTAGAAAGACTTGTCACATTATTAACTCATCAGGGTCATAAGTAACTAGACAAAGTGAAGGAAGATTATACCGTAGGAAACGGCCTAATTCACACCATTTATACATATCCATTGAGTACAAATAACATTAGTAAAAATACCATAGAATCAAAGACTCACACCTCACATTTGCAAGTGCACAGAGCTGTACAGGAGAGACCCAGCCTGTAGTACTTGCACCTGCCACGACAGTCTGATTTACAGCCACATTTGGTCAGCTGTTCGCAACTCTTGGCTATGGGGGAGTTGGCTGTCCAGAAGACGTGCCATTCTTCACCAACCTTCTGCCATCCCCAGTCAGCAGGACTCTCTGCTTCTGGTTGACACTGGGTTGCTTGGGCCCAAACACAACCAGCCTGGAAGGCAGCTCGTCTAGTGTGCTGAAGCAGAGCTGCTCTTGTTGGTGGAATGGCCTCATAAGGCCTCTGTTTTTTGGCAAACATGTCAAGCCTGGCCTCATCCACAGTGGTAGCAGTGCTGGACCTGTCATACATCAGTATGACAAACCTCTCCAGTGTCTCCAGGTCACCATCTTCCACTGTAAGAGGGTACTGGCTCAGCTTGGAGAAAACAGGGGAGGCCTCTGGACAAACATCCCATGTCTGCCAGGCAGTTTTCTTTCCCTTGTTACGGAAGGCTGAAACAGTGTCACACCCTGTGAAGGCATGAAAGAAAAACATGCCTTTAGCCTTCTCCTGCCCCATACAGCGATACAGGCCATGCACACTGATCCAGCGCCAGCTTTGACCGTGACCAAATGCCACCCATAACTGCTCTAGCCCCAAACTCTGAAGGGCTGGAAAGGCACTCACTGCAATGACCACAACATCTGTATCATTTGCCTTGACCATGACGGCTTTGCTCCCATGTTCTGCAGCATATTTGGCATGCACAAAGATGCGGCTGTCAGCTTCCTCATGAGAGCACTTGTCCAGTCCTTGAAGACCAGTTTCATGAGTGCTGAGGACTGCAGATCCCTTTGTGACAATTACCAAGTTTGGTGCAGACATTTGGGCAACCTTGTCTGCCAGGAACTGGAACAACTCCGTCTTGTTGTCATTATGCCTAAGGAAGTTACGCCAATTGGATGGAATGCTGTTCTTGTTTGTCACCTTGCGTCTTCCTCCCTGGCCACGTTGAGACCTGGTCTCAGCTTTGAGGCTGGATGGGTTGTACACATCAAAGACAAGATGTGATGTCTTGTACTTCATAGCATAGCTGTGAATAAATGGCAGGAAGTCCAGAGTTGCATAGCCCTCAAAGGTCTTTCCTCCCTTTGGTGGCAAGACATGGACCAAAGCAGACCCATCTACAATCAGGACATCGGTCTCTGGTTCTTCGTCTGTTGATGTAACATGAGTTCCAAGATAGAGGTCAGTTGAGACTTCTGGCAAGTGTACAGCCTTCCACCCTCACTCAGTGCAGCTGGGAATGCCTGATTCTCATGCTGGAAGAACTCCTGCATATCACACTGTCAGCTCTGACAGGAGATGAACAGTTTTGAGAAGAGCTTGTAGTCCTCCTTCAGAAGCTTCTGCTTTGAGTGCTTAATAGGAGCAGATTCTTGCCTGAAGAAGTCAGTTTTGTTCCTCTTGATTGACTCATAGAAGGAAACTGGATTATTTGCTAAGGCTTCAGAAAAGTCCTGGAATTTAGTTTGGCCTCTCTCAAAGTGAATCTGCAGAAGTTCCACTGAGCTGGGGTGAGCTATGTCTTTGTTGTCAATAGAATACAGCTCTTGACTGTCATCCTGGAAAGGACTGCCCAACTCTTGCAAAGTCAGAGACAGCTTATTAACTCTTTCCAGGAAAGTCAGCTGTGCCTGCGGTGTTTGCTCGTGGTGAGCTGTGTGTTCACTTGACTCTTTAGCTTGAGCCTCTTGTTCATACAGGGACACCAAACGGCTTACCTCAGGACCAGCAACCATCCATCGCCTAAGTGCTGTTGGGTCTTCAGTGAGCCCAATGGCTCCACCATCAGCCTTGAGGGCACTGAGACACACTCTGTGGTACTTTAGCTCCTGTGCAATAGCATCTCCACCACTCAATTTAGCAAGAAGCTTGCCATCCTTAAGTGCCTCTGCACACTCTTGTAGCCTCTTGTTAACCTCTGAAGTGCGCATGGGGGTAATTAGACACCTCTCCCTGTCGCATGTATTTGAGGTGTTTCCGTCACTAAAATATTCATTGTACCATTAATAGCATTAATACTTATCCATATGCGCCTATTATGGATTGATTATAAAGGTATTAACCTGAAACAACAATAAAACGAGTGAAAACAGCGTTTGGATGGTCAAAATCGGAGATATAGCCCGCGAGTTGTATAATGTATGGGTGAGGCAAGCTGCTTTCCCGCCAATTTCCCCCAAGGCCACTGAGACACAGTCGATCGATACTCTCTCTCTCTCTCTTGCATTCGCTTGCTATCAGTGATGACCACACCCTGCAACCGGATTTCTAATGTTAGCACGAAAATATACCTCAGAATAAGGGAATAACAGGGAAAATAGGTGATAACTGAAGGAGAGGAGGAAAGTGGGGAAGGAGGGGAGGTAGAGGACTGAGATTTTGCATGGCCCAGGGGCCAAAAAAAAAAAAAAAAAAATCGATGTCAAAAGTTGATTTTTTTTTCACTCACTCTTAAGAGTCTCCCCGCAGTCCGCCGGGGGAACTCTTAAGAGTCTCCCCGCAGTTCCCGGGTTAAGGTTCATGGTCATTACCTGCCTGAGATCAGATGCAGGTGCCACTTTCTCACAAAAAATACAAGTTTGACCATCATAGCTAGTTCGACGTTGCTTTGCATGATTGTCTTCAGACTCACTACTTTGACGATTAGATCGGCGTTTCCTTGCGCGATTCAGCTTGCTGTTGTTAAACAACAACAGGCAGTTGACATGGTATTTTGCCTGATTTCTTCTCAAAGTGGCATCTATGCCGTCACCTTCATCAAGCCTTGTTGGATCCACGATCAATGGCATTTCCTGGATTTCATGAAACATCGGTATGTTGGTAGCCAGCATGACATAACCGTCATGTTCAAGGGAATAATGGGTTCTAGGTGATGTTAAATCTTCACCTATTTTGTCTTTCTGGCAAAGACAACATTTTGACCAGTCAGTTTGTCTTATGGGAAAAATGGATTTTGAATCTGCCATTTTGCTTTCTGATTAAGGCCGAGGGTTTATCCTTTTACCACCTTAACGAAATTACACACACATTACTTATGGGATACAACTAGGTTCGGGTGACCTACACCTAGCCCGATCATTCATCCAGTGCCATTTAAGTCCCGTGTGATCTGTACACCATCCAGGTAAGTACATGAGCAAGTCATGTATAGCCCCCTTACCCTTGGCTTGGCTCTCCCACGCTGGCACACCCTGTCAATTCAGGTGCGGCCATCTAACTCTATCTACTAACTACCAACTACTGTCTAGTAGCTAATTGATATGGGGCTGTTAGAAAGCATTTGGGACACTAAATTAAACTACACTACAACATATAGTATAGTACAGTAAAATAAGCTGACACTGAACCCCTTGCTGAGTTGCACAGCAGCGATGTTACCAGTGTGCCCTGGTTGTGTGTTGACATCACACTATTATATTTGCAAGATCTCATCACTGCCTCAGTCCTTACTAACAAATGTGAAAATGGTTCCATTGGATTATCTGACCCAAAGAATGTATGTGCACACCAAAAATTATTGTATATATGTTCAGTAGTTGCTTAGATATGAACATATGAAATTAATGGATGCCATCTTGGATGCCATTCTAAAATTCCAATTATAGACTATGACAATGATTAAAACAGTGCTTCTCATTAATCTGGTTAGCAAGAAACAGTTTTCTCTTAAAATGTTCACCAGGTAATAATTAAAAAAAAATTAAGCAATATATGGTCAGGCACGGCAGCCATCTTGAAAAATGACCGCCATCTTGGATTTTCGCGTGGCCAGCGGTATTTCTGAGAAGAATGGACCTTGAAGGGTACATGTACCAAATTTCATGCTTGCATTACCATTTGAACGATTCTCCTGAAATTTGTGGTTATCTGCTCCACTATTATATTTGACACTCGTTTCTCAGGCCTCGAGGTCACAAGGTTATAGGGAAAATGGTTATGTGGTTACTGTGAAGTAAATACTTAGCTTAGCCTTGGAAGTTGGGTATTGACATAATGGTATACTTCCAAGGTATCATCATACATATTTAATAATAGTTTACTTATCTTAATGATTGAGAAATCTCTCATAAACCTGGATAGGCCTTTAATCCTAGTTCAACATGAATACTCTTATATCTTTGCAGGTAGATATAGTTACCTGTAGGTTCTTGTACCTATACTTCCGTCGTCTTCTAGGGTGTCTTTCATTCCCATTTATATCTGTAGGTCTCGGGGTATTTATGCTGCATTAGCATAAACATATTCTCGGTGTAATGCAGATCTGGATAAATGGAAGATGCTGGGTGCTGGATCGTCGACTTCATTCGAAAGGCGGGAGGTGGTTGGTTGACACAGGTGGGCGGTCATTGGTCGAGGTTTCCCATTCTCGAGCTGGGCGGTTGGTGATTTCGAGCATGGGTTAATTTGGCTAACTGCGATATTCCAGTAGGGTTAATCAGGTGTGACTCATCTACTTTGCTCCTGGTTCCATGCTGCTTCTTGTTCTTCTGCTGTGGTATGCGAAGACTGGCTATCTTACACTTTATTACTTCCGGGCTTGCTTTTAGGCCCGTCATTTCATATATATATATATATATATATTATATATATACAGTATCTCTAAATTATAATTATGTATATGTGAGTTAGGGATGGTTATTATAATACAACTAGAACCAAGTTTTTGTAGTATTTGATATTATAGTAAAATCAAATTGATATATGTAATTGACAAGAATATTCTACATTTATAGTTATGAGTGTTATTATGAGATATTAAATTATTATTGAAGATTTTCCTTGTTTTTGCCATTTTCGAGCTATGCATTTTAGTATGTCTCATTAGCTAACAAAAACCGTCTTCCCAGACTTTCTTCAAACTATAAAATGCCTACCCAGACCCCCTTTAAGTTAGATGTGTACATCTATCGGGAAAGAATATGTCCCGTCCGAAGGCAGATTTCTTGTAATTAACAGGTTTGCTATAGCTGACCTAAATTAATAAGTGTAATTTTATCACAAACTAATGGGGTGGAGCGTCTTAAAATCTCCCAACAAATGGATCGATATAGGGAAATCCAAAAAGAACTCCCTTGAACCAAATAGAGATAATATCTCTTTATCTCTTAACAAACGACTCCGTCTTATAAACTCGCTCTCACTTTCTCAAAGTATTAAAGAATTTAAATAGAAAATTATGTGTCTCCACTATTAGGTAAATTTAAATATTTGTGTATCGCTTTCCTAATGTCTAGAGGTGATTACTGCTAATAAGAGTATGTCGTGTAGAAATGTCAGATTTTAAATGGTACGCCTTATTTAAAGGCCCACTGGATTTAGATTTAATACCTGTGTTGATTTCATAAACTGATATGGTGCGTTCGAACAACATGATACTCTATAGGCAAAATTAATAGTTCACTGAAACCCTTGATGAAACTAAAATAGAGAGGCATTAACTAAAAATTCTAGAGCGTCTGACAAGAATCACTCGTCATTGGCTACATGGAACACACTACACCTGTCAAGCCGAATTGTCTATATTGACTGCACATTGAGAGGACGTGCTCACCTCACCTTCCACTGGCTTACTGGTGGCCTTAAGCCTCGACAAGTCTTCCACTCACATGGAATAATATGCCATTTGTTTGCCAAATAAATTATACCTGTTGTATAGAAATATGAACTAAAATCTATGAAGGCACGTATAGTATCTCCAACAGGCTATAATTTGCTAATACTCTACTAATACAGAACGCCAAACAAAACATGAAAAAGGTTTGCAGTGACTTTGGGGGTGATAGGAGGTGACGAAGGTGTTCCTGGCTTTGCAACGCTTGCTTCGGTCATAAATGCAAGTATTAGTAGAAAAGTATAATATAAATATTATATACATATTATTTGTTTAGTGTCTCATGGCTATGGAAGGTTGGCACTTTGAACGCTAAATATTATCAAATTATATTGCTCCAATAATATATAATACAGTTTAACACCATCGCACTGAAGGATTATATTGCTCCAATAATATATAATACAGTTTAACACCATCGCACTGAAGGATTATATTGCTCCAATATATAATACAGTTTAACACCATCACACTGAAGGATTATATTGCTCCAATAATATATAATACAGTTTAACACCATCACACTGAAGGATTATATTGCTCCAATAATATATAATACAGTTTAACACCATCGCACTGAAGGATTATATTGCTCCAATAATATATAATACAGTTTAACACCATCGCACTGAAGGATTATATTGCTCCAATAATATATAATACAGTTTAACACCATCGCACTGAAGGATTATATTGCTCCAATAATATATAATACAGTTTAACACCATCGCACTGAAGGATTATATTGCTCCAATAATATATAATACAGTTTAACACCATCGCACTGAAGGATTAGTTTGTGACGAAAATACTCTGAAAGTTCTTTACGGAGCTTAATATAATTTCCCGATTTTAACCATACTAATTACCAATGGTTATTATGAGAATAATTTGTATGTTAATATAATTATGTGGAGAGGAGGAGGGAAAGGGAAGCCATAGTATATTATTAGTAATTGTATGTAATATATGAACAGTGAATAATACAAATTGTAGGTATTAGTCATTTCATTACACACTGTATTTGGAATGGTACTTGTTCAAATAAATAATATATATAATTTGCTACCGAATTGGTTAGTATAAAGACCAAAAATGGCCTATACATATTAACTACTAGTTATTGTTGAGTGTGTGAAGGGAAATGAATGAGAATCACCAGGGGTCCTGTATGGAGGATCTGGTCAATATGGTGATGATGAAACGTTAGGGAAAAGTTGATGATTAATATTATAAGGATGGATGAGAGAGAGAGAGAGTGTTAAATAGAGTCACAAAGATACACAGACCTTGCGGTCCCTACTAGGTAGTCCGGACTTAATGCACAAATAGAATTTGCTACAAAGTGGAAGGCAAGGATAGCAAAGCAGAGCGAGAGAGATAATCTTACGTATATGAGACGAACGTTGTGTATTCCATATTGTATTTGGAGTAAATAAGTGTTGATTTATGAAGGAGATTTTGATAACACTCAGTGTTCAACGACATCAGTGTACCAGGTACCTCTATATATTATATAAATGAATGTAAGCAATGTCCCAGTGGCAATGCTTAGGAATATTACCAAAACTTTGATGATTAAATGTTTGAAATCTAAAGACAGAAAGACTTTAGCTCGACGCATTTGTGACGTAAAATGAATATTTCTAGCCACCGGCTATTAGAAACAAGAAGAGTCTGATATAATAATATGCTCGTATTTTAAAGTTACATTGTTAGTGAACGAGGATGTCCGCAATTTAAAATGTCTTTCATCTACATGTTTAGAGTACACTTCTTAGCACACATGAACATATCGTGGCAATAATAACTTTGTTCAGGTGCTTCACTTTGTTATTACCTCCACCATAGGTTATGTGTTTCCCACCGTTTGTCTGTAAACAAGATATCAAAAAAGGTTATGAACCGATGTTCAGGAAGTTGAAGGTGATCAGATAGGATATGCGTCAAGAAACAAGTTATTCAGTTTATGAGGTGTGCCCCTCTAGTTACCTGATCAGACTTGGTACTGTACAAGTAACGTCATGGTTGTCAAGGTGCTACGTAGTTATCTATGTTTATTGTACAAACATACATGTAGACAGAAAAGTAACCAGCAACCTCTCTCTCTGTATATATACAGTATGTATATATATATATATATATATATATATATATATATATATATATATATATATATATATATATATATATATAATTATATATACAGTATATATTATACACTGTATGTATATCACCCCTGGCCTAAGTGAAAGTAAATCACCCTCATCATCAAGGAACCACACAGAAAACTGAATCCAATCAAAGTAATCTTTACTAATTAATGCCCGTAGTATCCGAAACTCATTCTCAGACTTGGAAGAAATTGCATATACTGAAAATCACGATATTATAGGAATGTTTGTTTTTAACCCTCTCACGTCCTGACACAATTTTTGAGCCTATTAGGGATACTTTAAAGCCTTTGTTACCATCAGGGGTATTTATAAACCTTTAGTTTATTTACTTCAACCTCTGCAGTTGTCTTTGAGTTAGCTGTGGGCAGAAAACTAATTTTGGAGAGGTAATTATAAGAGTGAGAGTAATCTATTTCTTATTGCTAATCTGGCAACCTCTGCGTCATAAGGATGTGAGAGGGTTAACACCAACCAACTTCACATCTAAACTCAATTAATGAAATCAACAAATACATGTGCAACTCCGAGGACTCGAACCCAGGATAATCACATCGAAATTCCGCGCACTATGCATTACGCTATCAAGACAGTATAAAAGAATCATGGCTCAACATCGAAAATCGATATTTCTTAGCAGAGTATTCACTAACAGGCTATAATATAATATATGTTCGAATGTAGAAGAAAAGACAGAAATGGAGGTGGTGTTTTACTATAAGTCAAAGACAGTCTTAATCCTGTACGTGCTTCCATTTAGACAGTAAATCATATTAATGCAATGTATATTAATTTTAAAAATAAATTGCACAACAAGGTAACCTTGGGACTAATTTACCGGCCCCAGCCCAACTATCAACCATCAATTCGGAATTGTACAACTAAATAGTAGAGATAAGTAATAACCAAAATGCGGTAATTGTTGGTGATTTCAATTTGCCAATGACTAAATGGGGCGAACCCCTTACCTCACATACAGGACAAGATCTCCATACAAACTTACTGGAAAGTTCACTATATCAATTTGTCAACTTCCCCACGCGTGGCAACAATATTCTTTATCTCATCCTCACAACGATAGATGATTTAGTAAACCAAGTTGTGGTAGGCGATGAATTTAGTTCAAGCGACCACCGCTCAATAACCTTCAACAATAACATCGATAGTGTCATACCAAATGAAATCCAGGAGAAAGTACTAAATTTCAGAACGGCTGACTTTCATAAGCTAAAAAGCATCTTCAATTCCACCAATTGGAATTTCATAAATCAGCCAACAGATATAGAGAACATTTGGGAAATATTCTCAAATATATACAGTATAATAATGCTGTAGAATCTTGCATACCAGTCCAAAACCGACGTTCAAATCGAAATAATAAACCTAAATGGTGGAACAAGGAAATCAAAGACTGTTTAGCTGTAAAGAAACTCACCCATTGAAGCATTCTACCAGACCAAATGTCAAAATCAAAGGGAACATTTCAACAATCTTCGTCGTAAAGCAAAAAATATATAATTATACATAGCAACAAAAGGTATGCCCAACACAATCGAATTTAAGCAAGTCAAATCCGAAAGAGTTTTATAGCTATATCAGAAAGAAAAAAGTACTTACCTCGACAATTGGCGCATTAATTGATGAAAAAGGGGAACAAATTGATAATGCAACTCATATGAGCAACACTCTCAATAGGGCGGGTGCCCAACCCCGAAAAGGGTTGAAATAGGGGACCTATCCCCCCGCCAAAGGCGGCTTTCTAGGGCCTTTCCTAGCTGATGCTGAGAGGATTGGGTTCTAGTCATGTGGTGATGGGCTGGTCTATCAGAGTGAGAACTGAGCGATCTCTGCCATACCCACAGCTTACTCTGACTGTTCCTTTTACTTATATATTTTCTAGATCTCAAGTGACGGCGTCTCTTGCGTGGATTGACCTCCTAATCTACCAAGATTGGAAGCCAAAGCGTCACATCTTTCCTTTGCCCCTCATCTTTCTCTTCATAATTGCTGAGGGGCACAGGGCCCTGGGTGGGGCTTTGGTTTCCCGGGCGTTTCCGCACCCTCCTCAGCTCCCCGCCATGGAGTGGCTTCGGTCACCCAGGCTTTATTGTGGTCGGCAGGGAGGGTTCTGTGGGGGCGCTCAGTTATGGCCTTGGCCTTGCTCGGGGCCTTGGGGCTGTTCGGCCAGGCAGCTTGGGGAAAAAACAACAACAACAACAACAACACTCTCAATAATATTTTTGCATCATTGTTTACTGAGGAATACATTAACTCTGTTCCACATATTCCGCCAATTTACACTAACAACTGCAGTGCCCTATGCAACTTTGAAATTACGAACGCAGACATCTCTGATGCAAAATTTAAACTAAAATCCAATAAATACTCTGGACCCGACAAATGTTCACCAAAAGTCATAAAGAAGTATTAAGAGATGAAATCTCAAAACCACTAACCCTTCTTTTTAACAAATCAATACAAAACAATAAAGTCCCCAAAGAATGAAAATTAGTGAATGTAATGCCCATTTTTTTTAAATAAAATAAAGCTCTGCCTGGCAACTATTATTGGGCAATAAGCCTCACCTCAATTATTACATGAAGCTGCTCGAAATAATAGTCCGAAATAAAAGTGTATGCCATTTAAAAATAAACAACCTTATAAACTACTCGCTGAAAAGGGAGGGAATTGAGTGGAGGCTACCTATACTGCTGTTTGCGGATGATACAGTTCTGATGAGTGATAATGAATGGGAGTTGCAGGGTCTGGTAAATGAGTTTGGAACAGTGTGCGAAAAACGGAATTTGAAGGTAAATGTGGGGAAGAGCAAGGTTATGGTCTTCGAAAGAGGTGAAGTCACAGAGTGTGAGGTGAAGCTGAACGGTCAGGCTATGGAGATTGTCAACTCTTTTAAGTATCTGGGCAGTGTGTTGAGTAAAGATGGGACTATGGATGAAGAAGTGCGGTAGAGGGTACAACAGGGGAAGAGGGTTGTAGGAACGCTGAAAGCAGTAACAAGAAATAGGGTGGTCAGTATGGAAGTGAAGAAGTCATTGCATGACAGTGTGGTAATCCCGACACTAACTTACGGAAGCAAAGCATGGACGTTGGTTGAGAGACTCAGACCAAGAGTGAGAGCAGTGGAAATTAATTACTTAAGAAGTGCGTGCGGAGTTACATGAAGGGATAGACAGACTAATGAGGAAGTAAGAAGGAGGTGTGGTGTGGAGGTAGATGTGCTGGAAAGTGTGAAAAGGAACAACTTGACGAAACCAACAGAGTATTGATTGATTTTCCTCGGTAGTGTGGTGATGTATGGGGGATATGGTGTTTGTTATAAGGTGAGTTTGACCCAATGTATATATTGGTGCTCTTTCCTATTAACTCAGAGCTACGAATGTGGTGAATGTGGTGCGACATACTGTATATTTAGTGGAAATAGCTGGAAAGTTGTTAGCTTCCAAGCTTCTGGAACTAAGCCTGTTTCTAATGACTTGTTAAATAGAAATGTTAATGGGTAACTTAACTCATCTCTGCATTCTTTTAATACTCTAGCATATACCTCATCGGGACCAGGCGATTTATGAGGTTTCAGTCTGTCAATTTCCTTGAGCACATGATCTCTACTTATAGTAACTGTACTTGACCTATTTTCTATACTATCGCTATATACCTTACGGACTTCTGGGATCTATGCCAAATTGTCATTAGTGAAAACGGAAATAAATTGACTATTTAATGTACTGCACATTTCTAAATAATTTGCTGTCATTTATCCTATCGAAGTTTTAAGGGGGCCTATTACATTTCTAACTTAAGATTTATATAGCTGGTAAAAAGCTTTAGGGTTATTTTTTGAGTCATTGGCTATCCTAATTTCATAATTTCTTTTGTCTGTCCAAATACTTGTTTTAACCTCTCTTGATAGATTCTGATAGTAAGCAAGTAGGTGAATTTCGCCTTTCTTAATTTTTATATAATAGGAGGTCCGTGCCAGAGGGGCCAACTCGCCACGAGTATAGTTTTGAGTTATTAATGTTTAAAGTTAACATACCATACACACAGTAGATAAGGCATAATATTATATTATTATATATCAATGGACAGCTTAGGAACAGACAAATGTTTTTAGATAGTTTAAAAAAAAAAAAAAAAAAAAAAAAAAAAAAAAAAAAACAACATGCATAGGTTTTGTTTTTTTGGTATGCGAAAAAATTATTCGATTTCCTTCAAATTTGTACCATTATGAACATTCACTATAACTAAAGGACAGTAATAATTTCAAGGAAAAATACCCAAAAATAAATATTTTATAAGACTTTTAATCCAAAATTTTAACAAAATGCATGATTTTTGTATTTTATTTTTATATTATTTTGTGTTGTGTTTGTAATAATAATTAATAATGTAATTTGATACGTTACCTTTATGTCCAAGTAGTTTATGTAGGTGGTGAGGGGGGAGGGGAAGGTTGTTGTTAGTATTCCAAGAAGTCGTCGCTGGGATCGTCGACGTCTTCTTCGTTGGCATCTCTAGGTCTTGCAGTCATGGACTTCTGTGCCTCGAAAAGCAGGGTGAAGTAGGTCTTGTGTGGCTGGGGGACGTATTTCGTCAACTCCTGGAGATGCTGTAGCTTCTTTTTGTTCATGGCAACTCCCCCTGGGTACTTGACAGGCAACGGAATTTGTGAGAGGTCAAACACGTTGGGGTCATAAATTTTGCTTCTACCCTTCTGCATAAACCACTCCCGCTGCACATGAAAGCCGTCCATGTAGCCACCAGACACTTTAATGCCTTCCCTGTAATCATTGGAGACTATCAGGCGCTTGGCAGCCTTGAATCCCGAACCTGTCTGGCCCGCCTTGCTGATGTGTTGTTGCAGAACCTCAAAGTTAAGGAAGTCGCTCTCCTCCATGCCACTGTCCCTTTTACACTTTTTGATCGTCTTCTGCCAGGTCTTTGGCCTTCGTTTACGACTAGGTTGCAGGGAAGGCCTAGCCTCACCAATATCCGAGTCAGATGACGACATTGTAGCACAGATATCGGAGAAATAAGGCACAAAATAGCGGAGGTAATCACTCGTGTGTTGACTCTAACTCGGTTTGAGCGTGACTACTGAAGCACGTCTCGTACAGCGCCTGTGAGTGGTCGGGCGGGCGGCCATTTAATTCCCCACGCCGTAGCCACGCTGAGCGAGTTGGCCCCTCTGTCTACCCAGATTCACACCCATAAACGGTCTGCCAAACGGCAAAAACAAGGGACGCTCAACCCTATGTGCAGTTGCTATAAGGACGAAAGTCGGATGGGTTTTTTTTTGCCAGATGATTCCCAAGAATTTCACGGAGCGGGAACCAGCTGTTTTTGAAAATGTGGCGAGTTGGCCCCTCTGGCACGGACCTCTAGTGAACCTAAATGGATGAATAATAGACTATTAGACCTTCTAGGAAAAAAAGAGAGGAATATAAAAATAAATCAGTGATTTATTTTGATATTCCTCTCTTTTTTTCCTAGAAGGTCTAATAGTCTATTACTCATCCATTTAGGTTGGTTCTGTGTTGATCTAAATTTTCTTTTGGGGATATATGTATTTTGCGCATTGTGGAGTGAAGAAATAAAATGTTTATATGTAGCTGTCAAATTATCCTGAGTTAAGACGGGTATCTGAGAGAGAGTATGTTCATTTGCGCGCCTGGGCCACTTAATAGTTTAACCATAGGATCGACTCTTAAGGCTCTCCTTAATCCACCATAATTGGCTTTTCTGAAATCTGGGATAAGTGTCGTATTCTCTTTAGCCTTTCCTGTCCATTGTATGTTAAAATAAATTGATTTATGATCGCTATTTCCAAGTTGGTCTCCTATCTCTACATTATTTATCATATTTTCATTATTACTGAGAACTAAATAGAGGATATTATTACCTCTAGTAGGCGAGTCTATTAATTGAAATACAAAACTATCCTGTACCGCCTCAATAAACTCTTTTGAATCTGAGTCGCCGATTTGATGCTGCCAATCAATATTCGGAAAATTAAAATCCCCCATAATGCACACATTGCTAAACCTTGATGCTATTTTCACTTCCTGCCATAAAGCTGTACCTTCGTTTCTACTCATCAGTGGCGGATCCAGTGGCGGCCGCCCCCCCCCCCTCCCCCCCCCCTTAGTGACCAAAACTGCGCCCTTACATCTGATATATACTGTATTTTATCTGAAATACAATACATATAGAGTTATGGCGCCCCTCATGGTGATCTTCTTTCATATCTTACTAACTCTTGGCCATCCTCCTTTCGGGACTTCGGTGAGACTCTATTGCACTAGACATATCGAAAGCCTTCGATAGAGTCTGGCACAAATCTTTAATTTCTAAACTACCCTCCTTAGGTTTCTATCCCTCCATCTGTGCCTTTGTCTCTAATTTCCTTTCCGGCCATTCCATAGCCGCGGTTGTGGACGGCCATTGTTCACTTCCTCACCCTATAAACTCCGGTGTTCCTCAGGGCTCTGTCCTATTTCCTATTCTCTTTCTAATTTTTATAAATGATCTCCTTAACTGTACCTTAATACCCATCCATTCATACGCAGACAACTCAACCTTACACTACTCCATTAGTTTTTCAGAACGCCCCAGCCAGCAATCCCTCAACGACAAACGTAATGAAGCCATAGAACTCTTAAATTCTGATCTAAATACTATCTCCAATTGGGGCAGAGAAAACCTTGTTACCTTTAATGCTTCCAAAACCCAATGTCTCCATCTATCTACCCGTCAGGATCTCCCAGCGGACTATCCCTTATTCTTCAACAATACAAAAATCCACCCTTCATCTTCTCTCAATATTCTTGGTGTCTCTTTTTCTTCTGCTCTCCCTTACCAGTCTTGCTAAGGCAGCCTCCCAGAAGCTGGGTGTGCTCATCTGCCTTAGGGGGTTCTTTTCCCCTTCACAGCTTCTTGGTCTGTACAGGGGCATAGTGCACCCTTGTATTGAGTATTGTTCACATGTGTGGGGAGGTTCCTCTCACACCGCTCTCCTAGACAAAGTTGAAAGGAAGGCCTTTCGTATCATTAACTCCCATCCACTCACCAACTCTCTGCAATCTCTCTCTCTCCGCCGCAATGTTGCATCTCTCTCGCTATTCTATCGCTACTATAATAATCAGTGTTCCTCAGAGCTATCCCAGTGCATACCACCTCCTTTACGTAGGGCACGTGGTACCCGTCTTGCAACTCAATCCCACCCCTACTCTGTGCAATTCTCCAACCCAAGAGTGAAACGTTACTCTCAAACTTTCTTCTACTCAACAGCTGAGCTCTTGAACTCTCTCCCAGAATCAGTCTTTCCCTCTTCCTATGACTTAAATTGCTTCAAACTCCGTGTGTCCAGGCATTTTGGCTCGAACGTCCCTTGATTTTGGCCCTGTCACTCTTTCAACTATGGGGGAGGCACTCGCTATAGGCAGTTCTGCCTTTTGCCTCCCTCAATCACATAGAACAAAACAAATATATATATATCAGCCCCCCCCCTCTTAAGCCTGAGCTGGATCCGCTCCTGCTACTCATATTTGGTGGTCTATAAATAACTCCAATAATTATGGTCTCACTACCTTCGCTAACCTCTACCCAAACACTTTCGTTATCAGTATTTAGTCTAATACCTGATTTAATGCAGCTTTTTAAAGAACTCCTGACAAACACTGCTATTCCGCCGCCCCTCCTACTTGTTCGGTCGCGTTTAAACAAACTATATCCTGGTATATGGAATTCTGCTAAATAAAATCTTGATTCTGTATTAATCCATGTTTCAGTCAGTGCTATAATGTCTATATTTTCGTTGCTAACAAGTGCTCTAAGTTCATCCATTTGTTACATAAACTCCTACAGTTTGTATAATATAATCGCAATGTATTTCTTTTACTGGTATCGGATTTACCTTTATTTCTAACTGAATTCCCATCTTCTGTTACACCTTCAATATTTCTACTAGCAGTACAATTAAAATCCTGTGACTGAAATTTTCTATTCCTATCTGATGTACCAGTACGACAATTTACCCTATCTAGACATTTATTCTTACTCATATTCTCAGGCTTTATTTTCAGCGAAACCCCGCGACAATCCTATCTATTGACCAAACACCCATATCATTCATATGACTATCAAGTTTGCACTTGAAATGATCTACAGTTCTTGAGCTAACCACACACTTCCACAACTCTGTTCCCAAACCAGTGCTAACCTATATCTTTTCTAAAGCAATACTTATCCAATTTGAAGCCATTTGAACGAGTAATGTCGCCGTTATTAAGCCTTAATACCTTATTTATATCTCCCTTGTTGATATACTTTTCATCCACTTAAACACCTATATCATATCTCCTATACATCTTCGTCTTTCTAACGAATGCAAGCCAAGGGTTATCAGCCTCTCCTCATATGATACATTTCTAACAATGTGGATCATTTGCGTCATTATTTGTTGGACTGCCTCCAGAGAGTCAATATTCATTCTATAATAAGGACACCAACACTGAACATCATAGTCCCAGTGAGGTCTCACATTAGGTCAGGTTAGGTTAAATAGAAATATAGTGTAATTAAAGCAAAATATAGAAGTACAATAAATATAACAAATATATTAACATTATTAAATTCTTGAATAATAAATAATTTGGGAATAAATCCTGGATAATAAAGTTGCCTAATTAAACATTTTGATAGATTTTCATAATATGCGATTTTTTCCTACCCGAAGCATATGCTTTGTTTTCCCAGTGCCCTTATTTCCAGTGCCTTTTTTTCCTGTGCCTTCTTTTCCTACATTCGGTCCGCACGGCAGGTTTATGCACCAGACGACGTTGATACGGGCCATACGGCTTTGATACGGACCATACGTCTTTGATACGGACCACAAGATTGTGATACGGCGAATTTGCGATGGAGACCAAACTCAGATGGTTGTTTACAGTTGCCGGGGGATTCTTGCGATCTTTTGAACAGCTCAAAACTTCGTATCGACCCCCAATACGTCGCTGCTTGGACCGTGCGAGTCACCCACGGCTAATTTACGATACCCACGATTATGTTGCCGATTTGCCGTATCAGGCTGACATTTCGAGTCGGGAACTCGCCTGGAGGGGCATTCGTGTCAGTGTGCAACGACCTGGTACCCGATACGTTGCTTGGACCGTGCGAGTCACCCACGGCTAATTTAAGATTCCCACGATTAAGTTGCCGATTCGCCGAAGCAGGCTGACATTTCGAGTCGGGAACTCGCCTGGAGGGGCAATCGTGTAAGTGTGCAACGACCTTAAAGGCCGCGTCTCACACAGTACGTAAGCCGCCGACCACAGCCGATCTTTTCAAAATATTTGTATTTTTCCGGGATCGTCTGACATCGTCTGTGATCGTGTAAAAAGATCGCCTGCCTCGTATCGTGGTAGGCGAGGGGTGGTCGAGTGGCGCGGAAATGGTCGGCGGTGATCGGCCAAAAAATAGTGGCTGCACTAAATTCAGGCCGATAATCGGCAGAAAAAACGGTAAAAAACCGTTAAATAAATGTTATCATGTGACGCCCGTGTATATGTTGTGCAACGAGCGAGCGTATGTGAATCCTGGGATATCTTCATTGTCATCCTCTGATCGATGGTTGATTGTGTATGATTTTAGTCTATATATTATATGTGTGTGAATAGTTTGTGTGTGCGTGTCTGTTTGTGTGTGTGTGCGTTTCCGTATTTGGTTGTGTATTATTTAGTTTATATATATTGTGTTTGTGTGTGTGTGTGTGCGTTTCCGTGTTTGGTTGTGTATTATTTAGTTTATATATATTGTGTTTGTGTGTGTGTGTGTGCGTTTCCGTGTTTGGTTGTGTATTATTTAGTTTATATATATTGTGTTTGTGTGTGTGTGTGTGTGTGTGCGTTTCCGAGTTTGGTTGTGTATTATTTAGTTTATATATATTGTGTTTTTGTGTGTTTGTGTGCGTTTGCGTGTTTGGTTGCGTATTATTTAGTTTATATATATTGTTTGCGTGTGTGTGTGTGTGCGCGTTTGCGTGGTTGGTTGTGTATTATTTAGTTTATATATATTGTGTGTCGGTGCGTGTGTGTGTTTGTGTGTGTGTGTGTGTGCGTTTGCGAGGTTGGTTGTGTATTATTTAGTTTATATATATTGTGTGTGTGTGCGTTTGCGTGTTTGGTTGTGTATTATTTAGCTTATATATATTGTATGTATGTGTGTGTGTGCGTGTGTGTTTGTGTGTGTGTGTGTGTGTGCGTTTGCGAGGTTGGTTGTGTATTATTTAGTTTATATATATTATGTGTGTGTGTGTGTGTATTATTTTAGTCTATATACTGTATTGTATGTCTGCGAGTAGTTCTCTCTCACTCACTCTCTCTCTCTCTCTCTCTCTCTCTCTCTCTCTCTCTCTCTCTCTGCGTGCGTGTGTGTGTGTGTGTGTGTGTGTAGTCTATAGTTAACATAAACATCTACAAGTTTACTAAAATACATCCACTTGTAAACTAATGATATACTGCATCAAAGTCGGTGTATACCAGATCGTGTAATGATATAGGTATACATTCACCTATCGACTACTTAACTACAGCGTATTATTATTATAGTTTTATTCAAGTATATTGGGGTTTGTAATTGATGATTAATGTTAAGAACGGGGTATTATTTATAAATATATATATATAATTATATATACATAGGGCGGTTCCTTTGCCGTGTCAATATCGTGTGCGGCGTACAACGGTCGCATTTATCGTTCAACGTATGTGCGTCTGTTGTGCTGTAAACGTATGGTTGTCAACCAAAGGCGGCATTATCGTGCTCTTAACGTACTTTAAATGTATGACGAACGTGTGATAGCCGAGTGAGTAGCGGCGCCGGTCAGCAATTTATTCTACAACGGTCGTGTTGCCGGCGTGTGTGACGTGTGTGTGTGTTGAGTGACTGTCGATGGTTTGTTGTACAGCAATGTGTGCCTGCAAGGATCGTGCAGTGATCCAGTGATTCGATTACAATCGGCGAAAAAGTGAAAGTCGTCCTCTGTCGGCAGCTGTCGAGCGGTAGCCGTACTGTGTGAGACACGGCCTTAAGTAGTTCCAAGTATCACAGATCGGGCAAGGCAGCGTGAAGAAATGGGATGAGAGAGAGTGCGCGACTGCGCGTGGGTTACTCAGTTACTCAGTTACTTGTTCATCAAGGGGAATCCACGCAATGCGAGCTAAGCTCATTATTATCGCGCCTCCTTAACTGGGAATGTATTGCGTGAAATGCATGTTAAGTGTTTTATGTACTGTTGGAATGGCTGTGGATGTGTGTGTAGTCTGTATTTAGCCAATTGGCGACATCGGAAACGAAGGCTTAGGGTGGATCTGTATGGTACCATTCTCACTATAGACGGTACCATCTCGCCCGAAGGGTTAGGTAGCCATCAGCTTAGGTGAACCATATGATACCCATCTCGCCTTGTACCATTTTTGCCAACCCCAGAAGGGACGTCACAACGTCGTCCACTTATTCCAGGTACCTATTTACAGCTAGGTGAACTGAGGCTAACACATGAAAGGAGACAAGCCCAATTTGTCTCCTCCCGGCCGGGGATTGAACCCCCGACCCCTCGTGTGTGAGACGAGAGCTCTACCTACTAAAGTCAAACAGATCCTAACAGGCGGTCCTACCCGCGGTTACTCCCTTTACATTGGTGCCATATGTATAATTATTTACAACAAAAATATATTATTTTCGGTATTAAGTACCTTAAGTCGGTTTGAAATGCTCTGGCAATTTCTACATGTACAAAAAAGCTTTGTTTTTATAATTAATTCGCTTGTTATTAGTAAATACAACGGACATTGTACACAAATTGGCACCGTAGCTACTGCGACGTTGTCAGGTTTCTGGGCAAAGAACTCCCTCACAGATTATCCCTTTAAACTATAAAAAAACATGACGTGATGGCGCGCTGCCAGGCGCACGAAATTAGTACTGTCACGTCTAAACTAAATCAGTTCATTCCTGACTTTGCCACCATCCACAATGGAAGCCTCTCCAAATCGCCCCACACACTTGCATAGTCAGGTAAAAGAGATGGCCTATAACGTTCACCAATACTTCCAGAAAGAGAAGGAGCTTGGATGCCCTCTTATTGCCGTAACAAAAGCTACTTCCCGGACACCTGCAGCCACAAAACTGGGTGAAAGAACAATTTCAAGAATAACGAAAGAAGCAAGAATTAATGAAGAAAATAATAAATCGCCCAAATTTATGTCACCCAAGAAACGACAACGCACAACACCCATTACAGATTTTTTTGATGGATTCAATGAAGGTGTTCTAAGAAGAACAGTGCTCAATTTCTACGAAAGAAAAGAGATTCCCACACTGGAAAAAATCCATGAAGAAATTAAAGAGAACCTTTCTTACCCCGGCAGCCGAGAAACGTTAAGACAGGTTCTCAAGAAAATTGGGTTCCAGTATGCAAAGGTTGACGGAAGAAGATTTCTGATGGAACGTAGTGATGTTGTATATGCCCGCTGCAGGTTTTTATATATATATATATATATATATATATATATATATATATATATAAGAGAGAGAGAGCTATATGATAAGTACGTTCCCATTCTCACTCATACACAGGGCAAGGTCAATGTACGATCGCGCTAATAAGTCATGTCCCAGCTGGCATTACGTTTGGCTTGCTCTGTGCTGTATTAATGTCTGTCAGATGTTGAATAGGGTGGGTAAGTGTAGGAACATGTTTGTATATTTTACTCGATATGAAGAAATGAAGCTTAGATATTGCTGATACTAATTATTGATCAAAACATATATGGTGCCCAGACATCTCTTATTAGCGCGACTGTACCTTGAATAGGGGGAGGTGGAGGGAGGGAGAAAGATATAGCGAGAGTAATTTGGAAAGGTTATCGTACAGAAAGGGTCAAAAGGACAACCGGCACCAGTGTAAGGGTAGGTGACTGCGCCCATAACCGCCTGTTTGGGTCTGTAGGACTATAGGCTACGGGCTGTGTGTGTGTGTGTGTGTGTGTGTGTGTGTGGCAGGAGAAAAATAGTAAAAATGTGTGATGGAAGATAAATACGGAAGAGTCACATTAACCTAAGATGGTTCCAATAATTTTAATATTCCTAACTCAACCAAGGCGACACCTTGCCTTGCTACACAAGAGCAGTCGTCTGTATAATATAGAACATTACCGGTATATTAGAGCAAAACTGGTACGCAAATCTAATTTAATTATCGTTTTGTATAATTATCAATTTGAGCCACGATTCATGCATTTGTATCACAATTATGACTTTTATTGTGTATTCAGAAATGAAGGATAAAATAATGAAGGATTTTCATAAAGAATAATATATATTCTGCAAGCATGTGTATCAGTTTTTAAATAATCTGTGTGATGTATAATGCACACACACAATTACAGAATACGATTATAAGACTAACACTCCATAGAACACATATCCCCGCCACAATGATCTTAACCTTTGATATACAGCTACACGTGTCCCTATTATCATTTATTATGGTTAAGGGGGGTCACCGGCTTTTTTGTTTATCTTTCTCCCCTTTTCTCTCTTTCTCTGGCGTGTATCCATTCGGCCCCATTCAGGCAACTGTTTGAAGACGTTTATCCCCATCCAGGTGTCGATTTCTTCCTGGCGAGCGATAGCGAGCCAGCATTGTATGGAGAAATCCGGCTTCGCCGTAAAAATATTTCTATCGAAAAAAAATCAAATTTAGCTTGCTGTCAGAACAAAAATATATATGTGCTGGCTCACTACCGCTCGCCAGGAAAATATTGACACCTGGATGACGGTAAACGTCTTAAAACAGTAGGCTGAATGAGGCAGAATGTATACAAGCCAAAGAGAGAGGGAGAGAAAGAGAAAAAAAAGCGAAGTGGGCTCCCTTAACATCAGACGAGTGTATTCTATGTAAGAAGGGTGTGTGAGGGCCACCAGAGTTATTAAGATAGTATTTAGCTCAACTTATTCCAAGATATCCTTGTTTGTTAAATAGTAAAGTCGTCTAATATTGGCTTGATAAAATATCAATGTCAAAACCGTATGAAGGGGTTGACATTTTCAGTTGGATGACGCCGATCTTTGCTTCCTTCTAAATATTGGCAGATGATTTTAATCAGATTTGAAAGGACCTCTAATAATCAAAACGTGAAAGAGTATATCCAAAAATCCTTTAACTCTGACAAATGCCTCTTACGTTGAATACATTTGTCTGTAAGTAGCAAGATTAAAGTCAAAGTTGGTATATAAGCAGTAAAAGTTAATTGTTTCCCTCATCAATTTATGCTTGCATACTTTTTGCTAACCTTTTCAACATATAATGACACCTTTATTAATATACTGTATATCTCTCTCTCTCTGAGAAATGTAGTTTAAATCGAAATGTTAGATTAAGTATCAGTAGTATAGTTTACATTATTAAGTATCAGTAGTATAGTTTACATTATTAAGTATCAGTAGTATAGTTTACATTATTAAGTATCAGTAGTATAGTTTACATTATCAAGTATCAGTAGTATAGTTTACATTATTAAGTATCAGTAGTATAGTTTACATTATTAAGTATCAGTAGTATAGTTTACATTATTAAGTATCAGTAGTATAGTTTACATTATTAAGTATCAGTAGTATAGTTTACATTATTAAGTATCAGTAGTATAGTTTACATTATTAAGTATCAGTAGTATAGTTTACATTATTAAGTATCAGTAGTATAGTTTACATTATTAAGTATCAGTAGTATAGTTTACATTATTAAGTATCAGTAGTATAGTTTACATTATTAAGTATCAGTAGTATAGTTTACATTATTAAGTATCAGTAGTATAGTTTACATTATTAAGTATCAGTAGTATAGTTTACATTATTAAGTATCAGTAGTATAGTTTACATTATTAAGTATCAGTAGTATAGTTTACATTATTAAGTATCAGTAGTATAGTTTACATTATTAAGTATCAGTAGTATAGTTTACATTATTAAGTATCAGTAGTATAGTTAGCATTATAAGGTATCAGTAGTATAGTTTACATTATTAAGTATCAGTAGTATAGTTTACATTATTAAGTATCAGTAGTATAGTTTACATTATTAAGTATCAGTAGTATAGTTTACATTATTAAGTATCAGTAGTATAGTTTACATTATTAAGTATCAGTAGTATAGTTTACATTATTAAGTATCAGTAGTATAGTTTACATTATTAAGTATCAGTAGTATAGTTTACATTATTAAGTATCAGTAGTATAGTTTACATTATTAAGTATCAGTAGTATAGTTTACATTATTAAGTATCAGTAGTATAGTTTACATTATTAAGTATCAGTAGTATAGTTTACATTATTAAGTATCAGTAGTATAGTTTACATTATTAAGTATCAGTAGTATAGTTTACATTATTAAGTATCAGTAGTATAGTTTACATTATTAAGTATCAGTAGTATAGTTTACATTATTAAGTATCAGTAGTATAGTTTACATTATCAAGTATCAGTAGTATAGTTTACATTATCAAGTATCAGTAGTATAGTTTACATTATCAAGTATCAGTAGTATAGTTTACATTATCAAGTATCAGTAGTATAGTTTACATTATTAAGTATCAGTAGTATAGTTTACATTATTAAGTATCAGCAGTATAGTTTACATTATTAAGTATCAGTAGTATAGTTTACATTATTAAGTATCAGTAGTATAGTTTACATTATTAAGTATCAGTAGTATAGTTTACATTATTAAGTATCAGTAGTATAGTTTACATTATTAAGTATCAGTAGTATAGTTTACATTATTAAGTATCAGTAGTATAGTTTACATTATTAAGTATCAGTAGTATAGTTTACATTATTAAGTATCAGTAGTATAGTTTACATTATTTTCAATTTCATTCTTTACTATGAATTTCCCAGTAGAAATGTTCTCATTCTGCAAAGGGACCTTGTTTCCCCAACTAAAATTCATGACGACAGAAGGTTGGAAGAGTAGGGAGTGGGGAGAGAGCCCTCTGCTTTGCTGTCTTTACCTTCCACTTTGCAGCAAATCTGTCTATCTATCTATCTAGCAATTGCCGGACGCCTCACTCTCCTTTATAAGGATGTCATACACAAAATAGCCAAAAACGGACCAATCCCTTATGAGAAGGACAACCTGTGCGAGGTTACTGAAGGACTTATATATATATATATATATAATAGGTTTGAGTCCCGGAGGGAAGAAGGAAAACCTAATATTTAGTAGTGGCCCCAAAATCATATGGTTTAGGAAATTTAAAATGCTCTTTCCTAGCTGGTGAAGCACCCGGCCTAGCTGCATCTACCTAATTAAACACTGTTTGCCAAGTATTAGGGCCAACTAAGGTGGGCGTAAGTACTGGTGACAAAATTACCTGGCAACCAATGTCTTCCAGCAATATTTTGACCAGATAGACCCGTAGGTCTTGACGTGCACGGACTGCCTCAAATAAGGCTATCCTGACGTCGCCCAGTGATTGGATGGAGTTTTGTAACATTAAGCGCCGGGATAATTCCATTGCTTTCTTGGCATCTGAATCAGTAATAGCGTGTATGGTTCTAATGAGAGACTGGGCTATTTGGCGACTCAGTAGTAATTGGGAAAATAGTCTTAATGCTTTTTTACGTACTTTGAAATCTTTATCCAGGCGCGCCGGGGGTGGAGTTGAAAAGGGATCCTGCAACTCCCATAAAGACAATTTTGGAGCTGAAAGAAAGTCTAAAACAGCAGGAGGCACCGCTCCCCCTCCACCCCCCGGCCTTGGTAACCAGCAAGGAAAACCAAGAAAGTGTTTTCTGAGGTATCTGATGGAATGACTTAGAAGTAATAGTGGCGGAAAACTGCTGTGCTTCTGTCTCCCAGTCTACCCACGGACCTGTGCCTACTTGCCCCATCTGCAGGACTGGGTTGCCGGACTGATCGTTAACCGGAATTGTGTCCAATTCTGGCGTTAGTAAAGCAAGAGCTTTTACGTCATTGAAGCCGTCGACCTTTGACCAGTCCGCATAAAGACGTGCAGAGGAGGCAGGTGGGAGAGCTGGTGTGGAGGTGTACACAAATAAGCATATGCATATACATTCGGAATGGCTTTGGTAGACACATCTAAAGTATTACCTGCAATATACTTAGCTCTTAGTTTCCTGTTCTTATTCATCTGAATATTCCACTCACTCGGTACCGGGAGCTCACCCGAGATTGTCTATCGCGCACTGGAGGGATTCTGAGCAGTAACGTTAACCCATGACAAATCTGGGCCATAAGGAAGCGGCATAGGGCCTTTCTTGATAGTTTTTTTTTCCAATGGTGGAGGAATAACATCTGCGATAACCCTTATGTTAGTTGTAGTTAAAGTAGATGTGACAGGAATAATACTAGCACAAGTAGGAAGGGGCGGTACGTTAGTTGGAGCAGTAACCTTGGCTGTCTCCAAGGGTCTCACAACAGACCCTGTCAGTGGAGCTTCCGGTACGTTCGGTGGAGCTTCCGGTGACGTCGCTGGACTCTGGACATTTTGCAAGAAGTTATGTAAAATTGTCTGTAAATCGACTTTCGTCACATGCTCTTTCTGTGACTCTTTAGACGTTACTGAGTCTACCTCTGATACACTAGCTAAGCGTTCGGGTTGGGCAGATGGTAATGGTTCTACTTCCTCCTGCCCTTCTACCACTTCCATTTCTTCCTGGTGTTGATGTACCTCGGATATTAATTGCTGTTCAAAACCTTCCAAAGTCAAGTCTGGTACGGATGAAGGTACCGGGTCGTGATGTGTAATGTTCACATTCTCACTGTCCCTTACCCCCGCCGGGTATTTTCTTTGTGTACCTGTTTGCACTGGCTCTGGGTGTCGCCAAACACTATGATTGTCTGTTTCTACCCTAGCCTTTGACCTATAGCTCACACTTTCACAGTAATGACCACCCGCCGGGTAACCACCATATTGGTCCGCCAAGACCTTTGACGGAACCCTCCTAGCATGACTAATCTGATTATCTACCCGAGGTATAGAAAAATCCTGTCTACGAGATTGAGACACTGTGTTTATATCACTTCAACCATCCCTGGGAGACGACTCAATGTCCTCCGTCCCCACCTCTGAACTGCCAGAGTGGACGTGAAGCTCGGTAGAGGTAGGGGCGGAGGATGGAGGACGAGACCCCGGCGATTGCCGCTGTCCCGAGCACGTTGACTCCGTACGGGTTTTCTGCTGAAGACCCTTCCCGCCTGAAATCTGTGCGATAGCTTTCGCTGTTTCAGGAGCTGTTTTTCTCTTCTTGTACCTTGACCGTGAAGCAATTGATGACTTCGAAGATTGTTTGAGAGGTAATCTAGATCTTGATCTGGGTCAATCTTCTCGTGGAGATGCTGACCGCGCCCTCTTGGGTCGGCCGGGGGGGGGTTGCCTTAGTAGTGATTGATTCACTGCTATCACTGCTACTAACAATTTCTTTTGATAGAACTTTCGGTTTATCTTTAGACTTAGTGCTGGACTGGGATGAAGGAGGTTTAGTAACTTGTGTTTTAATGATTTAATGGTCCCAAAGAGCTTCATCATCGCATTGAAGAGCTTTGTGAGCGATGTCCTTCGTATAACTATTAAAAGTTGCTTTGATTTCCAATAAAGCTACTTGGCAAGAAGGATTACGATCAAATAACCCACTCCGAAGGTCTGAACAAATCCCGTACTTTTTAGACAACCAGATGCCTCTGGATCGGTCCAAGCACTTAACACATTTTACGCAAAGTTTATGGTTAAAGACTGGGATGCACAAACAAGTTGGAGTTGAACACAGTGTTACTAAAGGCATGATGGCTACGACCCCCCCGCCTGGATCAGCCCCCCCTATCTGAGTCCTGTGCTGAGGTCGCTGTATTGTGATCTGGAAAAGAAATGTCCAAGAATCAATGCTCATAAGGATAAACCGAGACATTCACACATATACCTCAAATACGCCGGAAAACTAGATGTAGCACCACTTGCTACTCTAATTTTCCGCCGCATCCTTCTTATTTAAAAGATCTCTGATGACCTTTTCTATGAAGGCAATATGACTACTTATCTATGACACCTTGTATCACTAACCTATACGAATGATTATTCCTATAGAATATGTAATGGTAAATATCGTATTGTCTTGTATGACTAGAGTGATAGTTTTTTAACCCCACTAGGCCTTTCCGCTGTGATGACGGATTCAAGGTCGTTCTCCGCTGCGTGAGTATATCTGCATAGGTGAGTCCTTCCAGCTGAGCCGAAAAACCCATTTGGAAGCCTTCTCTTCCACTGGGGAATCTAGTGGTACTACTGACCACGCCGGGTTTATTGGATCTATTCCTTGCCCGCTGAGGCGAGCCTCCAGTACCAATTTCAGATAATTGATCGCCGGAGGGAAACACCAAACCATTTGTGAGTGCTAACTTGTCAGACCAAGATAACAACTAACAAAACAACAAATAATTATATGCCAGAACGTCTCCTGACACCTTCCAATCATGTATAATATCACCACACGAAAGAGAAGGTCACATCTTAAGGCTACACTTATTATTTAATTAAATAATTAATAAATCATCCTAGGCATAGAAAAATACCCCTACAATGAGGCTGGCCATGAGGCCTAGAGCAAGCAGCATGACGACACGCGACACTCTTACCTCCAGCGACGAAACAGCAACCAGCTACCACACGTCGCCCCGAGCCAAAGGGGAAAAAAGCAGCACCAAACTCCAGAAAGTTCCTCACCACGTGGGGCAACTCTTGAACCAGAGCGTCTGCATAACGAAAACAACACCCCATCTTAGTGATGGCCCAGTAGCGGAGCCCCGCATATACACAGCCTCCTAAATAGCTAGTAAAGGCAAAGTTAAATGCTGAAAAACAAAAAATAAAAGCAAAGGCGAGCGTGCCCGAAGGGGCCCGCATGGATGCCTAACACTATACCCTATTTTAACACACTCCTGTTGACATATCAATGGGGACACCAGTCCTAACTAGCCGAACCTATTCTAGAACATCTCAGAGCAAAAGACTGACTAAGAGACGAAAGAATGCAGAATGAAGAGAGGACGAAAAGCACGTCCACTCAGCACGACCATAGGGAGAGGAAGGATGCTGGGCAGATCAGCCTCTGGGATAGAATCCACACAGGAAGAGATCCACAAGTTTGGGAAGCTTAATTATAGCATTTCTTAAGTTAATTTTTATTTTTTGTAGTTTTTACAAAGTTTTTTTCGTAGTGAGTACCCAATCATAAGGACGATTCCATAAGAGAATTAGCGTGCACTTATGATGTGGCCTCTTATCTCCCTGTGGCGGTTGTTTCAAACGAGCTGATGCAAGCGCTTGAAAGAGTGCTATTATGTAATATGAATATCGTCAATGATGGAGGGGCCACTAACAAATATATATATATATATGGTACATTAATTCGAGTTTGGACTCAAATGCGCGCTTCATTTTTTTAACAGTATATTTGGGGTTCATGGGAACAATACTTTGATGTTTGTTTTTTAATGTGACTGTCATATGTTGGTGCCTGTTTTCATTACCTTTGTCTCAGTCTGACTGCTGTCATGGTGAGGTGAAGGTATTGTTGCTATAATATCTTGTTCATATTTTTGTAAAATTCATAATAGTTTTAACTTTGTCAGTTATCTTTTATATAAACTTCTTTCGTAAGTTGTTATATTAAAATATTTTAATATATACATTTTAGATCCTTCATATGTTGAATTTATTCAATTATAGGATCAAGTCTGTAGCCTGATGATGGACGACCATCCGAAATATTGCAAGATAGAAAATAAATTGATCAAGATGGTGATCCTTCTTTTCCTATTAACCTTATATTTAATGATAATATATATATATATATATATATATATATATATATATACAAGTTTAAAGACCGTTTGTCCACAGAGACTGTGGTTACAGTCTCACGTCCTAAATGGCAGCTTTCCAGGCGGTCCTGTCAAGGGCTGCCTCTGTTGTAAAGTTCTTTATTTTGAGATCGGACCGAAGTACCCGAGCCTACGCTATTCTAGGTCCACCCCTACGTGCAGCTCCCCCCAAGTTCACAGTCCGGCATTTCTTCACCCAGTTCTGATCATCCATTCCTGCCACATGTCCAAACCAACCAAGTCGGCTCGTGCGCTATCACTTCACTGATACTCCTAATGCCCAGACGCCTTCTCAATTTCTCGCTCGATGCCCTGTCCCTAAACTAACCCCACACATCCATGTCACCATTCTCTTCTCATTCCGTTCCATTCTATTGACATCCTCCCGCTTTAACCGGCCACGTCTCAGAGGCATAGGTCATTCGCACTCCTAACACACGAGGTATACACCTTCCCTTTAAGGTGGGGTGGGAGCGCCTTTCATGGTCAGGAGTGGCAAACAGCTCTCTAAACTTTCCCCAGCCACTTCTGACTCTAGCAATGGAGCTAGCTTCAGCGCCACCTCCAGCGGAAACTGTATCGCCCAAGTAGCAGAACTTATTCACACAACCCCAGCGTTACACTGTCGAAATCAACACGAACAGGCGGGTCATTTAATACAAGATCTCCCTTGCACATCTGCACATTCAAAAGGCAGGTTCATCACATAGGCGAGTCGATGCGCGAGGCCAACGCGAGTCACACTCGCCGCATATCGCCGTTGATGGAGCCCGAACCCAACGCGAGTAGCACCTGATGCGAGTAAACACGCATAGAACACGAATATAACACGAGTTTACATGAGTTTACACAAGTTTACGCGAGTGTTGGCGAGTTTAACACGACCCCAACACGCCCCGCCAAAATTTGAAAAATAACGGTCAAATTCCAGGGTACGAATAGTGCGAGTCTACAGGAGTCTACATGAGTGTCACAGGAGTTTACATGAGTTTACACGAGATGAACGCGAGTCTACAGGAAGTTAACAGGAGTGTATGGAGTGTACATTCTATTTAATTTATTAATCTTGTATTTATTTATATTTCATGTTGGATATCAATCTGTATATTATTATTTGTCATCATATAATTATCCTTTGCATATATTCCACATCATTATTATTATGTATGAGTAGGAGGGTGGTGGGAGGGTGGTTTGGGGGATGGTTGTGGGGAAGGTA
>CM064533.1:29276397-29743966 GCA_032716605.1 Paralithodes platypus
GGTCGTTCTCGGCGCCTGCGTGAGTATAATCTGCATAGGTGAGTCCTTCCAGCTGAGCCGAAAAACCCATTTTGGAAGCCCTTCTCTTCCACTGGGGAATCTAGTGGTACTACTGACCACGCCGGTTTATTGGATCTATTCCTGCCCAGCTGAGGCGAGCCTCCAGTACCAATTTCAGATAATTGATCGCCGGAGGGAAACACCAAACCATTTGTGAGTGCTAACTTGTCAGACCAGATAACAACTAACAAAACACAAATAATTATATGCCAGAACGTCTCCTGACACCTTCCAATCATGTATAATATCACCACAACGAAAGAGAAGGTCACATCTTAAGCTACACTTATTATTTAATTAAATAATTAATAAATCATCCTAGGCATAGAAAAATACCCCTACAATGAGGCTGGCCATGAGGCCTAGAGCAAGCAGCATGACGACACGCGACACTCTTACCTCCAGCGACGAAACAGCAACCAGCTACCACACGTCGCCCCGAGCCAAAGGGAAAAAAGCAGCACCAAACTCCAGAAAGTTCCTCACCACGTGGGGCAACTCTTGAACCAGAGCGTCTGCATAACGAAAACACACTCCATCTTAGTGATGGCCCAGTAGCGGAGCCCCGCATATACACAGCCTCCTAAATAGCTAGTAAAGGCAAAGTTAAATGCTGAAAAACAAAAAATAAAAGCAAAGGCGAGCGTGCCCGAAGGGGCCCGCATGGATGCCTAACACTATACCCTATTTTAACACACTCCTGTTGACATATCAATGGGGACACCAGTCCTAACTAGCCGAAACCTATTCTAGAACATCTCAGAGCAAAAGACTGACTAAGAGACGAAAGAATGCAGAATGAAGAGAGGACGAAAAGCACGTCCACTCAGCACGACCATAGGGAGAGGAAGGATGCTGGGCAGATCAGCCTCTGGGATAGAATCCACACAGGAAGAGATCCACAAGTTTGGGAAGCTTAATTATAGCATTTCTTAAGTTAATTTTTATTTTTTGTAGTTTTTACAAAGTTTTTTCATAGTGAGTACCCAATCATAAGGACGATTCCATAAGAGAATTAGCGTGCAGTTATGATGTGGCCTCTTATCTCCCTGTGGCGTTTGTTTCAAACGAGCTGATGCAAGCGCTTGAAAGAGTGCTATTATGTAATATGAATATCGTCAATGATGGAGGGGCCACTAACAAATATATATATATATATGGTACATTAATTCGAGTTTGGACTCAAATGCGCGCTTCATTTTTTTAACAGTATATTTGGGGTTCATGGGAACAATACTTTGATGTTTGTTTTTTAATGTGACTGTCATATGTTGGTGCCTGTTTTCATTACCTTTGTCTCAGTCTGACTGCTGTCATGGCGAGGTGAATGTATTGTTGTTATAATATGTTTTCCATGTATTTGTAAAATTCATAATATTTTTAACTTTGTCAGTTACCTTTTATATAACCTGCTTTCGTAAGTTATTATTATAAAATCTTTTAATATATACATTTTAGATCCTTCATATGTTGAATTTATTCAATTATAGGATCAAGTCTGTAGCCTGATGATGGACGACCATCCGAAATATTGCAAGATAGAAAATAAATTGATCAAGATGGTGATCCTTCTTTTCCTATTAACCTTATATTTAATGATAATATATATATATATATATATATATATATATATATATATACAAGTTTAAAGACCGTTTGTCCACAGAGACTGTGGTTACAGTCTCACGTCCTAAATGGCAGCTTTCCAGGCGGTCCTGTCAAGGGCTGCCTCTGTTGTAAAGTTCTTTATTTTGAGATCGGACCGAAGTACCCGAGCCTACGCTATTCTAGGTCCACCCCTACGTGCAGCTCCCCCCAAGTTCACAGTCCGGCATTTCTTCACCCAGTTCTGATCATCCATTCTCTCCACATGTCCAAACCAACCAAGTCGGCTCGTGCGCATCACTTCACTGATACTCCTAATGCCCAGACGCCTTCTCAATTTCTCGCTCGATGCCCTGTCCCTAAGACTAACCCCACACATCCATGTCACCATTCTCTTCTCATTCCGTTCCATTCTATTGACATCCTCCGCTTTAACCGGCCACGTCTCAGAGGCATAGGTCATCGCACTCCTAACACACGAGGTATACACCTTCCCTTTAAGGTGGGGTGGGAGCCCTTTCATGGTCAGGAGTGGCAACAGCTCTCTAAACTTTCCCCAGCCACTTCTGACTCTAGCAATGGAGCTAGCTTCAGCGCCACCTCCAGCGAAAACTGTATCGCCCAAGTAGCAGAACTTATTCACACACCCCAGCGTTACACTGTCGAAATCAACACGAACAGGCGGGTCATTTAATACAAGATCTCCCTTGCACACTGCACATTCAAAAGGCAGGTTCACACATAGGCGAGTCGATGCGCGAGGCCAACGCGAGTCACACTCGCCGCATATCGCCGTTGATGGAGCCCGAACCCAATGCGAGTAGCACCTGATGCGAGTAAACACGCATAGAACACGAATATAACACGAGTTTACATGAGTTTACACAAGTTTACGCGAGTGTTGGCGAGTTTAACACGACCCCAACACGCCCCGCCAAAATTTGAAAAATAACCGTCAAATTCCAGGGTACGAATAGTGCGAGTCTACAGGAGTCTACATGAGTGTCACAGGAGTTTACATGAGTTTACACGAGATGAACGCGAGTCTACAGGAAGTTAACAGGAGTGTATGGAGTGTACATTCTATTTAATTTATTAATCTTGTATTTATTTATATTTCATGTTGGATATCAATCTGTATATTATTATTTGTCATCATATAATTATCCTTTGCATATATTCCACATCATTATTATTATGTATGAGTAGGAGGGTGGTGGGAGGGTGGTTTGGGGGATGGTGTGGGGAAGGTAGAAGCTTAATTGACTCATATTACAAATATGAAGCCGATTGGTAAGGTAGTTTCACCACCACGGATATTCCTTTTTTTCCTTATCTTCGTACGGATACGCTGGAAGTGGGTGGTGGGAGGCGGTTGGGGGTGTGGTGGGGGGAAGGCAGAAGGGTAAGGGACTTGTTACACAAATATGGAACCGATTGGTGCAGTCGTTTCGCCGCCACAGATTTTCCTTTTTGTCCTTATCTTCGTAGGGATATGCTGGAAGTAGGTGGTGGGAGGCGGTTGGGGGTGTGGTGGGGGGAAGGCAGAAGGGTAAGGGACTTGTCACACAAATATGGAACCGATTGGTGCAGTCGTTTCGCCGCCACAGATTTTCCTTTTTTTTCCATCTGACGGGACCGACAGTCAGGAGTGTGTGGGAGGAGGAATTTGGGATTTTTTGAGTGGGTAGCCAAAAGGGTAAGGTACATGTGGTAAAAATATGAAAGCCATAGGTGCAGTCGTTTCGCTGCTACGATTTTTGTTGATAATATAAACAGACTCGTGTGACACTCATGTAGACTCGTGTGACACTCATGTAGACTCGCGTGACACTCATGTAGACTCGCGATCATTAAATTTCTAAATAGTACAACGCGAGTGTCACGCGAGTCTACATGAGTGTCACACAAGTCTACAGGAGTTTACGCGAGTCTACGCGAGTCTATGCGAGTTGGCGTCCTACTCCCACTTGACTCTCCAATTTTTGTGTCGCGTTTGCGAGTGTACGCGGTCCACCGCGAGTCCACGCGAGTCTGTGCGAGTGTCGGCGAGTGTCGGCGAATTTGGGATAATCATTGGCGAGTGCAAAAATTTCATCACTCGCGTTGGAGTTGCGCTCCGACTCGCCAATGTGTGAACCTTGCTAAAGTCTATGATTCTTGTCAAAGGTCCTCTAGCTCCACTACATCTCTTGTGTACCCAGTCACTACAGACACAACATTGAATTGAATTTCATCATACCCCCTTCCCACATACTGCGCATGGATAGTCGCCGCTTCTCCATGCCCTACTCCACTAATCATGATCTTTGTTTTATCTATGTTAACTCTTAGACCAAAATGTGCCATACCTTCCCTCCATCTTTCGAACTTCGCCTCTGCTTCCTGCGCACTATCTGCGATAAGAACTAAATCATTTGCATATAACATCTCCCATGGGAGTCCTGTCCTAAATTCCCTTGACAGAGCCTCCAGGACTAAAACAAAGAGTAATGGGCCAGAACTGAACCTTGGTGAACTCCAACTTTCACTGGGAACTCTTCACTCAGGCCCCCATTTACTCTAACTGCTGCCTGTGACCCCTCATACATTCTCATTATCACACACACCAACCACTCTTCTACTCCAAGTTTTCTCATACCCCACTGCACTACCTCCCTGGGCACCCGGTCGAAAGCCTTCTCCAAATCTACAAAGACTAGGTATAACTCCCTGTTTTTCTTTAAGTACCTCTCTTGCATTTCCTAAGAGTGAAGATAGCATCAGTTGTGCCACGTCCCGGCATAAATCCAAACTGCATGTCGCTGATAGCAACACTTTCCCTGATCATGCATTCAAAGACCCTTTCGCTGACTTTCATGACTTGATCGAGCATTTTCAAAGCCCGATAATTTCCCCTGTCTAAGGAGTCACCCTTGCCTTTATATATATTTACTATAACACTTTCCTGCCAGGCATCAGGAATTTTTTCCTCCTTTATAATAGCATAAATCAGCTCTGTGACCAATTTTACCCCAATATTTACAGCTGCTTTTAGTATCTCAGCGACAATGCCGGAGCTCCCAGCGGCTTTTCCTGACTTAATTTTATCTATAGCACTTTTAACAGCGTCGTACCCTATCAAAGGCAGAGGGCCTTGTACTGGGACTACAGTGCTGAGCTATTCCCTGTTCCATTCAAACTCCACATTTAGCAGTCTTTCATAATGCTCCTTCCAGGCCTCTCTGATTTCTTTTTCTGTGTAAACAGTCATGCCACTGTCATTATTTATGCATCTTACACCCACAACGTCCTGGCTACTGTCCCTTACATTCTTAGCTAATTAATAAACTCCATTGGTATTATTAGTGCTGCAAACTTGTTCTATTACGCTATCCTGTTTGGTTTTCTTTGCCCTGTAGACCTCTCTTCTAGCATTACGTTTGGGGGACAGGTATTCTTCCTTACTGCCACCTTCCTTCCATACTTTGAAACATCTCTTCTTCTCTCTGACTGCAGCTTCGACATCATTGTTCCACCACGAGGAGAACTTATGTCTAGGTGGCCCCTTTATTTTGCCACAGACTTTGTCTGTGGTATCGAGGAGACTGCGCTCTATAAAGTTCCTTTTGCTATCAACATCTGGCCTAACGCCCATTCTCCTTTCGATTTCCATAATTTCGTTGTGGAATCTGTCTCTGTACTCCTCTTTTTCCAACAACCATACTTTCCTTATAGGCAAATGAACTTTCTCTCTAACAGGAACTCTACCTAGGCACATATCACATACTAGGAGCTTGTGTTGGGGGATGCATTCTTCACCTGGTATGATCTTAACGTCTCTAACCCATTTCCTGTCAGATTTGCTGATAAAGAAGTAGTCTATCTGGCTACTGGAGCCACCTGATTCATATGTTATCAGATGGCTCATCCTCTTCCTAAACATAGTATTACACATCAACCAACCCTGTTGCAGTACAGTGCTCCAGTATGTTTGTATGTTTTCCTGGGCACAACATACATTAACTTGTCGTCTCTCTAGCATCTCCGCAATCTCACCTGTCCTTCCTTTCATAGTTTTTATTAAGGTGACAGTTACAATGTGGTGTACAATCTATGTTATTCTAGTCACATTATAATGTATCTTATTATACCAGGACCTCCCTACAATCAACCTAATTGTTCCCCAATTCGGCCCTCCGCCACGACCATTTCAAAGTCCAAGTCTCTCACTCTTGTCCTCTGTAGCGGGGAGGACCTTGTACCCCTGTGACATAGGAGTGCAGACCTGAGAAGAGAGAAAGAGAGCCGGCATCTCATCCAAGTTATGACTTGGCTTCTATGCTGGTGCTTTTTCTCCGATATTTGTTCAGCTAATCTGGCATAGAAGACACTTGCAGAAGGTCCCATTCCTCCCGACGATGAGAAGACCAGAGGAGTAAAGCTTCCTTGATCCCTGTTCAAAATTCTTTCTTCATAAGCGCGTTTTTTCTCACTTTCGTTTCTCAAGTATGCCGCCTTGTGTCCTCGCTCACGATATGTTTGTGCTCTTGGGTTGAAGATTCTAATGTCGAAAAAAGCCCGTTGTCCCCTCGTCCAAAAACCTCGAGCACTTACGTCCACTCTTGCTTCATTTGAAGTATTTGCAGTATTGTGGGCCAAGCGCTGTCTGTCCATTGGCAGAAGTTCCGGTTCGATTCTGACATCATGGCACACCTCGTCCAGCATTTGTGCAGTGATGTCTCGTACTTCATCATGCCGGATACAGATGAATCCTCCTTTCTTACAGGTCATACAGTGGTCTGAGTTGTTTATTTCACCACATGCACATTTCAGCGGCAGGTTCGAAACTGGCCACCCATACCTGAAGGCTACGGCATCATTGAATTCTTGTTTATTTAAGCTGAAGCCTTTTTCCTTTATTGGTAATGAAGTGAGCCAATTTTTCCTTTCATAGTACCCACCTTCACACTTCCGAACCTAAACTTGGGGGAAGAATCTGCGGTAGTGTCCTTTTGTGATTTTATATCAACAGACTTACGTTTTCTTTGATAGTTGTTTTAAGTCATGATTGGTATTTTTTGCCAATATATATATATATATATACAGGGTGTTTCAATATTCACCCTTCAAAATTACAGGGCATAATATACAAGGGAAAAGATGTATACACATCTAAATAATCAATATCCTATTAGGCTATATACCAAGCATTTAAAAGAGACATTTTAAAAATGTAAATGAATCCAAACTCATACTATGGCCAGAAATAGGCGACAATTATCCGAACATATCTCTACTACTTCCCAACCATCCAACAAAAACAAATACACAAACCATCATAACAAAGTCAAAACAAAACAGGAAGCTATATCACCCTCCACCAACATACAGTCTTACAAGGAGGTACTCTATGATGATTTCCTTTTATTGTGGGCTTAAGAAGTGGGGAATGAAAGTCTGTGAGGTTTTTATAGCAATGCAATATTACATTTGACTATGTAATTCATCAAATGTTACAATTGTATCTATGTGCTCTAATTACACCCCTGTTCTATCTATCTATCTATCTATTGCCTGACGCCGTGATCCCCGAAGGAGTGGCCACGAACAAACCGCCCCATGCACCTCTGTCCCCAGTCAGTCGACGCCCCTCCCCCCAACCAGCACCGCCTTCGTTCATGTACTTCCTTACTCCATCCTTCCACCTCTCATTCGGTCTACCCCTCCCTCTCTGTCCCTCCACCTCGCTCTCGTACACCCTCTTAGTCATTCTCTCGCTTTCCATACGTTCCACATTGCCGAACCATCTTAAGTTGTTCCTTTTCACACCCCTGTTCCTGCTACATATACATTTATGCATATATCTCATAAATGGCATAAAACAGGATAATGACTGTTTAGATGTATTTACTTCTTTTTCCCTGTATATTATGCCTTGTAATTTTTATGGGTGAATATTGAAACACCCTGTATATATATATGACAAGTTATATGACGTACTAAATCAAGCTTCATTGAAGGTATTGATTGAGTCTAAGGTAGTTATCAATTTGAATAAATTAATGAACATACCTTAACCCTTTAACAAACGGTGACCGTCATAATTACCGGGCGAGAGATAAATGGCCTATCCTCCGGTACCCGTCATATGACGGGCGGCATTCTGAGCACATTAGGGGCTCTGAGAAAGAGTCCGTGCTTTGGGAGGACGATAGGCGGGGTCTGACCGCTCGGCACCACCACTGGGCCGGTTCTATGACTACCGCCGCCTCCCTACACACACCCGGCCTCACAATATAAGGAAAAAAACTGAGAAAATTACCTTATTTAGGGTATTTTCACCTCCGGTTGCGCGATCGCTACAGGATAACCCGTGGTTGTACAAGCATGATTCAGGTGTCATTGGAAAGCTCTATTATCGCCCTCTCACGGATACATAATTGTATTACGCTCTGGCTCTTGTGTATGCATGAAAAAGAGCATGGAATGAAGCTCGTTTTCGGTAAATATGCCCGCCTGGCAGGGAGTTGATGTTACAAACGGCCCCGTCCTTTAAGTGTTAACACTTACGCTGCGGGCATATTTCCGCCTCATTCAGGCACTCCTGAATGATTGAGCAAGTGTCTGAATGAAATTAAATGTATTCAGCCAAAAACTAGAAGAAAATAGCTTCAAAATTACTCCAGAATGAGCTCGTAGCGCACAGGCTTCACCTGCAGCGCTACCATTGACATTCGCTAATACTGAGCGATTATCGCAAATGTTGCACTACATTTGCCTTTGGCAGCGCTGTATGTCTAGCGAGAGTATGGCTCATACTCCTTAGTGCACCGGCCGCTTGGCTGGAGGGAGGATGGGGTGACTGCCGTGCTCCCGCTCACTCGCACTCGTCTCCACAGGCTTTAAAAGCATGTAAATTGCTATAAATTGCCATGGCGTTCCAGAACGTCTCCCGCAGCCAATGGGTTAAAGGCCGTACAGCAATGCCTCAATTACAACAACAACAATATACAGTAGACAATTATTTACAATAACCGCAGAAGGCAAGCGTTAGTAAAGGAGAACATACAAACGTTAATGCAATAAATCATTATGTTTTCTCTCTTGTGACCCTCGGCATACGAATGTGTGATTTCGTGCGTGCCTTTATATGTGTGTGTATGTCTGTGTGCGCGTGTGTGTATGATGGAAAGAGAGAGACAAAGAGCGAGAGCGTGGGAAGCAGGAGGGGGCCTAGGGAGAGAAAGAACGAAAGAGAGTGTGTGTGTGTGTGTGTGTTTGCGTGTAGGAGAGAGGGAAAGAGAGATAGAGAGAGTGTGTGTGTGTCTGTATGTCGTCTTTTGTGTGTATCTGTCAGTCTGTGTGTCTGTCAAGCCGTCGTTCTTGCTTCCTCAGTATTTTTAGATCATGTCGAGTGTTGGAGCAATACAAAAAGGAAAGATAAGAGTAACGTGGGAAGGAAAGAGAACATGACCACAATAAAGATAAGAGTAACGTGGGAAGGAAAGAGAACATGACCACAATAAAGATAAGAGTAACGTGGGAAGGAAAGAGAACATGACCACAATAAAGAAGATATGAAAGAAAGGAAAAAGAGGCAGAGGAAACTTGGTGATATGGTCGATCATAGCACACACACACACACACACACACACACACATTTAGTATCCACATTTGCCTGAGCGCTATGCCTTGTACTGAAACACTAATATTATTAGTAAGAAGAAGGAGGCTAGCAAAAGAAATACACATTGTGTACTCTGATTATAAAAAACACAAAAAATAACATACCCCCTGCATAGAAATAACATACCCCCTGCATAGAAATAACATACCCCCTGCATAGAAATAACATACCCCCTGCATAGAAATAACATACCCCCTGCATAGAAATAACATACCCCCTGCATAGAAATAACATACCCCCTGCATAGAAATAACATACCCCCTGCATAGAAATAACATACCCCCTGCATAGAAATAACATACCCCTGCATAGAAATAACATACCCCTGCATAGAAATAACATACCCCCTGCATAGAAATAACATACCCCCTGCATAGAAATAACATACACCCTGCATATAAATAACATACCCCCTGCATAGAAATAACATACCCCCTGCATAGAAATAACATACCCCCTGCATAGAAATAACATACCCCCTGCATAGAAATAACATACCCCCTGCATAGAAATGTCGTGGCCCACTGTTTGCATTTACGCAAAACACTGTAATGCAATGTTATGGAAGATTCACAGAACACTGTTTCAGTTGATTCTGCTTGAAATGACTCAATTATATTAAGCTTATCCACTCATGGTCATATGTTTACATATTACCGGTCGTATTCCTTTAGTACATATATATCGTTTGTTCTTGTAATGTCGCCTTCGTGGGAAGAGGACAGATGGTTTTACATGAAAGCTTTACTCGTCAATTTTCGATGACCAACTAATTTGCCGGCACTATTTCTGGCATCTCTTGCGTCGGTATCGGAGACTTGATTGAACAAAGATGAATTGAAGTTATACAATTCTTATATATATATATATATATATATATATATATATATATATATATATATATATATATATATATATATATATATATATATATATATATATATACAGTATATATAATTATATATATATATATATATATATATATATATATATAATATATTTATATACAGTATATATAATTATGTATATATACTGTATATATATATATATATATATATATATATATATATATATATATATATATATATATATATATATATATACATATATATACTGTATATATATATATATAATATATATATATTGAGCAGCAGAACCAACGTTGTGGCGAACATCTTTATTGGGTAACGTTTCGACCCCATACAAATAGTCACTTTCAAGCCTAAAATGAGGAAATAAACACAAATTATTAATATCTTAAGTTTCAATTTGATATAATATACAGTAGTTTTAGAAACTGACACTGGGGCTAAGCATAACAAACCTAACTAATTGACATTAAAATACATACAAACGAAGAGAACAACATCATAATAACATACCATTCAAAACATAGTAGTGGAATGGAGGAGTCTTGAGTACCCAGAGTGGGTTTATGACACGGAGTTTAAAGAGACTCTGCTAGATGGCGATTAACATCGTCAATTACTGTGTATAGAATGAAGACATTTTCCGAATTAATGATATGGTCTGCTGCTTCAAAGTGGTCCCTAATAAGACCGTCTTATTCGGCTCTTCGGGACCAATAAAGATGTTCGCCACAGCGTTGGTTTTGATGCTCATTATTATATATATATATATATATATATATATATATATATATATATATATATATATATATATATATATATATATATATATACTGTATATATACGATCAAACACAGGGCAAGATATACGAAAGGTACAATATGACAGGTATATTTATACACAAATGTATAATGGGTAACACAATATATACTACAACAATACATAGGTACAAATATAATATACAGTACATTCACAATAGAAAAGTAATTTATGATTAGTTTAGTTACAGCTGAATATCAATCTATCCATCCATCCTTTTACTCAGGCCCATTCCCCATGTTTTTTTTGTTTTTTTGTTTTTCTGGGGGTGGCCGACTCGAGACAGAGCCCGTACAGGGACAACACAACACAACAGAAAAACAATACGCACATAAAAAACAAAACAAATTCACACACATCTAGGTCACCCAGGAAAAGACCTGGAGACCAGGGATCACCAAGGTCACTCCAGCACTCCCCTGGCCCCCAACCTCCCAGAGAAGTTCCGGTCTCAGCAGGCAGACATACAGCGAGCCGAAACCACAAACCCGCCCACCATATAAATATGAATATGACTGAATAAAATCACAAAGTCATTGAAATTACACTTTAGTTGAGTCTGAGCTGAAAGGTACAGTCACGCATTCTCTAAAAGGTACGTTTTCTTAAATACAGTATATGAGCACTATACATGGTTAAAGTATTTGTACAATATATATATATATATATATATATATATATATATACCTGTATATACTGTATATAATATGGGTTGTTGGAATCGGTAAATCATTATTTCTTTACCCGTCCAGCCCCGGCTAGTTTTGTAATGTTTGTTCACCAGAATCCGGCCGGTTTTCAAAAAATGGTTTTATTCCAGAAACAATAGCGAATGGGTTAGGAATGAAGGAAAAACCACGAAAAACCGCTCAAAAAGCTTAAAGAATGGTCCTACAGAGCCCCCGAAAACGTATTTTACAGGAGTAAAAAATTTAAGGCAGTTACCCCAAAAAACCAGGTTATTGCGCGCTCACGCGCACGCACGTGGACTTTGAGAGTTTTCAGCCATCGGCACGGTTGCGTGGCATACGTACACAGTTCCCATACAAATCTGAGCCCTCTTGAGTGGCTACACCTGAGGTTACGGTCGGCGCAATTAGGGTGACGCGCCAGGCGCGTCTCTGGGGCTGTGCGTTACATACATCGCCGACGCGTCAGGCGCGTCGCTGGGGCTGTACGGGTTAATGAGGCAAAATATATTTGATATTATAGTATTTCCGTAAACTTTAAATATCACTGAAATCGCAATAGCTTGTGAGTAACTCATGATCAAAGGTATTTTTGTAATGATAATAATCTGTGAATTCTTAGGTTCTGTAAATTATAACATTTGATCAAGCTTGAATGTACACTCGGAAATGGTTAAATATATTGTCAAGCTAATTATCTATAGAGTGGAATTTCTAGCGAAGTAAGTCTAGTTTTGCTCACAAGTGTATTTGTTTCTTATAGCCTTCTTGACGTTATATTCTCCTTTTAGTTTTACTTATGAGGAATATTTATCTGGGACAATCACTAAGTATACAAGTATGTCCGAGCGGGTGTTGGAGTGATGGTAAATTAAACCTTGCTGTCTAATCTTCTACTGTATATTATACAAACTGGAATGGTTAACTATATTACTATAACAATTATTTAGCAAGAATATATGGATAGGGTGTGTGTGTTTTATTTTCCCAGAAGGGGAAAATTACTTGGAGGCAGAAGGGTCTCCCAGGTTGAGACAAATTAATGAGTTAGTTTACTTTAATGATTTCCCTGGCGTCGGAGGGAGAGTTAAGGACTTGTCGTGAGTAATTTATTTATTGATTTATTCATTTATTTATTTATTTATTTATGTTTGGCCCTGGTGTTATGGTGTCCTTCTGGCCTGGTGTTGTTGGTGGTGGTGATGGCAGCTGTTTTTATTTATTGTGGGCATAACAGTTATCATAATACTTCAATTAATAGAATTTGAATGTCTATTTTACCTAGAAGTTTTATCTGATGTATGCCATAATTAATAGATTGTGTTCATATATAGCAAAATTTGACACACATAAGGCACTGTCTTAAAAAAATGTATACGCACAGTATTCACACTTCAATCTTCAAGAGAATGGTTTTAGGCTTCCTGTCAATCATTAATATATCTGTATTAGTGCCACTACCTCTATTGTTGGGGAAATGAAGAGGGGGTTCACTTCTGTACTGTATTGCCGACACTGTACTTCATCTTAACCTCCTCCATTTTGTTTTGTCTGATTACACTGCAAGAATCTGAGCTGTGTACCCTCTTTCACTTCCAAAACCATTTGATATGTTGCTTAGCTGAAAACAGACAAAGCAGTTTCACCAAAGATATATCACTTGCAATAAATGAGCTAACTGCTACTAGTTGTAACCATATGCTACGCGTCCAGTAACCTAAATACAAACTAGTGCATACCCGTCTCCCTTCCCTAGAAGCTTATCTATACAATAAGCTATACATTTGATAAAAAAAGAGATCAATACAGTATATATATATATATATATATATATATATATATATATATATATATATATATATATTGAAGCTATATATATACAAACATACCAACCTACTTTAAACCAGGGGAGGTGTGGTGGAGTGGTCTTGCCACTGGCCTGGTAATCCAAAGATCCCGGGTTCAAATCCCGATGTATCAATGGGAAGATATTATTGGGATGGAATTTGTGCTGTACCTAGTATCAGTGCATTACCACAAATCCCACCGAAACGTCAATAAAATACCCTCATTGTTCCCTGATTAAATAGCACTGTATGAATATTCCCATATTCAAAATATGCTATAGGGGTGCAATGCCTGGTGAGTTATCTGCTCAACAGGTGGCGTTGTGTGTGTGTAAGTGTGAAAGTCCGAGTGTAGGGGATGAGACAGTGAAGCACGGGAACGAGGTGGCTTCAGAGATGGGGTCGTTTCGGGCCATGAGTGAGCACCGTGCCTCATGTGAAGGCAAGATGGCAGGTGCTCGTTGTGCTCTACGTGCTTCACATGTCTCACTCCCTAGACTGGAACAAGACCTCACGGGCTTCACTGTTCATTGTAAAGCGGTGGATGTTAAGGCTCTCAGCCTATGCCCGAGAGGAAGTAAGTTGGAATATAGAAAAAAAAAAAACAAACAAAAAAAAACAAAAAAAAAAACACACAAGCGGAATACAGCCAGATCCTACCCTCGGCACGCCCTTCCACAGCGAGGCCCCCCATGATGCCCCCAGGAATGCCCCCTCCACACACGCAGATGAACGACGCAGAGGCCCCGCCCACTCCTGCGTCCGGCCAGCCTACCAGAGCTAGTCTTAGGTTAGCCAACCAGCGTGCAGCTAGCACACAATAATCCCTTTCTTGATCTTGTATCGCCTATATAAACTCGACTTATCAACTTCACTTCTCCTTGATAATGATGGCTGCGCCCATTGAAACGTCGGAACCATTTGCAAACCTCCTTTACCAACTTCCTGAAAATACCAGAAAAACTATACGAAAAATTGAGAGTATCAATAAAAAACTCAATAATGCAAACTGTGCCTATTATTTTAATCTCACCTGCCTGAAAGAAAATATATATATATATATATATATATATATATATATATATATATATATATATATATATATATCATGCCTTTTCAATCATTACCAGAAAGAAGGCCATATGCAAATTGTTTATTAAGTACTGAAATATAAAAACAAATTCAAGAAGCTTCTTTGTATAACATTTGAGTATCATGCAAAGGAATTAGATTAGATTAATATCGCAATAAGTTTGGAAACAGTTTATTAAATATATTAAGGAAACCTTTGACCTGGTGCTGGAAGACATATCCTGTAAGAGTGTTTGGAAGAACACTCAATTCCTTGCCCCTCTCTATGGCGGTAGCTTATGCAAGATCACCGGGAATGTAAAAATAATGAAAGGAAATCTCAATCAAACGGATGAAGCGACGTGAGGTGCAGAAAATGCCCATCAAGAAAGAACAACCAGCATAGAAATGTGTGAGCCAAAGACAACTTCAAACAGTCTCGTACACAAAGGGATCTAAAACTGAAGAACATGAAGAAAAGTTGGCGACAGGGAGAATGTATATTGAAGAGCTCCAGAAGTAAAAAGGAATGGAATATTCTGAAAACTTGGAAACGTCTGAGAATTGGAAAGCAGGAGATAGATATTTACATGGATTTGCAAAGATTCATTGTCCACACAAACCTTTTGGGTCCAGAGAAATGGCCAGGGCTGCATTGTGAAGGCCCAATCATTAATAAACCAAAGCCTCTCTTCCTACCTTGCCTCCCTCTATTAATTTGTCGCACAAAGAAAACAGCCGTGGATACCCTTGGGGTTTTAGAAAACCTCCAGAAGTAATTAATTGAAAGATATAAGTGGAAAAGAGCGGAGAGAGAGAGAGAGAGAGAGCATATAATTCTAGAGTCTAGACCCATCAATGTCTTCAACAATACCTTAAGGGGGCCCACCTTGCTTTTCTTTTCTCCCTTTCTCCCTCTCTCTTTGGCTTGTATCCATTCAGCCCCATTCAACCTACTGTTTTAAGACGTTTACCCCCATCCAGGTGTCAATATTTTCCTGGCGAGCGGTAGCGACCAGCATATATATATATATATATATACTGCAGGGTCTTTAGGAGTGCTGAATTTGTTGCTACCTACCACAGGCATGTTGTTGTTAGACTCAAAACCAGAAAAATCTCAAAATTGTATCCTTCAGGATATAATTTTGAGAGTGTGCAAGGGGAGTATGCAGTGACAGTATTAAAGCAGTTTGAAGCACTTGTCTCCTTCAAGGATGTTGTAGAATTATGGGAAAACTTTAAACATGGAGCCCTGTCAGCAGCTAACCAATGCATTGGTGTCAAACCTTGGTCAAGAAGAGGCTTCCTATCATGTGAGACGCTGGGCTTAATAGGAGGGAGTCATGCAGCCAGATTGAATGGAGATCTGGATCAGCACAGGGCCCTGTCTCAAATAGCAAGAACTTTCCTGAGGAGAGAAAAAGTTAGGTATTTCAGGTGAATCTCTGAGGAAGATGAGGGACATTTCTCTGCAAATGACCTTCGGCCTGCTTACCGAGCACTGAAGAGACTCCGCTCTAAGCCTACCCACAAAGCTAGTTCACTTTGGATAGCGGATGGCCAACTCGTATCAAGTGATAATGAGTACAGAACCCGCTGGACTAGGTACTTTGAGCAGTTATACCTGGCCAGTGCTCCCAAAGATAGCTTCTTCCAGTGGATGTCCAACCACCAGTGTCTGGTCCGCTAATAAAGGAAGACCCTCCCTCCCTTGCCGAGGAAAAGGAGTCTGTTGCTAAGCTGAAGGGTGAGAAGGCTCTTGGTATTTGCGGCATTCCTGGAGAACTGCTGAATGCTGGGGGTGAATCCATGGTCCATGGGTTACATGCGGTCCTGACTGCTGTATGGCAGACAGGTACCATTCCTCTTGACTGGAGAAGGGGTCTGGTCACCCCTATCTGGAAAGAGAGAGGGGACCGACAGGACTGCAATAACTTCATACTGTGGTATTACACTAATCAGTTAGTCAAACGAGGTGTTCTACCATATTTTACTGATGCAAATCAGAGGCCACCTGCTACAGGAGCAGAGACCTAATCAATCTGGATCTACAACCAAGAAATCAATGATTGACCGGATTCTGGCGCTCCTGGTGCTCGTGGAATAACAACTTGTGTTTAAAAAAAGGGCTGCTTTCAATCTATGTTGATCTCAAGAAGACATTTGACCTGGTATCTGGACTATATACAGGAGCAGAGAGCGCTGTCAAGTGTGGTGGGGGAACATCCTCCTTCTTCCCGGTGAATTAACTTGTTTGATCAGGTTACTGGGCCGGACTGTCGTGGAGTGGCTGTGAAACAGACATCAGCAAGTTCAGTATCACAGACCTTGACTTTGCAGATGATGCAGTTATCCTAGCGGTGACGTTAGATGTTCTTAGATTGGCCTTGGCAGAGGTCTTTCAAATGTTTTTTTTAGGTTTTGGATCTTAACCCTTGTCTAGCGGGGTATTTTGGGCTCATTTGGGCATATTCAGGCCCTCCTGCATGATAAATCAAGCATCTGCATGAAAAAAAAATATATATTTAGCAAAAAACTAGGCACTAAAAGCTTCAAAATGAGACCAGAACGAGCTACGTAGCACTCGTGGTTCTCTTGCAGTGATGCCACGAACATGGGAGTTTAGCATAAATTATATCGGTATATTTTTCCCAGCTATGCTCACTACTGGCTACACTGACGGCCTCTCGAGAACACAGGGACCATGAGTTAATGAGCGGCGGTAAGCCCTGGGAGTCGGCTGTCTGGCCCGCTGTGCTTCCGGCCATTTGCACTCGATTTTAACCCTTTAAAAGCCTTAATAATGCTCCTAACTTGTTGCAAATTGGTGCACGACTTAAGTCGAGCGCCGCCAATAAGGGGTTAAGAGTCCCATCGCCTTCCACCACCAAAGCCTCTTAAGCGTCTTGGCGCCGTTTCCGGGTTAACAGCGAATTGAAGAGACGTATCACCTCCTCTGGTATTAATTGTCTTTGCAGGATCATGGGTTATCACTTGATTGATTACGTCTAAAACCAGTGACTACTCCATGAGACTGATTCAAGATATATTAGTTGCATGGTACGTGAGCACCAACTTCGGCTATATGGGCATGTAGTTCGCTTCCCTGAATCAGGCCTTATTTGCCAGGTGGAGTAGGCCTAGGGAAAGACCACGGAACTCACGGCTGAGACAAGTCAGCCAATCATGTGATAGGATACTTGATATTGGCCAGGCAGATGTCTGGAGTTTCGCCCACGAGGATCCCCCGGAGTGTAGTCAGAGGATGAACGAGGCTATGCGCTGTCATGGCGTATGCCCCCATTGATTGATTGATTGCTGATAACCTTTGGAGTGTGACAAGCACATTACCGAGGTAATCATTTCATGCAATGTGACATACAGTACTCATTCCATTTTCTTTCTCTCAATCTAATGCACAAATATCTTGGTATGCTCACGAGTCACGCTTTTTCTACTGCTGTCCACAATAAGGAGGAAGCTTACAATAGGTACAGATGCCTTCAAACTCACAAATCTCGCAATCTCTATGTTTCTGCTCAGAATCATGCCAAACCTGTTCCTCGACTGATCACAAAACTCTTTCATCAATACTAAATGATTAATTATATATGTGTGGATGAACGAATGAAGAAATCTGTGCTGGATGCTAGGGTGTAGTACAAAGGAGTACAAAGGAAATCAAGCAACAACAGATCTAGTGACCCTTCTAGGTTGCTTGTCCTCCAAAACACTGAGGATCAAGTGTCCAAACAGTGGTTTAGAGTGGATAAGGGAACATTGGAAAGGGAATTACTGCCCTGGAACTAATGTCCGTGGCAGGATTAGGAAGTTAGTAGGAGACAGATGGGTTAGTAACTGAGGGGGGGATAAAATAAAGTTATTCATTTACAAACGCAGTCAGTCGCGGGTTTGATGCGAGATATTTGTCTAGGCGGAGTTTAAATGAATCAACGGTGATGCAGTCTATAACGTTGTCGATGCCTTTGATGATTTTGAACACTTGAATTAAGTCACCTCTTAATCTGCGCTGGGTTAAAGGAAATAGATTTAATTCTCTAAGACGCTCTTCGTATGGTTTGTTCTTTAGGCTAGGTATCATTTTGGTAACTCTACGTTGAACTCGTTCTAGCTTGTTTATATCTTTTTGGTAATAAGGGCACCAGGATTGAACGCAGTATTCCAGAAGAGGGCGGACTAAGGAATTATAAAGGGTTAGGATAACTTCTTTGGATTTATGCTCAAATGACCTGCCTATAAAGCCAATTATTTTGTTTGCCTTCTTAACAACTTCTGAACATTGTTGACTCGGTTTTAGGTTACTCGATATTGTTACTCCCAGATCGGTTTCTCTGTTTACATTCTTAACCCGTGGAGCCCCGGCTAGTTTTGTAATGTTTGCGCACCAGAACCCGGCCGGTTTTCAAAAAATGGTTTTATTCCAGAAACAATAGCGAATGGGTTAGGAATGAAGGAAAAACCACGAAAAACCGCTCAAAAAGATTAAAAAATGGTCCGACACAGCCCCCGAAAACGGATTTTACAAGAGTAAAAAATTGAAGGCAATTATCCCAAAAAAACAGGTTATTGCGCGCTCGCGCGCACGCACGTGGACTTTAAGAGGTTTCAACCATCGGCACGGTTGCGTGGGATACGTACACAGTTCCCATACAAATCTGAGCCCTCTTGAGTGGCTACACCTGAGGTTACGGTCGGCGCAATTAGGGTGACGCGCCAGGCGCGTCTCTGGGGCTGTGCGTTACATACATAGCCGACGCGTCAGGCGCGTCGCTGGGGCTGTACGGGTTAAGCTGAGTGCCATTCATCGAATAGTTTGCTTTCTCATTTAGGTATCCGATATGTAGTACTTTACATTTATCCGCATTGAAACTCATTTGCCAAATTTGGGCCCAACATGACAATTTATCTAGATTGTGTTGCATATCGTCAACTTGTTCTTTTGAGAGTACGCTATTTGCAATTTTTGTATCGTCAGCAAATTTTGAGATTGTACAGGTGAGACCCTCATCTATGTCGTTGATGTAAATTAGAAAGAGAATTGGTCCTAGTACCGATCCCTGGGGTACCCCGCTACTTACATTGGTCCATTTAGATGCCTTACCGTTTATGACTACTCTTTGCTTTCTGTCGCTGAGCCAATTTTCTATCCATTTCAACACACCGTCTTGTATTCCATGCGCTTTTAGTTTTAGCAGTAAACGTTTGTGGGGAACTTTGTCAAAGGCCTTTTGAAAATCAAGGTATATAATATCTACAGCTTTACTCTCATCGTAGAGGTTGAGGATATCGTGGAAGAAGTCTAAGAGGTTTGTTAAACAGGAACGTTTTTTACGAAAGCCGTGTTGAGTATCTTTAAGTATGTTATTTTCCTCTAAGTGATTTAAGAGTCTGTCTCGTATGACCGTTTCTAGCATTTTACATACAACTGAGGTTAAGCTAATTGCACGATAGTTACTGGGTAGGGATTTGCTGCCTTTTTTGAATATCGGTGTTACGTTGGCTAGCTTCCACTGATCGGGCATAGTTCCAGACTGCAAGGATTTATTGAATAGTAATGTCAGTGGTTTGGAGAGCTCATCCTTAGCTTCCTTTAGAACTCTAGGCGAGATTGTATCAGGTCCAGGCGTTTTATTTACCTTGAGTTTATCTAAACAATTCAATACTTCTCTCTCTGTAACGGTGATATTGCTTAGAACATCTGAATTATCAATCTGAATCGGCAATGGTGTAGGGATATCACTGAGGTCTTCTGTTGTAAAAACTGATGCAAAGAAGGTATTGAGGGCATTACTCATTTGTACTTCGTCTTTGGTGTATTCTCCATTTTCATCCACTAACGGTCCAACAGTTGAAGTAACTACTTTTTTCTTTCTGATATAACTATAGAATTCTTTCGGGTTTGTTTTACTTTGATTCGCAATATGTAACTCTAAGGTCTTTTTACTTTTCTTAATTAACTTTTTGGCTTTGCGTCGTAGCTCTACAAATTTCAGCCGTTCTTCGTCATTTTGTGAGGATTTTAATCTATCATTAGCAAATTTGTTAGCAAGCAGGCAGTTTGAAATATCTTTATTCCACCATTTGGGCTTATTATTATGGCCTGCACGCCGTATTTTCGATGGTATGCAGTCTTGCACTGCTTTTAGGTAAGTGGCTTCGAATAACTTCTAAGATGTATTTATGTCGTTATTGTGAATTAAAAAGCTCCAGTCAGTTTCTTTAAACATAGCTCTAAGTTTATGGAAGTTTGCTTTCTTGAAATTAGGGACTTTTTCGATGCTACTATTTGGTTCGTTACTAGTAAACTTTAAAGTGAAAGTTATCGTACGATGGTCGCTGTTACTGAATTCATCACCAACATTCAAATTCTCTATTAATTCTTCTTTTGTTGCAAGTACAATGTCAAGAACGTTATTACCACGGGTCGGCGTTCGAACAAATTGATAAAGCGAACTCTCTTGCAAGTTCGTATACAAGTCATGTCCGGAGTGTGAAGTAAGAGTATCGCCCCACTTGGTCACAGGTAAATTAAAGTCGCCAAAAATTACGGTATCTTGTGAGTTACTTACATCTGCAATTTGTTCGTAAATTTCTCGGTCAGTTTGCACTGATTGAGCTGGAGGTCTGTATATTAATGCAAGTATTATTTTTGTACCTTTATTATTCTTTATTAGCACAAAAGATGCGTCGACGTTCACAATTTGAGGTTTTGACAAGAGGGTAGGGTTAAGACTTTCTTTGATATAAAGTAAAACGCCACCTCCATTTCGATTTATTCGGCTTTTCTCAAACATTACATAACCGGGAAGTGAATACTCTGCTAAAAAGTCTCTATCTTCTGTATTGAGCCAAGATTCTGTTATGCCAATCACATCATAATTTTCTGTAAACACTAGCTCCTCTAAATCTGAAAATTTGAAAATTTGAAAATCTGAAAATTTATGTATAGGGGTATTGGAGGGGGTCCGTCTGACCTTAATGTAGTAGTAGCTAAAATTAGTTTACAAAAGAAGTGGGTGAGGAGACCTGGAGGAAGGCATGAGGAAGTTGGAATGGCGAGGAGGGTGGAGAGGTTGCAAGAGGAGGAAATCAAGGAAGAGTTCAGGAGAGCAGTAGAAAGACGACTAGGTAGGTTTGACCTGGACGATTTGGAGGAAGTGGAGGAGATGAGCAAAGTGTTTAACCCTTTTGTTGCGGGTGACGTTCTGGAACGTCCTGGCAAGTTATAGCAATTTACAGGCTTTAAAAACCTGTAAAAAACGTAAAAATTGAGTGTCAGTGGGCGGGAGCGTGAGGGGCCCACTGTGACACATGTCCAGTGTGAGCATGCTGTACAGAACGCCTAGTCATGCCCCACTCTCGCTAGGATCGTCAGGGCAGGAACTTTGGCTGTAGTCTATGTAGAGTTTCCTAACTTAGTTCATGTGAGCCGTTGTACTATAAGTATTATGAATATGTATTTTGTTTTCATCTGAGTCAACGAGTTCTATTTTATATCATTAGTTATAAGTATTGTGTGTAAAACTTATTTGTAATGATGGGAAAAGAAACAGCCACAGTTGGGGGTCAGTGGGTGCGCCAGGCGGGAGGTGGGCCTAACTCACTAGCACTCCCCCCCCCCCCCCCCCCTCAGTGCTAGGGGAGCCTTTGTCTATCCCAGAGGAGAGAGAGAAATTACGTAATGGTTGTCAGTGGGCGGTCCTTAGTAGTTCACTAAGGCTCACTAGAGGGCCGGGTATAAAAAGGGAAGTCTAGCCATTTTTTCATCAGAACTCATTAGGCAGAGCGACTTCTCATTTCCCTTGCTAACTATATATATTCTTCTGACTGATGTGAACTTTCTCTACTACCTTACATTCTTATCTCCTCTTTTCCCTGCCTGTTTAACTTCCATGGTCCCGTTGGTGCAGAGCTAGTCAGCCAACGTATTATCGCTTGAGTTCTCACGAGATACTTGCCTATTAGATAGCCTATTTTGGAAGGGTTAACTTAGAATAGGATTGATTTATGTTTGTTGCACTTGTATATGCATTTCCCTGGGTGTTAATATTATTATTCCTGTTTTCTGCTGGTCTAGGTAATGCTAGACTGGGGTAAGGCTTTTCTCTGTTACGAGTTGTTGTTTGATGCAGTGGTTAAGCGATAAACCTGCATACTCGTTTCGGTTCAGTGAAGCCTAGGTTGTCTTCGCGGCTGACTGTGTTGAGTTAATAATTTACAGTGCGTGAGGGCAAGAGCCTAACCACCCTGTATTTTATTAACAGTTTGTTTTTACTTTGTCAAGGAGCCGGAAGAAAACCAGATACAAGGGATCTGGATTTCTCAAAGTGCACTTGTTAGTTTTAACGTAATACTTTAAACAGTTGTGAGGACTTCGCTAGGCTACGAGCCGTTTTTGCTCAGTCACTGCTACCTTTTGCCCACAGTACCCCAGCTAGACTTTACTCGATTAGTAGATACAGAATAGTATTGAAGCTTTCCTTATGTATGATATTGTTTATGCACTATTGATTTCATGTGTTGCAAGCTTGGCTACTTTAGTGATTAGTGGCCCACGAGCACAATCCGAGTAGGCTATTGCCGTTGCATTTGCGGAGTACTTCTTTTTAATGTTTGCCATTTACTATTGCATATTCTTTTAATTATTCTTATGCCAATTTAAACCTTTAATAGTATTTAATTGCCAGTGTTTTTGCTTATTGAATTACTGTTCAAAATCCGATACGTACTTCTTACGAGCATCCGAGAAGCATCTAACTTTTTTCAGAAGATTCCTTGCTCGATGCTTAAGGACTATTAATTAACGTAACGTAATAGTGCCGATCCGAAGTAGAGGGTGGAGGACTTCTTAAGTTCTTAGTCAAGGGTGGATTACTTCGGCTTCGGCCAACACTATTCTTTGGTGTTGTTGTTTCTTACTTCATTGTTTGATTGTTGACCAGACTAGATAATTCCTGTCTCTTTATTAGTCTGTTGTTGAACACTAGTACCGAGTTCTTGTATACCCCGTTATAGCAGATTGAACTCTGGAGGGTATTGGTGTTTTTTGTTCGGCTGGCAGTACTCAGGGGTTGGGATCGTGTGTTTCCGTTGTGGCAGCGAGCCGTATTCGAGTCCTGATTGAGAGCCCTTGTGTACCCGAGTGCCAGTTCGTAACACCACTTCCGACCCTCAGAGCAGCGAGCGGCTCACTGAGGTTGACTGTGTCTCACGCGGGTCTCTCTGTGTCTCACAACAGTATAGCCAAGCGAATGAGTGCTACCAAATAGCGGGTTTTCCGCGTTTCACTGGCACCACTGCGGGTGAACCAGACCACGTACGTGGCCCATTCTGGTCTCATTTGGAAGCTATTTTCGCCTAGTTTTCGGCAGAATACACTTAATTTAATGCAGATGCTTGATTTATCATTCAGGAGTGCCTGAATATGCCCTAAATAGCCCAAACATAGCCGCAGCCAATGGGTTAAGGAAGATATCTGTGCAGCATGTGAAGAGGTATGTGGAGTAAGGAGAAGAGAAAGGGTACAAAGGAGTACAAAGAAAATCAAGCAACAGCAGGTCTAGTGACCCTTCTAGACTGCTTGTCCTCCAAAACACTGAGGATCAAGTGTCCAAACAGTGGTTTAGAGTGGGTAAGGGAACATTGGAAAGGGAACTACTGCCCTGGAAATAATGTCCGTGGCAGGATTAGGAAGTTAGTAGGGGACAGATGGGTTAGTAACTGAGGGGGGGGGGATAAAATAAAGTTATTCATTTACAAACGCAGTCAGTTGCGGGTTTGATGCGAGATATTTGTCTAGGCGAAGTTTAAATGAATCAACGGTGCTGCAGTCTATAACGTCTCGGGGAAGCCCATTCCACAAGTTGACAACTCGATTAAAGAAGAAATACTTAAATTCGTGTGAGCTAAAAGATTTACCAATAATTTTGCAACCGTTTCCCCGCGTGTAGGCTAATTAGATTGGTCAATAGTGAAGTACTTACAACAGTTCATATTGTCGATGCCTTTGATGATTTTGAACACTTGAATTAAGTTGCCTCTTAATCTGTGCTGGGTTAAAGGAAATAGATTTAATTCTCTAAGACGCTCGCTCCTCGTATGGTTTGTTCTTTAGGCTAGGTATCATTTTGGTAACTCTACGTTGAACTCATTCTAGCTTGTTTATATCTTTTTGGTAATAAGGGCACCAGGATTGAACGCAGTATTCCAGAAGAGGGTGGACTAAGGAATTGTAAAGGGTTAAATGACTTTTGGTTTTATGCTCAAATGACCTGCCTATAAAGCCAATTATTTTGTTTGCCTTTTTAACAACTTCTGAACATTGTTGACTCGGTTTTAGGTTACTCGATATTGTTACTCCCAGATCGGTTTCTCTGTTTACATTCTTAAGCTGAGTGCCATTTATCTAATAGTTTTCTTTCTCATTTTGGTATCCGATATGTAGTACTTTACATTTATCCACATTGAAACTCATTTGCCAAATTTGGGCCCAACGTGACATCTTATCTAGATTGTGTTGCATATTGTCAACTTGTTCTTTTGAGAGTACGCTATTTGCAATTTTTGTATCGTCAGCAAATTTTGAGATTGTACAGGTGAAACCCTCATCTATGTCGTTGATGTAAATTAGAAAGAGAATTGGTCCTAGTACCGATCCCTGGGGTACCTCGCTACTTACATTGGTCCATTTAGATGCCTAACCGTTTATCACTACTCTTTGATTTCTGTCGCTGAGCCAATTTTCTATCCATTTCAACACACCGTCTTGTATTCCATGCGCTTTTAGTTTTAGCAGTAAACATTTGTGGGGAATTTTGTCAAAGGCCTTTTGAAAATCAAGGTATATAATATCTACAACTTTACTCTCATCGTAGAGGTTGAGGATATCGTGGAAAAAGTCTAAGAGGTTTGGTAAACTGGAACGTTTTTTACGAAAGCCGTGTAGAGTATCTTTAAGTATGTTTTTTTCCTCTAAATTATTTACGAGTCTGTCTCTTATGAGTATTTCTAGCATTTTACATACAACTGAGGTTAAGCTAATTGGACGATAGTTACTGGGTAGGGATTTGCTGCCATTTTTTAATATCGGTGTTACGTTGGCTAGCTTCCACTGATCAGGCATAGTTCCAGACTGCAAGGATTTATTGAATAGCAATGTCAGTGGTTTGGAGAGCTCATCCTTAGCTTCCTTTAGAACTCTAGGTGAGATTGTATCAGGTCCAGGCGTTTTATTTACCTTGAGTTTATCTAAACAATTCAATACTTCGCTCTCTGTAACGGTGATATTGCTTAGAACATGTGAATTATCAATCTGAATCGGTGATGGTGTAGGGATATCACTGAGGTCTTCTGTTGTAAAAACTGATGCAAAGAAGATATTGAGGGCATTACTCATTTGTACTTCGTCTTTGGTGAATTCTCCATTTTCATCGACTAAAGGTCCAACAGTTGAAGTAACTACTTTTTTCTTTCTGATATAACTATAGAATTCTTTCGGGTTTGTTTTACTTTGATTCTCAACATGTAACTCCAGGGTCTTTTTACTTTGCTTAATTAACTTTTTGGCTTTGTGTCGTAGCTCTACAAATTTCACCCGTTCTTCGTCATTTTGTGAGGATTTTAATCTATCATTAGCAAACTTCTTAGCAAGCTGACAGTTTAAAATATCATTATTCCACCATTTGGGCTTATCGTTATGGCCTGTAGTGAAGGGTACAGCATGGCGGACAGAAGAGATAAAAATAGAGCTGTGGAAGACAAGAAGAAAGCGTATAGAGAGTGGTTGGGTAGTAGAGGAAATGAAGATTTGGAGAGACAGAAATGAGCAAGGTGCTTGGAGAAAAAGAGAGTGGTGAAGAGAGTAGTGAAGGAAAGTAAGAGAAGAGTAGATGAGGAATTTGGAAGGAATCTGAGTGTAAAATTGAGGGAGCATAAAACAAAATTTGGAAAGAAGTCAAGAAAGTTAGGGAAGGTAGCAAAGGAAATAGTCAGGGTGTGAAAGATGAGAATGGGCGAGTGCTAGCCGAGAAGCAAGAGAGTCGAAGGATGGAGGGAGTACTTCAACGAATTGCTGAATGTAAGGAATGAAGTGCCAGCAAACATAGTTGGATGGGGTATGGGAGGGAGAAGAAGAGAAGTAGTAGAGGAGGAGGTGGGGATCAGGAGGTCAGAAGTGTGTGAAGCCATGAAAAGAGTGAAGTTGGGGAAAGCACCAGGCATAGATGGAGTGTGTGGGGAAATGCTGAAGTATGGTGGTGAGATAGTGATTGAATGGGTATGGAAAATGCGCTAACTAACATGGGAGAAGGGGAGTGCACCTGATGACTGGAAGACAAGCATAATAGTCCCTCTATAAAAGGGGAAAGAGGAGTGTGTGGTAACCACCGAGGAGTATGTATTCTAAGCATAGTAGGGAAGGTGAACAGTAGAGTAGTGATTGAGAGAGTGAGAGCGAGAATGGAGAAATGGATAGATGATGAGCAGGGCGGTTTTAGGAAGGGAAGAGGATGTGTAGATCAGATTTTTACCCTGATATGTGTTGTGGAGAAATATCTTGAGAAGCAACAAAAGCTGTATATTGCCTTTATGGACTTGGAGAAGGCCTATGACAGAATGGATAGAGAAGGTATGTGGAAAGTACTTGGACTATACGGAGTAGATGGCAAGTTGCTGAAATCAGTGAAGAGCATGTATGAGGTGTAAAGGGGGCAGTATGTATGGAGAATGAGCAGAGCGAGTTCTTTGATATGAATGTTGGGTTGAAACAGGAGTGTGTGATGTCCCCGTGGTTATTTACTGTATATATATGGATGGAGGCATGAAAGAAATACAAGGAAGAGCAGTGGATGTGGGTGTATCGCTGATACACCTGTACTGCTGTTTGCTGATGATACAGTTCTGATGAGCGATAATGAATGGGAGTTGCAGGGTCTGGTAAATATGTTTGGAACAGTGTGCAAAAAACGGAATCTGAAGGTAAATGCGGGGAAGAGCAAGGTTATGGTCTTCGAAAAGGGGTGAAGCCACAGAGTGTGAGGCGAAGTTGAACGGTCAGGCTATGGAGATTGTCAGCTCATTTAAGTATCTAGGCAGTGTACTGAGTAAAGATGGGAGTATGGATGAAGAAGTGCGGGAGAGGGTGCAACAGGGGAAGAGGGTTGTAGGAATGCTGAAAGCAGTAACAAGAAATAGGGTGGTCAGTATGGAAGTGAAGAAGTCCTTGCATAACAGTGTGGTAATCCCAACACTGACTTACGGAAGGGAAGCATGGACGTTGGTGAAGAGGCTCAGACCAAGAGTGAGAGAGGTGGAAATGAGTTACTTGAGAAGTGCGTGCGGAGTTACATGGAAGGATAGACAGACGAATGAAGAAGTAAGAGGGAGGTGTGGTGTGGAGATATATGTGCTGGAAAGTGTGAAAAGGAACACCTTGAGATGGTTCGACCATATGGAACGTATGGGAAGCGAGAAAATTACTAAGATGGTGTACGAGAGCGAGCTGGAAGGACAGAGAAGGATAGGTAAACCGAATGAGAGGTGGAAGGATGGAGTGAAGTATATGGATGAAGGCGGTGCTGGTTGGGAGGAGGGGCATCGACTGACTGGGGACAGAGGTGCATGGGGGTGTTTCGTTTGTGGCCACCCCTTCGGGGATCACGGCGTCAGGTAATAGATAGATAGACAGAACTGTCAACTTCTGGCTCTTCCCAAGCTCTGGCATCTAGCCAAAAACCTCTCCAACAAATATATTTCTCGGCTTTCACTCCTCTTTTCCACTCTGGCTGCACGACCATCACTTCTTCCTCTGACAAAGCTGAACTATTCGCTCAATTTTTCGCTAAAAAATAAACCTGCGATGATTCCAGTGCTATTCCTCCTTCTCCACCACCCACTAACTTATCTTAATTTCATCTAAAGATGTACTTTGTGCCCTCTCTGGGCTTAATACTATGAAGACTTATGGACCAGATGGTGTTCCTCCTGCTGCACTAAAAAAGTGTGCTTCCGTCCTGAATTCTTGCCTATGCAAGGAGCCTTTGTCTTCCCATATCTTCTTTCAGATCGCCAGCATGGTTTCCGTAACCTCTTCCGTACCAGCGACGTCCTTTTAATTTTATTCTGGCTAGTATTAGACTATTTGATTCAGTTTAAAAAGGGCCTCCAGCAATTAATAGGCTTCGAGCTAACACCTTTTGTCCTTTACACTACCACAAATCCTTCTTTAACTGCACAAAATATTCTAAATATACCAAGAATAAAATTAAAAAGACGTCGCCAGTACGGAAGGGCTTAAGGGATGCTCTACTAGTGTCCTCCTTTCTTACCTTTCTAGTTCTTGGTCATTATCCTCCCGGGACTTGGTTGAGACCTATTTTATTGCACTAGACATATCAAAAGGCTTTGATAGAGTCTGGCACAGGTCACTTATCTCCCAACTACCCTTCTTTAGGCTTTATCCCTCTATTTGTGCCTTTGTCTCTAATGTCCTTACTGGCCATTCCATAGTGCGGTTGTGGACGGTCATTGCTCACTTCCTCAACCTATTAATACCTTTGTTTCTCAGGGCTCTGTCCTATGCTGAGTTTATATTTATAATATGCATTAATCTTCTCAACTGTACCTCTAGTCCTAGCCACTCATATGCTGATGACTCTACCTTTCACTACTCAACTATTTTTGTTTGTTCAATGCCCCACCATGCAGTCACTCTAAAACTGTTGTGATGAGTCCATAGTACGCCAATCTTCTACTCTATCAACTCTTTCCGATTGAGGCAGAGAAGTTCCTGCATAGTCCAATGTTTCCAAAACTCAATTTCTCCACCTATCTACCCGTCACAATCTTCCACACGACTATCACTCACTCTTCAAATAAACTCTTCATATTTACTCATTATTCTTGGTGTCTATTTTTATAATACTGTCATGAAAAGACCATATCTAAACTGAATAACATTGTTTAATATAAGCCAGAACAAATGGTAGAAACGGCCACGGTACTGAAATTTCTACACACAGAAATAGGTGTGACGCCTCCCGGCGTTAGCAGAATGGTTGCGTGGGGCATTGCAGCTCGCTAGCGCTCGCCAGGATGGGGGGATGGGCTACAGTTGTCCTAGAATGATCTGCTTTATGTAATTAGTGTCGTGTTGCCACAGACAGTCTAGAAATGGTCTTTGTTTTGGTCTGTGACCGCGCCTTATATTTTATATTCGCTATAATATAAATGTTGCTTGTGTGGGAGGTGAGCGAGAGAGGGTGAGGGAGTACACCTGGCAGCGGGGTGAGCTATGACGCGGCTCGCTTGGGCGCTGACGGCGTTGGCGGCCGGGTGGTCAACTAGTCCCTTCCCATCGCGGCCTCGTGTTCTTTACCAGCTCAGAGCTTGCCTGACACGCGTATCGCCTACATCCTTTGCAATTCTGTCCCCCATACTCGCCACTTTGCATACTATTTCTCTCTCTCGACTTCTCCTTTCTCATTCTCTAATCTTTATTAAACTCAACATCCCTTCTGGTTTCAGCATAGACGTTCACCGTCGGCCAGTCTTATTGTACGCGAAGCTCTCAGATATTTCCATGTATTAGATTAAGGAGGTATTATGCTTTATTGAGGGTTAGAGAGACGGACTTTTCCGTATGTGTCCTCTCTCGGGAAGGTTGTAGACCGGTATATGTCTCCCTGGCAAGGTGTTGAGTGATTCTGCTTGGTTATCTAAAGCTAGACTAGGGGTAAGGTTACTGTGTCGTTGTCTCCGATGTGTGCAGTGTTAGCTAAGCCCTGCACGACATCGACAGGTACTGTGGGAGCCTAAGTTGTCTTCGGGTGGGTTTACTTTGCGAGCACAGCACTGTGGTGTGAGAGGGCCATAGCCTATCCCTCACAACATAGTGCTGCCTCTTTGTGTTGACCTCTGAGGGATCGCCAGGATAGAACTAGGTACTAGAGACCTAGATTTATCAAGAGAGCATCCCCGTCATATAACGTAATCGTCATTATACCACCTTCGGACAACGTTGGGCTACGAGCCGCATGCTCGCCCATTGTTGCCCTGCCTTGATACCCCAGCTAGACTTTATTAACTGAGCAGACACTGGTTAGAGATAAGCCCCCATTATTATATGTATGCAGCATTATTATTCACTGCACTTTTGAGCCGAGGTTGTTGTTGAGTTGCACAACCCTAGTAGGCTGTTGCGTTGTGTCACGAAGCATTTCTTTAGTTGTCGAGCATTACTACCTTTGCGCAGTCTTTATTATTCGCCTGCCTATTATTACTATATGTCCTAGTATTTATTGTGACCCGTATTCTGCATTATAATTGTTCAAGATTCTTTACGAACATCTTCCCAGCATCAGACTTATTTCAGAAGTTTCCAGTTGATGTTGCAGGACTAGCATTGCACTTTCTTTAATACAGGAGTGCCAGTTATTTGAGTATCTACCGTAACGTTAATTAATCACGTTAACTATCTTTTCTTTGTGTAACCTAATCGAGTAATCTTTTAATGTTTGAGAATAGGCTGTTTCATCGAGCGTCAGCCTAGTGTGTGTGCACCAGTTACCGAGTCATAGGATACCTCGTTGTCCAGGCACGACTCAGGGCGGTAATGGTGTTTTGTTTTCCAGTGTTTAAGGCAGGGGTTGGATCTAGTGTTACCGTTGTTGCATTTTGCCATTATCTAGTCCAATGTTGAAGAGCCCTGTGTCTTTGAGAACCTGGATCGTAACAAATGGCGACCTAGCTCAGGATCTTGTGAACTAAGAGATAATTGCAGGATTGTTGTGGTCATTTGTTTTATTGAGGAATATAGTGGGCACGTTAATTTTGTTTTGGCAAAGTAGTATAGCACTTGAGAGTCTTCAGACATTTTTGGCAAGTGAATAGTGCTACATAAGAGTTTGGGGTACTTCTTTTCTGAATATTGTGGTGAGAAATTTTTGTGAGCATCATGTCTTATACCGGGTCAGAGGAGAATGGAGACACAGTATGTAATGTCGAAACTGAGGAACAGCAGCATGATGAAAGGGTTAATCGGGTGAACTGTGAGGAGGATGCTAGGATATTTTTGCAATGGCCTGTTACTGCCGAGCGGTTGGAGGGTATGGATCGGTACGGTCTTCAATGCCTGGCCACAGCTATCGGTCATGCGGTTACTAGCAGCATGACCAAGGATAACTTGATAACGTGTGTACTGGGCAGGGTGACTGGTGAGCGAGATGGGTTGAGTGCTCAGAGCCCTTCGGCCATGCTTCCCCTACACTCGACTCCCAGCCATCCCAGTAGTTTTCCGACCCCGGGTACGCTTCCACAGTTGGGTGGTGACTGGCAGGGTGGGTTGCTTCAAACATTGTAGCACGTTCACCTCCTCAAGGGTTATCTCCAGAATTATTGCTTCAGCTCGAATTAGCTAAGATCGAAGAGAGAATGGCTATCAGGGCAGGTGAGCAGCAAATAGAGCTAGCAAAAATCCAAGCTGAGTCGACTAGGTACTGTGCCGACAGGGACGTAGAGAAGTCGCGAGTAGAGACAACGGGACAGCGACTTGGGGCTGGTAACCGTGCTCATGATCAATCTCTCTCGCACTTATTGAAACTGGTTCCGGTGTTTGATGAGAGTGGTGTAACAGAATTTTTCACACGCTTTGAGAAGAAGTGCCAGGAACACCAGTGGCCAGAGAATAAATCGGCAGCACTTGTATCCTCTAGATTAATAGGCAAGGGCCTACGATGCGTTGCCTATAGAGTCGTGTATTATCTACGAGGAACTCAAGGAGGCTGTCCTGAGAGCATACGAACTACAACCAGAGACGTACAGGTTGAAGTTCCGGGGTGTTACCAAGGGTCGGGAGAGCACCTTTTTGGAACATGCCCGGGAGCTGTCCGATGCTTTTGGGAATTGGCTGAGGTCGGAGAAAGCTACTATGTTTGACGACATTAAACAGTTGGTGCTTTTAGAGCAGTTTTTCAAATGCACGGGCGGCGACCTGACGTTAAACCTTAAAGAAAAGCAACCAAAAACTCTACAGGAGGCAGCTGAGATGGCTGACCTCCGGCTATCACTAATTCGTGGGTGCGGGTCTGCCCAGCGTAGTGAGGCAGGTAACAAGGGGCGTGACGCCCCACCCCCCCGAGTTAGTGATATATCTTATGCAAACAAGTACAAGAGCCATGATACCAAGACTGACCACAAGACTAGCACCGTCCCATTTAAGAAGGGGCCGGGCCCTTCCCAGTACCAAGGGAAGCCCAAAGGGGAGTTGGAGTGTTATCATTGTCATAAAAAGGGGCACTTTGCAAGAGTCTGTCCTAGCAAACCACCTACAGCGGCTGTGTCTTTGGCCTGCAACATTGGTGTGTCTCCGAAGTCATCTGAGTTTGCCCGGGGCAGTTCGTCAGAGGCTGAGGCACAGCCAATGCAGAAGCACCTGGGAGGCTCGAACCCTGCTCAGGATGTTTTTTGCGACCATAGAGGGCGGGGTTGCGTGATGTGGGCGGGGCGCAAGCATGGAGTAGAGGTCTTGCGTGATACAGGTGCTTCCCAGACTCTGATGAAAAACTTGACTGGCTACCCTATAAACGCGGCTCGGGTGGTGGTGGTGCAGGGTATTAATGCAACTCGGTCATACCCGCTGGTGCGGTTGGAGTTGGAGGTGGATGGGGTGGCACGTGAATTGGATGTCGGGATTGTGGAGAAACTGCCAGTGGAGGGCGTCGACCTTCTTCTCGGCAACGACTTTGCAATGCCCGCTTCTGAGGTTCTACCCTTAGTCGTTGCCGAGAGGCCGGCCGACGTGAGTAGGGAAGAGCATTAGTGGGTCGAGCGGTGCCAGATACAACCCATGGCGTGTGTTGTCACCCGAGCTCGGGCAGCTAAAGTGTCACAGCCTAGTCCTCCGTCTTCAGACCAGCGGAGGAACGATCAACAGGAGGAGGCTAAAGCTGGAGTTGGTTTTAAGAGTTTTGACTCGGCGGCTCTCCTGGGTGATTCAGTATTAGCACCATTACTTAATTCTGGAGTAGCCCCTGGGCCTGTCATCGAGAGTGACGAGGCTGGGCATGACGAGTCTCCATGACAGCAACGTTATGTACATCGAGAGAGACAGAGGGAGCAGCCCAGTATCGGGGAAGGTCATGCATTGCTCCGGGAGCAGTTAGATCGCTTGGCACCCTCAGATATACGTCGGTTGCAACTAGAGGACCCTGAGCTCCAAACGTGTGCTAATGGAGCTGTAGAGCTCGACGAGGACGGCGATGCACAGCCAGATTTTTTTTATTTAGAAGGCATCCTCTATAGGCGTTTTCAAGACCCTAAACGTAGTTGGCAAGAGGGGTCCGGAGTAGTGGACCAGTTGGTGGTGCCACGGGAGTGCAGGGATAGCCTACTGAGGTTGGCGCATGACATACCACTGGCAGGACATCTAGGGGTGAGAAAAACGGTGGCGGCTTTAGAAAAATTGTTTTGGTGGCCGGGGTTGAAGGGGCAGGTGGTAACCTGGATAGCAAGGTATCATACGTGCCAGAGGGTTGGAAAACCTAACCAAACAATTCCGAGAGCCCCGTTGCACCCCATTCCTGCCAGTGGACCGCCCTTCAGTAAGGTCATCATTGATATGGTCGGACCCTAACCCCTACTAGTGCCGGTAATAAATTTCTATTAACTATCATGGATGTGGCCACTCGTTATCCTGATGCATATCCAATGAGAAATGGCACGGCGAAGACTGTTGTCCGGAACCTGCTCTTGTATTGCTCGCGGTATGGTTACCCGCAAGAGGTGCAATCGGACCAAGGTTCTAATTTTACCTCTAATCTGTTCAAACAAACTATGATTCAGCATGGCATCAGCACTGTCGTCTCTTCTGCGTATCACCCGGAGAGTCAAGGGGTGTTGGAGAGGTGGCATGCCTCGCTGAAAAGCATGCTTCGATGTTATTGCGCAGAGAACGGAAAGGATTGGGACCTTGGTCTGCCGTATGTTTTGTTCGCGGCAAGAGAAGTACCTGGAGAGAGTCTCGGTTTCAGTCCGAATGAGCTTGTTTTCGGGCATCAGGTGAGGGGCCCTCTCCACATGGTGAAGGAGATTTGGGAGGGTACCGCTAAGCCATGTTCTATGTTGAGATACGTCCTCGAGAGCAGAGAGAGAATGCTTAGAAGTCTGGAGCTGGCCGGGCGTAATTTGGTGAGTTCGCAGGCCCGTATGAAGGACAGGTACGATACTAAGGCGAAACTCCGGGAGTTTCAGGTAGGTCAAGAGGTGTTGGTCCTGTTGCCTTTGGCAGGTCATCCTCTGGCTGCCAAGTATGCTGGGCCTTATCGGGTGGTGTCAAAGATCTCCGATCTAGATTACCTCGTTGCCACTCCAGACCGGAAGAAAGAAGCGTAACCAACTATGCCACATTAATTTGTTGAAGGAGTATGTGAGGCGCCCACCTGAGTCACTAGCTGTCCCTGTGTTGACCTGCTGCAGTAATGGTGGAGAAGGAGAGGGGGGCAGCAATGATCAGGTGGATGATAACTGGGATTGTCATGTCTCGGCTGATCAGTGGGCGGGGAATTCGAGCCAATGTGCGCATGATGCTCTGGCGCACCTGCCGGAGGAACAGCAGGTGGCAGTGCAGCGCCTGTTCGATTCATACCCCACTGTATTTGCCGAGCACCCAGGCCTCACTACTCAAGCGGTGCATGACGTCGATGTAGGAGAGCACCCCCCCTTCAAGTCAATACCTTATCGGGTGCCACCCATTAAACTCCCAGCGCTCAGGGATGAGCTGGAGTATATGCTGGCGAGAGGCTTGATCGAGAAGGGGGCAGTACGGTGGACTTCTGTCACTCTGCAGCCCAAACCTGATGGAAAAGTTCGGTTCTGCATTGACTTTAGGCGGTTGAATGGGTTGACCCCCACCAACGCATATCCTCTTCCCCGGGTGGATGACAGTGTGGATAAGATCGGGAAAGCAAGGTACTTGACCAAGGTAGACCTCGTCAAAGGCTACTAACAAGTACCACTGTCTGAGTGGGCTAAAGAGGTGTGCGGGTTTGTGGTGGATGGCAGTACTTACCGTTGCAACGTGATGCCATATGGTCTGAAAAATGCACCGGCCACTTTCCAGAGCTTAATGAACGATATCGTAGCAGACATCCCAAACTGTACTGTCTACCTTGATGACGTGATCATTTATGACAACGATTTCCAAAGTCACTGTGAGCACATAGAAGCCTTATTTAGTCAACTTAGTAAAGCAGGCTTGGTGGTTAATCTGGGCAAGTGTGACTTTGTGAAAGCCACGGTGCAGTATCTGGGATTTGTGGTTGGGTTAGGGCAGGTGAGCCCGCCCCAACAGAAGATACAGGCTATCGACTTGTTCCCCAGGCCGACCACCAAGCGGCAGATCATGAGATTTTTGGGCATGATTGGGTATTACCGCCGCTTTATAAGAGGCTATTCTACTGTGTTAGCTCCTTTGACAGATCTACTAGCCAAAGATAAAAAGTTCCGCTGGGCACCTGAGTGTGAGCAGGCGTTTCGAGTAGTTAAACACCTTTTATGCACTCACCCTATCCTCAGGGCTCCGGACTTTGAATGACCATTTCAGTTGGCGACTGATGCCAGCGGAGTAGGGGCTGGTGCCGTACTTTTGCAGACAGACGAGGAAGGTCTTGAGCATCCAGTCAGTTTCTTTTCAAAGAAATTTAATTCAGCACAGAAAAACTATTCGGTTGTTGAAAAGGAACTGCTGGCAATCGTGTTAGCGCTCAGACACTTTGAGGTCTATGTTCCTGCCTATGGGCCAGTCGTGGTAGTGTATACCGACCACCACCCGCTTAAATTCCTCAATCAATTCCACAACCGGAATATGAGGCTGACCAGATGGTCGCTCATGTTGCAAGAGTACAACTTAGACATTCGCCATATTGCCGGTTGTGAGAATGTGATTGCGGACTGTTTGTCGCGGGTGGAGGATCCGGGGTAGGCTACCACAGTATGTTGGTATAGCCTCCTGTCTTGGCTCGCGGTGTATTTTTGCGCTGGTGCTTGTTGGCTAGCGTGTGTAGCATCAGCGTAGGGTCGCAGGGCAGGAGTTGTTGGCTTTGATTAGAAGAAAATTAGGCTACATCTATAGTAGCCACCAAAAACAACATTAAAATAAAATATGAAAAATTAAATAAAAACTCTTTCTTTTTGATAATTAATTTTAAGATAATATTGTAGCTGAGTACTGAGTGCAGATGATTTTCCCTCAGTAGGCTGTGCTTCTTAAAGCTCGCTCAGGGAGCACAATGTTATGAATTAATGTATTAAATTTGGGAAGGGTGATAAGATTTGTTTTTATATATAAATGTTGTTGTTGTTGTTTTTAGGAGACTGAGCTTGCATTCCATGAGTGGCAGAGTGGTTAGGAGTGGCAGATTCTAGCGACATTCTGCCTGTTCAGATATGGGCTCATGGTTGAGTGTCCCATATCTTGGGGGGGGTGTGACGCCTCCCGGCGTTAGCAGAATGGTTGCGTGGGGCATTGCAGCTCGCTAGCGCTCGCCAGGATGGGGGGATGGGCTACAGGTGTCCTAGAATTATCTGCTTTATGTAATTAGTGTCGTGTTGCCACAGACAGTCTAGAAATGGTCTTTGTTTTGGTCTGTGACCGCGCCTTATATTTTATATTCGCTATAATATAAATGTTGCTTGTGTGGGAGGTGAGCGAGAGAGGGTGAGGGAGTACACCTGGCAGCGGGGTGAGCTATGACGCGGCTCGCTTGGGCGCTGACGGCGTTGGCGGCCGGGTGGTCAACTAGTCCCTTCCCATCGCGGCCTCGTGTTCTTTACCAGCTCAGAGCTTGCCTGACACGCGTATCGCCTACATCCTTTGCAATTCTGTCCCCCATACTCGCCACTTTGCATACTATTTCTCTCTCTCGACTTCTCCTTTCTCATTCTCTAATCTTTATTAAACTCAACATCCCTTCTGGTTTCAGCATAGACGTTCACCGTCGGCCAGTCGTATTGTACGCGAAGCTCTCAGATATTTCCATGTATTAGATTAAGGAGGTATTATGCTTTATTGAGGGTTAGAGAGACGGACTTTTCCGTATGTGTCCTCTCTCGAGAAGGTTGTAGACCGGTATATGTCTCCCTGGCAAGGTGTTGAGTGATTCTGCTTGGTTATCTAAAGCTAGACTAGGGGTAAGGTTACTGTGTCGTTGTCTCCGATGTGTGCAGTGTTAGCTAAGCCCTGCACGACATCGACAGGTACTGTGGGAGCCTAAGTTGTCTTCGGGTGGGTTTACTTTGCGAGCACAGCACTGTGGTGTGAGAGGGCCATAGCCTATCCCTCACAACATAGTGCTGCCTCTTTGTGTTGACTTCTGAGGGATCGCCAGGATAGAACTAGGTACTAGAGACCTAGATTTATCAAGAGAGCATCCCCGTCATATAACGTAATCGTCATTATACCACCTTCGGACAACGTTGGGCTACGAGCCGCATGCTCGCCCATTGTTGCCCTGCCTTGATACCCCAGCTAGACTTTATTAACTGAGCAGACACTGGTTAGAGATAAGCCCCCATTATTATATGTATGCAGCATTATTATTCACTGCACTTTTGAGCCGAGGTTGTTGTTGAGTTGCACAACCCTAGTAGGCTGTTGCGTTGTGTCACGAAGCATTTCTTTAGTTGTCGAGCATTACTACCTTTGCGCAGTCTTTATTATTCGCCTGCCTATTATTACTATATGTCCTAGTATTTATTGTGACCCGTATTCTGCATTATAATTGTTCAAGATTCTTTACGAACATCTTCCCAGCATCAGACTTATTTCAGAAGTTTCCAGTTGGTGTTGCAGGACTAGCATTGCACTTTCTTTAATACAGGAGTGCCAGTTATTTGAGTATCTACCGTAACGTTAATTAATCACGTTAACTATCTTTTCTTTGTGTAACCTAATCGAGTAATCTTTTACTGTTTGAGAATAGGCTGTTTCATCGAGCGTCAGCCTAGTGTGTGTGCACCAGTTACCGAGTCATAGGATACCTCGTTGTCCAGGCACGACTCAGGGCGGTAATGGTGTTTTGTTTTCCAGTGTTTAAGGCAGGGGTTGGATCTAGTGTTACCATTGTTGCATTTTGCCATTATCTAGTCCAATGTTGAAGAGCCCTGTGTCTTTGAGAACCTGGATCGTAACATAGGGAAGTATGTGAACCATGAAGGACACTGTTTTCCCTCGTTAGTGTTCAATACAGTTCCGGAGTTGGGTAAATGGACAGGTCACTTCGCCTCTCGATCACTTCGCCTCAGTCATTTCACCCAATTACCACATCGACGTTATTTAATAAGCACACTGTAAAATGTGAGGGTGCATAAACGACTACATAAACTGAAGTGAAACTGGTACATATGGTAAGGCTATTAATCACTCGTTTAGATATGTGTTATAAAAAGTCACCAAAAAATCTACCAAAAAAACGAGACAGAGATAGGGGCGAGGGAACGCGTTCGTGGTCCCGGACCCTAAGAATTGGAGCTTTGAATGTGCGTGGATGTAGTACGAATGAGAAGCGAGAGGATATTGGAAGATTATTTGAAAGAAGGATGTATGATGTCCTTGCACTGAATGAAACAAAAATGAAAGGAGAGGGAGAAGTGGATTTTGGAAACGTGATAGGTAGAAAGTCTGGAGTAGACGAGGGAGTCAGGGGGAAAGAAGGAGTGGCTATTATTGTGAAGGAGGAGTTGAGAGAGTTTATAAAAGAGTGGAAAGAGGTGTCATCAAGGCTAATGTGGGTGAGAATGCGGTTTAAGGGTGAAAGGTGGGTTTTTGTAAGTGCGTATGGACCAGGAAGTGAAAGAGAGTTAGACGAGGTAGAGGGTTTCTGGGAGGATTTGAGAGATTGTCTACAAGGGTTTGATGAAAATGAAAATGTTGTAGTTTTAGGGGACCTAAATGCTAGGGTAGGAAATGAGCCTGTTGAGGGAGTCATCGGTAGTTTTGGTGTGGATGGTGTAAACGAGAGTGGAGAAAGACTGAAAAATGTATGTGAAGAGTGTAGATTGAGTGTAGGTAATACGTTCTTCAAAAAAAGGCATATACACAAGTACACCTGGCATAGACTTGTGAGGGGAGAGATTGTAGAGAGGGCATTGATGGATTATGTGCTGGTGACAAGGGAAAGATTGTGTAGACTGCTGGATGTGAATGTGATGAGAGGTGAGGCGGAGGGTATGTCAGATCATTACCTGGTGGAGGGAAAGCTAAGAGTTAAGTGTTACAGGAGAATAAGAGACAAGCGTGAAGTAAGAGAGGTAATAAAAGTTAGTGAGTTAGAGAAGAGTGAAAAAGAGAGGGAGTACAAGGAAAGACTAAATGAAAAGTGGATGGAAGTGAGAGAGATGGAAGAGAGAGAAGTAGAGGTTGAATGGCAACAGTTTAAGGAAGGAGTGAAAGCAAGTGCAGAGGTAGTATGCGGCAAAAGGAAAGTAGGAGGCAGAGGTATCAGGAAGGGAAGCGAGTGGTGGAATGATACGGTGAGAAAGGTAGTTGAGGAGAAGAGACAGTGTTTTGAGAGGGTTTTACAGGATGGTAGTGTTGAGGTATGGGAGAGGTACAAGGAGAAAAGGAGAGAGGCAAAACGGAAAATTAGAGAAGCGAAAAAAGATGCAAACGAAAGGTGGGGCCAAAGGCTGAGTGAGAATTTTGAAGAACGAAAGAAGATGTTCTGGAAGGAGGTAAATAAAGTAAGGAAAGGAGGACAAAAGAGGGAAGAGTCAGTGAAAGATGAAAATGGAGAATTACTAGTGGAACCAGTTGAAGTGAGGAAAAGATATGCCGAGTATTTTGAATCTTTGTTAAATACAAGAGATGGAAGAGAAGCAGTGATTGAAGCAGAGGTGGATGGAGATAGGTTACCCAGGCCACCCAGGTGGCAGGGAATGAATGAAAGGATTGAGGAAAATGAGGTGAAAGAAGCAGTGAAACAAATGAGAGCGGGAAAAGCAGAAGGTTTGGATGGTATTGCTGTGGAGTGTATAAAGAAGGGTGGAGATGTGATAATAGATTGGTTGGTGAGACTTTTCAATGTGTGCTTTGCTGTGTCAATGGTACCAATAGACTGGAAGAGTGCATGTATTGTGCCATTGTACAAGGGGAAGGGAGATCGGCAGGAGTGTTCAAGTTATAGAGGTATTAGTTTATTGTCAGTGGTTGGAAAGCTGTATGGCAGGGTGTTGATAGAGAGGATAATAAAGTGTACGGAAGTTGCAATAGGAGAAGAACAGTGCGGTTTTAGGAGGGGAAGAGGGTGCGTGGATCAGATGTTTGCAGTAAGACAGTTATGCGAGAAGTATTTAGAGAAGCATAAGGAGATATTTTGGGCTTTTATGGACTTGGAAAAAGCGTATGATCGTGTGGACCGTGAAGCAATGTGGAAGGTGTTGAGGATTTATGAAATAGCAGGAAATTTGTTAGAAGCAGTTAAGAGTTTTTATGAAGGGAGCAGAGCATGTGTGAGAGTAGGAAATGGTGAGTTGAGTGAATGGTTTGAGGTAAAGGTAGGTTTGCGACAGGGTTGTGTAATGTCACCATGGCTGTTTAATATGTTTATGGATGGTGTGGTGAGGGAGGTGAACAGGAGAACTATGGGAAGAGGATTGGGTTTAGTAGGAAAGAATGGTAGAGATTGGGAGTTGAATCAGTTGCTGTTCGCTGATGACACAGCATTGGTGGCGGATTCTGATGAGAAACTGCAGCGGGTAGTCAAAGAATTTGGTGTGGTTTGTGGAAGGAGGAAACTGAAGGTGAACGTCAATAAAAGTAAAGTAATGGTGTGTAATAGGGGAGAGCATAGGGTGAATCTAGATGTGAGGCTGGATGGGGAAATATTGGAACAAGTAGAGCGTTTTAAATATCTAGGAGGAACGATAAGCAGGAGTGGAGGTATGGAAGTGGAGGTAAAACAGAGAGTGTGTGAAGGAAGGAAGGTTTTCGGAGCAATGGGAAGTATGTGGAAGACGAGAAATCTCGGAGTGAAAGTAAAAAGTGCACTGTATCAAGGAATTGTTGTGCCAACAGTGATGTATGGGGCTGAGACATGGGCTCTGAAGAAAAAGGAGAAAAGAGGGCTGGATGTGATGGAGATGAGCTGCTTGAGGAGTATGTGTGGAGTTACTCGTAGAGACAGATTGAGGAATGAAGAGATACGTAGGAGAGTGGGGCAGCAGGAACATTTGTCAGCCAGAGTAGACAGAAGGGTGCTGAGCTGGTATGGTCATGTTGAACGAATGGGAGATGAAAGGCTTACAAAGAGAATATGTGAGTCAGGTACAAGGGGAGATAGAAGGGCAGGAAGACCCCCATTGAGATGGAGAGACTGTGTAAGAAAGGCTTTGGATGATAGAGGAATGACTATAGATCAGGCAGGGGAAGTGGTGGTGGACAGGAGTGAATGGAGAATGCTTGTGAATAGTTGAGTGAACACGTGGTCATTTGGAGTAAGGGGTCGGGCGCAAGTTGGACTAGATAATAGTCCATCAGGCGCCTGGCCCGGGGAGACGATTAATATGAAGGGTGTGCCTGGAAGTGTGGTGGGAGGGCTTGTGGCTTTGGCTCCGCTGCATGTCTGCCTGCCGAGATCGAAACCTCTCCGGGTGGTCAGGGGCTGGGGGAGTGCTGGAGCGACCTTGGTAACCCGGGTCTCTGGGTCTTCTCCTGGGTGACCTGGATGTGTGAGAGTTTGTGTTTTTTATCTGTGTTTATTTTTTGTTTTATGTTGTTTTTGTGTTTTCCCTGTTCTTGCTCTGTCTTGAGTCGGCTACCCCCAAAATGGGGATTGGGCCTGAGTATATAGATAGATAGATAGATAGATAAAAAGTCTGATAAACGTGTTAGAATTTATATATATAACAATACTACTCGATGAATATACAGTATATACCAGTTACCCTAAATCTTGTTTCCTGTTCGGGCTCGGTCTCCAGTCGGCCACACCCATGTATGGGGTATGTACCTGAATATATACAGTACATACATACATACATTACAATCAATGTGTTATATATCTCCATTTTTAAGTCTAGAGTTAATGCTTTTTTGCAGTATTAATTCTAATTTTTAAACTTATTTTATTATATTTTATTGTATTATATTTATACGTCAGCACAGGGGGACGTTTCCAATTACCCCCATGCGCACTTGTTAGGTTAAAGATAGGGAAGATGCATTCAAATTTTAAATATAAACTAGCTAATATGGAATTAGAAAACTCAGACTGTGAGAAAGATCTAGGTGTGTTTGTTAGCAATGATTTAAAGCCTAGAAAACAATGTATAAGCGTTCGTAACAAGGCAAACAGGATTCTCGGGTTCATATCTAGGAGTGTGAGTAACAGAACTGCTGATGTTATCTTAAAACTTTACTTGTCATTAGTGAGACCCCATATGGATTATGCTGTTCAATTTTGGTGTCCTTATTACAGAATGGACATATATTCATTGGAGAGAGTACAACGTAGAATGGCAAAAGTGATCCATAATATTAGAAATCTTCCGTATGAAGAAAGGTTGAAGAAATTAGGCTTACATTCGTTAGAGAGACGCAGAGTTAGAGGTGACATGATAGAGGTATTCATGTGGGTTAGTGGAATTAATAAAGGAGACATGAAAAATGTACCAAAGCTCAGTGATAGCGAAATAACTCGTACAAATGGTTTCAAATTAGATAAATTTTGTTTCAGAAAAGATATAGGCAAATATTGGTTTGGTAACAGAATTGTAGATGGGTGGAATAGGCTACCAAGTGATATAGTGGGATCAAGAACGATAGGGAGATTTAAGATAAAGTTAGATAGGCATATGGACGAGATGGGTTGGGTGTGAGGGGGATCTACCAGGTGTGGGCCAATCGGCGCTCAGCAGACCCCCGTAATCTTGTGTTAATCTCTGACCGTTTTGGTGGGGTCAGTACTCAAGGTATTAGTGAGATGGGTCTATAATTGGGCCTTGTAATTGGGGTTGGGTGTGACAGGGATCTGCCTTGTATGAGCCGATCGGCTTTTTGCAGACTCCCATTTTCTTATGTTCTTATGATGAAGGAAACATTGACTGAGGGAGAGAGTTCCAGAGTGCACTGGTTGAACTGAAGAAAGACTAAGAAAATTTGCTAATTCTTGGGTTGGAGAGTTGAACAGAACAGGAGTGGGACTGTGTTGAAAAGCGGGTGCCTCGCACTTGCTGTATGTATTGCGAGAGCTCTGAAGAACACTGATTGTACAAAGGAGTACAAAGGAAAACAAGCAACAATAGATCTATTGATCCTTTTGAGGCTGCTTGTAGATAAACTACCTATCCTATGTGAGAAAAAGATAACAGTAGTTCAATAAAAAATAGTGCTGCTATTCATTGGTAAACGCAGTTAATCGTGGATTAAGAGCGTGATATTTATCTAGGCATATTTTGAAAGTTCCAACAGTACTGTATTCAATGACATGCCTGGGTAGTCCAATCCATAGGTTTACTACTCGATTGAAAAAGAAATGCTTTGCCTCATGGGAGTTAAAATGTTTTTCGATTATCTTGCAACCATTTCCTCTAGTGTAATTTGAATGATCGATTGTGGAATATTTGTTGTCATCCATTTTGTCAATAACTTTAATCATTTTAAGTTAGATCCCCGCTCAGCCTGCACTTTATTAAACTGAACAGATTGAACTCTTTTAGACTCTCTTCATATGACTTTTTTCAATTTAGTGATCATTTGTGTCACTCTCCACTGTATTCTCTCTAGTTTATCTATGTCCTTTTGATAACATGGACACCAAAATTGAACACAGTATTCCAGATGGAGGTGAACCAAAGAATTGTATAAGGTGAGAATGATATTTTCAGATTTGTATTGAAACGATCTTCCAACGAAGCCGATAATTTAGTTTGCTTTCTTAACTACTTCGGTACATTGCTGAGAGAGAGGCCGGGCGTTGGAGGGAGCATAGGCGGGCTCCAACTGCTCGCGTACACTGAGGCCTACACCCGGTCCGTACACAGTGTGAAACTCTCCTGGCATATTAGAATTACCTGCCTGTTACTTTTCATATGCCTACACCCAGTCCGTACACAGTGTGAAACTCTCCTGGCATATTAGAATTACCTGCCTGTTACTTTTCATATGCCTACACCCGGTCCGTACACAGTGTGAAATTCTCCTGGCATATTAGAATTACCTGCCTGTTACTTGTCAATATATTACCGAGGTAAGGCTCTCTCACTCATGTACTGTCTCTCACACACCAAAATCATCCAAAATTGCCACTATTTTACCCATTTTTGCCCTTCGGTTGCACGATCGTCGCAAGATAACCAGATATTGTACAGGGATGATTCAGGTGTCATTAAAAAGCTCTATTATTGTACTTTCATGGATATATAATTGTATTAAGCTCTGGCTCTTGCTTATGCATGAAAAATAGGATGGAATGAAGAGTTAAAGTACTCGATATTGTTACTCCTCAGTCATTTTCTTTATCAGTATTTTTTAGTTGACTACCATTCATTGAGCTTTAAATGTTATCAAGAGATGCTTGTGGGGGACTTTATCAAATACTTTTTGGAAATCAAGGTAGACAATGTCGACGGCTTTACTTTCGTCATACATGTTGAAGATGTGAAAAACGTCAAGGAGATTTGTTAGGCATGAACGCTTGTTTCGGAAACCATGCTGTGATTCTTTTATTATATTTTTTCTTTTAAATGGCTAAGAAGAAAATTATGAATGTTTCGAGCAATTTACATAGGATTGAAATTAAACTTATTGGCGGTAGTTGCAAGGTAGTGATTTGTTTCCATTTTTTAAAATAAGCGTTACATTAGCTAATTTCCATTCATTGGCCAATGCCACTTCGCATTGTAATGTTAAAAAGTAGTGCTAATGGGTTTGATATCTCATCTCTTAATTATTTTAAAACTCTAGGAGAAATAGTAACAGGTCCCGAGGATTTATCAACTCTGCGTAAGCAGAGTGGTATCGCCCCCCGTATAATGGTACATGCAGGCCGAAATGTCTGTCTGTCTGTCCATCTGTCTGTCTGTCTGATAACTCCTCCTAGACCGTTCGTCGGATTTTCACCAAACTTCACACGAACATTCGGTGCGTGAATGCAACGGTAATAACAAATTTTTTTTTGAATATGTGCAATAGTTATGATTTTAGGTCCCAAATATGATTTTGCCCCCCCCCCCTCCCCCTCAACCAGCCCCACCCCCTTCAGGACCCCCCACCCTGTACCTGTTCCCAAGCAATTATGATGGCGTTCAGGGGGTGAGAACAAGTTGCGACGCATTTGATAGGTTAAGTTAGTCTAGGTGACATTAGAAGTGATGGTAGTAATAGTGGGGATAATGCTGATAGTAGTGATGATGGTGACAATAGCAGTGACAATGGTTGTAGATTTAGTGATAATGATGACAGTAGTGATGATGATGGTAGTGATGATGATAACAGTAGTAGATATGATGGTGAAAGTACTAGTAGTAGTGATGATGGTCATAATAGTATTCATGATGGTGACATTAGTAATGATGATTGTAAGATGATGGTGACAGTATTAGTGATGTTGGTAAGTAGTATACGTAGTGATGATGGTGAAAGTTGTAGTAATGATGAGTAGTAGTGATGATGAGAGTAGTAGTGATGATTATAATAGTAGTAGTGCTGATGATGTTAATGATGATAGTGACTAGTAGTGATGATGGTGACCGATCGCAGAGTTGGGTATGCCGTTTTGATTTTGGGCGAAACGGCACGTCTACTTTATTGTATATTATAGATTGTGTGGCATGAGGAATTGAATTAAGATCTTCGGTAAAGATTGATGCAAACAAGTTATTGAGACTATTAACCCTTGTCAAACGGGGATGTTTGTAACTTCTACTACCTGCCTGGCGGGCATATTTACCCTAAACGAGCTTCATTCCATGCTCTTTTTCATGCATAAACAAGATCCAGAGCGTCATGCAATTATGTATCCGTGAAAGGGCAATAATAGAGCTTTCCAATGACACCTGAATCATCCTTTTACGACCACGGGTTCTCTTGCAACGATTGCGCAGCACGAGGGGAAAAACCCTAAAATACGGTAATATCCCGAGTTTTTTCTTGGTCTCGCGAGGCCGGGGGTGTGGAATGGTGCAGAGGTTACGTCAGTTGCGGCGCGAGTGCCGTGCTGAGCGGTCAGAGCCCGCCTATCGTCCTCCCCAACGCGTGGACTCTCTCTCAGAGCCGATAATGTGCTCAACATCCCTTGCGACATATGTCGGGCCCCGCAGGGGTGGCCATGGTTCTCTCGCTCGACATATGTCGGGCGCCGCGGCTGGGGTGTTAATCATCTGGACTTTATCATCGGCAAGATCTCCATTTTCATTAGTAAGTGATCCGATATGAGATGTTATGACCTTTTTACTTTTAATATATCTATAGAATTCTTTTGGATTTGATTTACTTAAGCTTGCAATAGGGGATTCAAAGTTTTTCTTATTTAATTTAATCATTTTGTTGGCATTCCATCGGAAAATAAGATAGCTTGACCTGTTTGATTCATTCTTCGTTCTACTGAAAGTATTGTGGACAGTATTTTTGACATGTAGATAATTTTTAATTTCGGTGTTCCACCATTTAGGCTCATTGTTTCGAGTTAAGCGTCGATTTCTGGGGGGGATGCAAGAAGTAATGGCATTAATATATATTTCTGAGAAGGAGTTCCATGTCTCATTAGCATCACTGATATGGTTTATGAAGTTCCAATCTGTTTTGGCAAAAATAGTTCGTAGTTTATTGAAATTGGCTTTCTTGAAATTTGGTACCTTCTCATTACTCTCATTTGATTTATTGTTTAGGAATTTGATGTTGAATATGATTGAACGATGATCAATTGTACGAAATTCATACCATACTCTCACTTGGCTTACTAAGTCGTCTTTAGTCGCAAAGATTAGATCAAGAATGTTGTTGCCCCGTGTTGGATATTGAACAAACTGAAATAATTAACTTTCTAGTAGATTAGAGTACAGGTCCGATCCTGTGTTAGATATTAGAGATTCACCCCACTGAGCTACAGGTAAGTTAAAATCTCCAAAAAGTGTGACATCTTCGTTATCACTAATCAGCAATTTGGTCATAGACTTCTCTGTCAATGTTTAGTGATTGTCCAGGGGGGCGATATATTAGTCCAAGGGTTATCTTTTCTTGAAACTTATTTTTGAAATGAACATAAATTATGTCAATGTTATCTATAGATGGTTTAGTTACTAGCACGGGATGAAGATCTTTCCTAGCGTTCAGCAAAACGCCTCCCCCATTTGTGTTTATCCGACTACTTTCAAACATTGTATATCCAGGCATATTGTATTCAGCTAAATAGTCTCTATGTTCAATGCTTAGCCATGATTCGGTGATACCTATTATATCAAAATTTTCTGTAAAAACTATTTTGTAAAGTTCTGAAGAAAACAATTACGAATACTTCAAGCATTTGCAAAAAATACCTTAATATCCTGGAGAGAGTTGTTGCAGTTGATTTGTGAATTTACTTGATTTCCGGAGTACGGTAAGCTCACTAAGCTTTTGCTTGCTCTGTTTACTATGCAGGCACTAGCCACACGGCATTAGCCTTGTCCCGTAGACCTCCGGGGCAAGGGAAACGAGCCCCTGCTTGCTCAGCTAGCACCATGACCTAAACGGCTGGTAACAAATCAATGCGATTGTTTTGTAATATAATAGGTAAACAAAGTCAACTTAATAGCAAAAACAAGAATAACAACCAAAAGCTAAAATAAGAGAGAGAGAGAGAGGAGTAAGTTTCAGAATGACTAAGCATGCATGCGCACACGTTCACACATACATAAGCAGCCTGCAAGGACCACAGGGTCATATAACTAAGAGGAAACAAACAATGCAGAGACTCAAAACATATTTTCAAAACTCGTCCACAAAACTTACTGTCGGTGTACCAGTCTGCTTTTCCCCCCGTCCGAAATTCCCCCTGGGGGAAATCTGGCCCAGGATAGATTTCCCCCGGGGGGAATTTTGGCCTAGGATATTATTCCCCCCTCTTGGCCAAAATTCCCCCCATCCACCCGGTTATATGGTAAGTGCATCAAGACTTTAACATGACTGAAACATCAAACAATGGCTCGACCATCGCAAACAAATTACTATCATAACATTAGGTTAGGTTAGGTTAGGTTAAGTTAGGTTGGTTTGGTTAGGTTAGGTTAGGTTAGGGTTAGGTTAGGTTAGGTTAGGTTAAACAGTCCTTCAATAAAGTCATTATGTCAACTAATGGTTCCTATATAAGGGGGGAAAAATATCCTAGGTCTGAAATTCCCCCCCGGGGCAAAACAGCCCAGGCCACTTTTCCCGGGGGGACATTGAGCCTAGGTTACTTTTCCCAGGGGGGAACTTCAGTCAGGGGGGAAAAATTTCCTGCTACACCGGTATTACGGGGTATTACAAACACACACACACAGCTAAGCAAAGACTGTCCAATATACATCATATAAATAATTGACATTGACGTCAGTGTATGATACATCATATTCCAGTAATTCTCTCTTCTCTCTCGCTCTTGCTCTCTCTCTCTATATATATACTGTATATATACTGTATATATATGTATATATATATATACAGTATATATATATATATATATATTGTTACGATCCTACAATGCTGAACCCAAGAGATTAAAATTCAAGCAAGGGCAACTAGCATGCTGTTGCGTTTCAGAAGGCAAAAAGGGTAAATGTCTCAGAAAATCACAAATTAATGAAGAAGGATGATATTAAACACTTCTAATTTTCGTATTAATTATAATTACTAATAACTAGGGAAACGAACAGGTTGATAAGCATGATGATTCAGTTAATCACGGCAAAGAATGGTAATGGGCTAAGCGCCGAGTGAAGGCCTCGAGTAAATGCACTCGTTACAAGGAATGAACACTACACAAAAAGAACATTTGAAGAACAGTTAATCAACACCTAGCACACTGAACAACAAACTGAATCACACTCAATCACAGACCAATATATGATACCATGTAGTATCACCAGTTAACACGCTAGGAGAACGTGTGCACTCTAGAACACTAATCAGTGTTCGTTACACACCACACCATATGAAACTCAGAGCTCCTCACAACACTAGGGCTCGTTACACATACACAATAATACACCAATGCTGTCTCATCTCCCCTTCAAAGGACAAAACAGTGCACTACCTACTTGTCTTAACGCACAAACCAGCAGACAACACGTCACGCATGTCCAGGGGTGTACCCAGACCAGCGTGAACAGGAGCACTTCTCCCACCTCTGCCTCGTCGGGCTCTCCGCGCTTCTCCCACCTCTGCCTCGTCGGGCTCTCCAACAGCTACTAACTCTCAACTCTTCCCTCCCTATCCACATCTCTTCCCAAGCTCTATTTTCGGCAAGAACCTGGTGTCACACTAGTCTATACAGCAGAGTCACACGGAATGTCAGATAAAGGCCTCCTGTCGTGGGAAATGTAGATCTTCCCACGCCTACATGCCCCACGTGCATAGACTCCCACGGGTGGTGCTCGCGACACTGGACACCAGCTGCTATCGGTGTAGATTAAGGTGGGTCGCCTGTCTCTCTCCTCCCTCCATCTCTGCTACCACGCTGCTCCCTTACACCCTCCCCCTTAAAAATAAATTTGTGGCGACAAATTTAAGCATTCATAAAAAATGTTTACATGCGGGACAGGTGGTCAGCAATGACATTACATTTCCCTGGAATATGGATGATATTGAGGTGGTACTCCTGCAAGAACAAACTCCACCTTGCAAGCATTATGAACAAAGTTGATATTCTGGCTGTCACCAGACACAGGATGCTTTACCTTGCGATCATCACCTAGCAACAAGACTGCCCCCGTCCCCAAATCACTTACATCCCCAACCAGTTTGAACTTGGCACGCCCCACGTGCTCAATACATTCCTTAAGTCTAGGCAAATGGTAAGTGTCACTCTTGGTGATGTCATTGACTTTCTTAACATCAATGCAAAACCCTGCTGACCCAGCTGGCTTATCTATGAGAGTGACAGTGGAGGAGCATTCACTCTGGCGTGGCTCTCTGATGTCTCGTAGCAACTCGTCGTCGACCTCCTGGCGCGTCACCTTGGCTATCTCGGGGTTGACTCGGCAGGCTCCACATCCGCCACGCCCACGTCACATTCCATCCCCATTGTCCGGCTTGAAGCATTCCGGGGGACACTCTCCAACATCTTATCATCCTCTGCTACATCATCAAGAGGATGATTTTTGTGCATAGGCAATTCATTGATTATACCGTACATCGAATCATTTCCTGCAGCCTCCTTCACTTTCGGCTGCTCTATCTCCTTGTGATTAGTACATGGGCCCACACCGGGCAGATACTTTTCACCTGAGACACCATCATCCTTTCTCACACCATCATTTAGCGAGAATATTTCATCTAGCCCCACCTCGTCAGGGCCCTCAAACACACTTTGCACCCTTGCAACATCACTCTTTGCTAACGAGAACAATTTCCCTAGTCCCCATTCATTAGGGCCATCTAGCGCGCCTGGTACACTTGCAACACCACTCTTTTTCTCCATTTCCACATTCATCCCATTATTTCTATGAGACATGGGCCGGGTTACAGCACAATCAGTAGGCCTGAAAACATGATAGGAGAAACACTCACCTTCTTCCCCGCTAAATCATTTCCCAACAGGAGGTCAATTCCTGGCACTGGCAATTCATCCACTAGTCCAACAGTCACCCTCCCATTTACGAGCTCACTTTTAAGCTCAACAGTCACGAGTGGCACAGACAGCTGACCGCCCACACCATGAATGAGGATGCTTTTTCCCTCATGCACAAACTTCTCCAGCACCTTCGTCCTCATGAGCGTTTGTGCAGCACCTGTATCTCTCAAGATTTTCACATGCTTAACTTCATCATTCTTACGAACAGATCCACACGACACAAAGAAAGCAAGTGCATCAGCTCTCTTTCTCCTCTCCTTCTCCTCCTCTTCCTCACTCACACCGACTTTTCTCAGAATGGAGAACATAGATACAGATTTAAAGTCCCTCATGTACTCAGCTTTACTGACATCTGCCGTAGGCCTCTCCCACGCGCCCTTACGCCTCAGTTTAAGGAAACAATCATGTTCCACGTGACCAGCTTTATCACAGTAGGAGCACGCTACCTCCCTCTTACTTCCGCCACCGGTAAGAGAAGCAGGTGGCTGCCATGGCTTTTCATTCCACTTTTGAGGTGAAATTTTCGGCGCCTGGGTGGCAGCATTGACAGGGGTCGGTGACCTTGGTGACTCAGGGTGGTGGTGGTAGCTGCTCCCTCTACTTCCGCCCGCTCTACTGTCCGGATCTACTTTGCGAGTTAAGACATATTCATCAGCGAGTGTGGCAGCTTTCTCGGGATTCAGGGTACCTTTCTCTAGGATATGTGCAGCTACGTCTCTGTGTATTGTTCTACAGAAATCCTCCAAAAGAAAGAGAAATGTTCTCATAGTTACCCTGAATATCCCGAGAACGCAGCCACCTGTTTAGTTCCTTTTCTTCTCATACATGAACTCCACATGCGTCAAATGACCAGGTTTATAGTGATTCCTAAATAGCAAACGGTAAGCTTCAGGCACTAATTCGTAGGCACGTAGAATGGTCCCTTTTACAGTCTCATAATCGCCACTTTGAGACACGGTAAGAGCCGTGTAGGCGGCAAGAGCCTTTCCCTTTAACCCACTTTGCAATAAAAGAGCCCATTTATCCCCAGGCCAGTCCATGTTACTCGCGACTTTCTCAAAAGCCAAAAAATACCCAGTTGGATCTGCCTTGTTAAACGTTGGCACCATGCGAACGTGTTTAGTGACATCAAACACCTTGCCGCCCCCTGGCACGTGCCGTGTCTCGCCAGTCCCGTTATCACACTCGAGCTTCCTCTCCTCCAGTTTCAGCCTCGCCTGTTCTACTTGAAGTCTCGCCCGTTCTGTCTGTTGTGTTTCCTGTTCTATTTGAAGTCTTGCCCGTTCTGTCTGTTGTTTTTCCTGTTCTGTTAGTTGTTTGGCTAACTCCAATTGCATTCTGAGCAACTCTACCGGGTTGTCTGTGTTCTGTACCGATTGTGATTGTTGTGTGTCTGTCACAGTCTGCATCCCATCTGCAACTAACCCATCCCTGGTGGCGGAAACTAGCCCCAATCTCTCTAACACCCATTCCAATAACTCCGCCTTAGTGTCAGAGATTGCGTTATCAATATCCAACTTGTCCGCCACTAGTTTAAGCTCCTGCTTAGACAGACTAGAGACATTTTCATAAGTGGGATCTGAGCGAAGAAACCCTTCTACGTCCTCATCGCTCATAAGAAACATCTTGGCCTGGTTTAATTGATCCGATTAGCAAAACAAAGTCGAATTCATGTACCAGAAACGAGAGATGAGTAGCAATACTGTACACCAACAAATCGTCTGAGTGTGATTCCAGTGGAAAAAAATAAATAAAATAAAAGCAAAAAAAAATACAAAGATTTTAAAAATGAAGCTGAACGGTCAGGCTATGGAGATCGTCAACTCTTTTAAGTATCTGGGCAGTGTGTTGAGTAAAGATGGGACTATGGATGAAGAGGTGCGGGAGAGGGTACAACAGGGGAAGAGGGTTGTAGGAACGTTAAAAGCAGTAACAAGAAATAGGGTGGTCAGTATGGAAGTGAAGAAGTCCTTGCATGACAGTGTGGTAATCCCGACACTGACTTACGGAAGCGAAGCATGGACGTTGGTTGAGAGACTCAGACCAAGAGTGAGAGCAGTGGAAATGAATTACTTAAGGAGTGCGTGCGGAGTTACATGGAGGGATAGACAGACTAATGAGGAAGTAAGAAGGAGGTGTGGTGAGGAGGTAGATGTGCTGGAAAGTGTGAAAAGGAACAACTTGAGATGGTTCGGCCATATGGAACGCATGGAAAGCGAGAGAATGACTAAGAGGGTGTACGAGAGCGAGGTGGAGGGACAGAGGGGGAGAGGTAGACCGAATATGAGGTGGAAGGATGGAGTGAGGAACTGCATGAATGAAGGCGGTGCTGGTTGGGGGGAGGGGCCTCGACTGACTGGGGACAGAGGTGCATGGGGGCGGTTCGTTCGTGGCCACCCCTTCGGGGATCACGGCGTCAGGCAATAGATAGATTAAGTTCGATTCCCGGTGAACAAAAAGACAGGTCCCTAGTGTGGGTACAAGTTCGTTAAATCCTAAGCAAGGTCGCCAAATTCTTGTTACGATCCTACAATGCTGAACCCAAGAGATTAAAATTCAAGCAAGGGCAACTAGCATGCTGTTGCGTTTCAGAAGGCAAAAAGGGTAAATGTCTCAGAAAATCACAAATTAATGAAGAAGGATGATATTAAACACTTCTAATTTTCGTATTAATTATAATTACTAATAACTAGGGAAACGAACAGGTTGATAAGCATGATGATTCAGTTAATCACGGAAAAGAATGGTAATGGGCTAAGCGCCGAGTGAAGGCCTCGAGTAAATGCACTCGTTACAAGGAATGAACACTACACAAAAAGAACATTTGAAGAACAGTTAATCAACACCTAGCACACTGAACAGCAAACTGAATCACACCCAATCACAGACCAATATATGATACCATGTAGTATCACCAGTTAACACGCTAGGAGAACGTGTGCACTCTAGAACACTAATCAGTGTTCGTTACACATCACACAACACCATATGAAACTCAGAGCTCCTCACAACACTAGGGCTCGTTACACATACACAATAATACACCAATGCTGTCTCATCTCCCCTTCAAAGGACAAAACAGTGCACTACCTACTTGTCTTAACGCACAAACCAGCAGACAACACGTCACGCATGTCCAGGGGTGTACCCAGACCAGTGTGAACAGGAGCACTTCTCCCACCTCTGCCTCGTCGGGCTCTCCGTGCTTCTCCCACCTCTGCCTCGTCGGGCTCTCCAACAGCTACTAACTCTCAACTCTTCCCTCCCTATCCACATCTCTTCCCAAGCTCTATTTTCGGCAAGAACCTGGTGTCACACTAGTCTATACAGCAGAGTCACACGGAATGTCAGATAAAGGCCTCCTGTCGTGGGAAATGTAGATCTTCCCACGCCTACATGCCCCACGTGCATAGACTCCCACGGGTGGTGCTCGCGACACTGGACACCAGCCGCTATCAGTGTAGATTAAGGTGGGTCGCCTGTCTCTCTCCTCCCTCCGTCTCTGCTACCACGCTGCTCCCTTAGAATATATATATATATATATATATATATACTGCATATATATATTCTATTTTTTATTAATTTCACCACAACACCAAACACCTTCAAAATGAAATTAATGAAAGCATATAGGCTATGTGATCCACCAGAATTCGAACCCGGGTTATCACACACAGAATTTTAGACACCTTAACCATTACACCACCAAGACGGTTAAAGGTTTATGCACACGCCTACGACTTATCAACTCTGCGAAGCAGAGTGGTATCGCGCACACAGATCCCGCCCGTATACTGTGCACCACCAATCAGCTCGTCCGTCCTCGTCCGTCCGGTAACTCCTCCTAGACCGTTCAATGGATTTTCACCAAATTTCACAGGTATATATATTTGGTCAACGCGAAGGGCAGTCAAAAATAATTTTGTAATTTAACTAAAAGGTTAAGGTTAAAGGTCAAGGTTAAATATAAGGTCAATATTTCATGTGTTTTAATTTTTGCTCAAATGTCTTCATTTTCACTATACAAGTTACTGGTAACCTCGATATTTTAGTGACCAAATTTTAGATCAATATTCTAAAAGGTAAGGTCAAAGGTCAAAATAAGTTTTGTACTACTAATTCTTATAATAACTGTTAGATTCTCACTAGACTTACCATGAATATTCGGAATACCTAGGCCAAGGTCATACAAGAAACTATTCAATTCCATATGAAAGGTGAAGGTCACAATTTAGGGGAGGTGTGGCAGAGTGGTCTTGCCACTGGACTGGTAATCCAATGGACCCGGGTTCGAATCCCAATATGTCAATGGGAAGATATTATTGGGATGGAATTTGTACTGTACCTAGTTTCAGTGCATTACCACAGCACACCGAAATGCCAAAAAAAATACCCTCATTGTTCCCTGATTAAATAGCATTGTATGAATATTTCCATATTCAAAAAATATGTTACAGGGGGGCAATGCCTAGTGAGTTAATTGCTCAATAGGTGGCGTTCTGAGAGTGAGGGTCCGAGTGTGGGGCATGAGACGGTGAAGCGCAGAGGCGAAGCGGCTTCAGAGATGGAGTTGCTTCGAGCCGGGGTGCTTCGCATATCTCACTCCCTAGACTGGAACAAGGCCTCACGGGCCTCACCGTGTTCAGCGGTGTAGTGTAAAGGCTCTCAATCTATGCCCGAGAGCAAGTAGTTGGAAAAAAAAAATCAAGGTCAAATATAAGGTCAATATGCCAATTTCTTTACTTTTCATGCAAACTTCACAAAATTTGGTGAGATAGTTGCACTTTAAACGAAAGGGAAAATCACACTTTTTGAGACACATATCATGAAGGTCAAGGTGAAGGTCAAAGGTCAAGGTCAACTATTCTATAAATATATACAGTATAAAACTAACTGATGAGTTTTAATGAAATAAGTCATGCTTATTTGGTTTTCCTGGGCAATGTCAATGAACAAAACAATATTACTCTTACATAAAGGTCAAGGTCACAGGTCAAGATCAAAGGTCAACATCTATATATTTTTAGTTTTTATTCAATATGTCTTCATTTTCACTGTACAAGTTACTGGTAACCTTGATATCCTATTGCCCAAATTTTAGAAAAATATACTAAAGGGTAAGGTCAAAGTTCAAGATCAAAGGTCAAAGTAGATTTTGTACTAGTATTTCTTATATCAACTCTTAAGCCACTTTCACACATTCACGATGTTGGTCCCGATCTACCCCGATTTGAATATCGGGACACAACGTGGTGCAATCCCCAACGTATGTCGGGGTCGTCGGGGAGCGTTGTGTTACCCGCGGTGCGGGACGTGGCAAATCGGGCTTGGCCACCAAAGTTTTGGATTTGTTCAAAAATTTTGCACGATGGACTTTTGGCGTGGTACCATCGGGTAACGTCGGGTACAACGTGTCGATGACGTGGGTCTGGCGTGTCTGCATCAGGTACATCGGCATCGACGTGGCGGCGTCGGGGTATAAATAGTTATAATATATTACAGTAAAAGTCATGTAATCCGAATGGCAGCGGACCGACAGTGCTTCGGATTAGTGGAGTATTCTGACAACACTATAAATACGCACATGATGAATAAATAAAGACCTGATATGGTATACGGTAGGCCTATACCGTATATACCGTATATAATATTCCATAATCAACTTATATCAAACGAGTTAATAAGTTCAAATGAAAAATCAGTGTACCGGTATGATTACCGAAACACGTTTGTGTTAATTGTCGAGTGCGTGTGCGTGTGTGTGTGTTATTGTTCTTGTGTGGCTATATCGACAGCCACTGATAAACGGTATGCAATAAATGTTATTATAATTATGCTCTATGGAATTGAATTTCATTTTACCTAATACAGTAGTGTTTATAATAGTAAAAGCCAAAGGAAATACTAAGTGTTATTGATTAATTTATAACAAGGTAGTGTTTGTGTGGGTGGATGGGTTTAGATAGAGGAGATTGTTCCTGTGTTTTCGACGATTCCATCCTTACACAAGCTATGTTTATATCAATCCTTTTGCACAAGATAGGTTTATATCAATACATTTTACCTTCCACAATTAGAGAAAATATGATTCATCACGAAGGGTAGCCTACCTGTGGAGATTAAACGCACTGTTATATTATATACTATATGAGATATACCGGTACCGGTATATTGTTTGTTTATAGTTATTTTTATTTTCATACTAAATCACAGCAATTTTTTCCGCTGAACATGATGGCGGTGTTTAGAATATGCTATCATCAATATTGGATTTTATAGAAATAAATCTATAACGATAGTTTTTTGTTTTTATAGAATCCCAGCTGCACCAAAATATTCGCTCTCAATTGGTTTTCACCCATAATAAAAAAATAAAAAAAAAAAAAAAATTTATGAACGGCAAGAGGAAAGGTTATTATATAAGATTTCAACAAAACAATAAATACAAATAATAATATGTGGAATTTCACCGTAGGTGAAGGATACTGTTCAGTCCGCCCATACTTTCCCTCCCCATTTTCACCGATAAAATGTGGGACAATGAATATTCTGTAAACAAGTGATATATAGGATTTTTCATTAGCTTTCTAATGGTACATATATGGCCAATGTACGATCAAAACTTATTTTTCCTGAATATTTTTTGTCCGTCGCCGCTGTCACCCACTGGTAAATATTTTCGCTTCACTTCATGGTCTATTTTCATATAATGTAACGTTCGATACAGTTTTTATATATTAATTTCGTATACCGGCAATGAATACAGATTGTTATTTACGAAGAACCAGCTCTCTACTACAAAAACTTGATTTTATATAAAAAAAATCATACGCCTATACCTTACAAAGAAATAATTCGACCTTATCTTACCTTAAACTTGACCGTTGAACGTAATACCTTTAACACCATATGTATTGACGATATCTGTCAGGCTGCCTGACGTTGTGGCGTCGTCCTCGTCGGGTCAGCCACGTGTCACCATCATAAGTCCATCGCCCCTCGTCGTGTTCCCCTCGTGCCACGTCGGGGTACGGTTTTGACCGGAATTTTGACCGTTACAGCATTGACGTGGCGCCGTCGTGTTGCAACCGTGGTACCATCTGGCCCGTCATGGCTACGACGTGTCACCGTCGAGGCTTCGTCGTCAAATGCGTACATCGTGTCACTGTCACTGCCGATGTACCAATTTGTGTACCTCGGGGTACATCGGGACCAACATCGTGAATGTGTGAAAGTGGCTTTTGATTCCCACTAGGCTTACCATGTATATTCGGAATACCTAGGCCAAGGTCATACAATACACTATTCAATACACTATGAAAGGTCAAGGTCAAATAAAAGGTCAATATGCTATTTTCTTTACTTTTCATGCAAACTTCACAAAATTTGGTGAGATAGTTACACTTTAAGTGAAAAGGAAAATAATAAATGTTGAAATATATAAAGGTCAAGATAAAGGTCAAAGGTCAAGGTCAACTATTATATTAATATATATGAAACTAACTGCTGGGTTTTAATGAAATTAGGCATGCTTATTTGATTTTCATGGGCAATGTGAATGCAAACAAAAATGTACTCTTACATAAAAATCAAGGTTACAGGTCAAGGTCAAAGGTCAACTTTTATTATTTATTAAAAAAGATTACTCAAATTTTAGAAAACTGGCTGGGTTATGGCTTACTACTTAAACATAATTTATATCAAATTTCACATAAATATTGTAATAGTTAAGGTCAGAGGTCAAGGTCAAAACAAGAGTATTTGTCATTTTCCCTAAACTCCTCCTTGACTGTTTAATGTACTGTCATCAAATTATACAGGCAAATTCAGTTGGTCAATGCGATGAAAATTAATGCCTTTTTCATCAATAAATGCCTTTTTTTAGCCTTTTTTGTAATTTATAAATGCCTTTTTGCCTGCCTATTTTAGTGTTTTTTAGTGCCATTACTTCCGGTCTATAGCGATGACCATCCAAATATATGTATTTTATTTTTAGTCAAAGGTCAAGGTCACAGTATATGTAATCATATTAATTTTGTAACTATATGTAATCAATAAGTTTTAATCCAAATTACACCATATTCATAATGCTAGCTAATACAAACATTGCTGTTAAGCTAACTAAATCCTTGATAAGAAATTCTAAGATCGAAGGACAAGGTCAAAGGTCAAGATTGAAGGTCGAAATATTATTTTTACTAGTATTTCCTATTTAATGTAAGATTCTCATTAGACATATCATGCATTCTCGGAATGCTTAGACCAAGGTCATACAAGAATAAACATAATTCCATTTGATATGTTAAGGTCACAGGTCAATGTCAAATATAAGGTCAATATGCTGATTTCTTTACTATTCACTTGTTACTTGTTATTTACTTGTTACTTGTAGATGTTGCGAAGAGATTCTTCAGAGCAATGGTGTTCCAACACTCCCTCCGAACCCGGCGTCCCTGTGTTGCAGGTCCACTTGGTCCGGTAATGAATTTGTAGCCGCTCTGCAGAATGATGTATATCCCGGTACCGGCGGCTTGTCAGGTACCGTCCTCAGGAAGTCGTCTAGTCGGGCTTTGAAGGAGTTTACAGAGCAGCTGGTAAGGTCCCGAATTTTCTGTGGCAGGCAGTTGAAGGTTTTGGGACCATTGTAGGGCAGACTGGACGAGAGGAGTCTTGATCCTTGCTGGTGCTTGCGAGGGTGGGATTTTTCTTACACACTTGCGACCAGTCCTCTGGTTGAAGTATGCTTCCACCTCGTTGGTGTTGGAAGGGCTGGGTACCAGTTTTTCAATTATCTTCCAAGTGTAGATGGTGGTATATCTCTCTCTACGTCGTTGCTGGGAGTACAGTCCCAGTTTTGGTAGTCTGTCCCAGTAGGAGAGTTCTTTCATGCCATTTATTTGTCTGGTGTAGGCTCTCTGTACAGACTCGAGGGCCTGTATGTCCATTGCCTTGTGGGGAGACCAAAGTTGACTGCAATAGTCTAGGATAGGCTGGACAAGTGCCCTCCACAGTGTCATCATGCACTCCTCCTCATGGGAAAAGAAGGTTCTGAGGAGCCACCCAGCAATTCTTCTGGCCTTCTTGATGGTTTGTTCTATGTGGTGTTTGAAGGTGCCGTCATTACTTAGGTGGACCCCAAGGCATTTTGCGTGTGAGCTTGTGTCGATTGCCTGATTTACACCTGTGAGCAGAGAGGTGTTTTGGAGGATCTCTTGGTTGGTACCACTTCTGAGCAGCTGGAATTTACCATCGTTGAAGGTCATGTTGTTTTCCTTTGCCCAGTTGTAAACTTTGTTGAGGTCCTCTTGTAGAAGATTGACGTCTTCACTGGTTTTGATACTTTTGCTGATGTTGGTATCGTCAGCAAACGAGGCAAGTGTGGAATGTGCTATTTCTTTGTCTATGTCCCCTATCATAATGAGGAACAGTAGAGGTCCCAAGACAGAGCCTTGGGGGACACCACTCTCAACACTGTGCTCTGCTGATGTGGCCCCATTTGCTAAAATGGACTGGGTTCTTCTTGTAAGGAAGTTGTAGATCCACACTCCTATTTTCCCAGATATGCCTAGGCTTCTCAGCTTGTGCAGAAGGACGCCATGGTCGACCTTGTCAAACGCCTTGGCGAAATCGAGGAAGGCGGTGTCGACATTATTGCCCTCTGCTAGGTGGTGAAGTAGTTTGTCATGGTGGGCAAGGAGTTGGGACAAGCAGGACCTTCCTTTACGAAACCCGTGTTGGCCAGTGTTGAAGAGATTTCGTTTGTCAAGGAAGGCATAAATTTTATTTCTAATAACCTTTTCAAAGATTTTTACAGAGTGCGAGGTTAGGGCAATTGGTCTATAATTTTTTGCCAATCCCTTGGTTCCCCCTTTGTGAATTGGAGTTATTATGGCTTTCCTTGCTTCTTCAGGTACTGTACCGGTATCTAATGAGTGGCGCCATAGGAGATATAAGGGGTGTGCCAGAGCATCTTTGCATTTGATCAGAACATTGGTTGGTATACCATCTGGTCCTGGTGCTGAGTTTGGTTTTAGCTCCTCAATTGCCGTGGTAATGTCCTGTTCTGAGAATTTGATGTCTTGCAGCAAGTTGGTGTTTTCAGGTATTTGTGGTGGGCAGGAGAAGAACGTCCTTGGGTCTTGTATTTTCTTTGATTCTTCTGGTTCACTGAATACTGACTGGTTTGCTCAGCTAGTAGTTTACAAATTTCTTCTGGGTCTTCTTTTATCTCTCTTTCGGATGTTACTAAGGGTCCAATTGGGCTGCATGACTTTAGAAACCGCTTGGCGTAATTGAAAAAGTAGCTGGGGTTTTGTTTGATGTTTGTGATTGCTTTGTTTTCTTCTTTTACTCGTTGCTCGTGGGAGTTTTGGAGGCTTTTTTCTATTTCCATTACGTGGGGCATAATTGCTCGTTTCTTTCTCTCGCTGCTGGTTTTGTGCATTTGCTTGTTTAGTTTTGTCCTCTTCCTCATGAGAATTCTTCTATCCTGGGGTATTGTGGTTCTTCTAAGTCCTTGCTTTTTTCTTCGTGGGATGTGACTTTTGCAGATACGAAGTGTTGTTGACGATATGTTTTCCATCATACTGTCTGGATCTTGATTTTGTAATATTTCGTTCCATTTCACTGTAGCCAAAGAAGATTTCAGTCCCTCCCAATCAGCCTCTTTACTGTTGAAGTTGAGTGCTCTAAATCCTTCTTCGATGGATTCAGGTTTCTGGGTCTTCTTGCTTGATTTATTTCTAGTCAGAGTGACTGTAATTAGTTTGTGGTCTGAAATATCTGTTTCCTCTGCTCTATATCCATGTATTGTTTCCTGGTTGTTTGTTAAGAGGAGGTCAAGGATGTTGTTTCCTCTGGTTGGTATGGCAATTTCTTGAGTTAAGAAGAGTTGCTCCATGAGGTGTTGTAGTGCTCGAGCCTGATCTTGGTCCTCTCTACTTCCTCCTCCAATAGTCCCTGTTGGCCATTTGATAATGGAAAGCTTAAAATCTCCCAAGATCATGAGGTCGTTTAAGGGAGAGGATAGGTCTTCGATGGTAAGCTTCAGTTTTGTGAGGACCTCAATAAAGTTTTGTTTGCTGCAGAGTGGGGGACGGTATATGTTTTTAATGTGCAATATCAGAATCTCTGCTTGACCATTTGAGTGAGATAGTAATGTCTGGGTATTTGATGCCAGATCATTTCTAACGTATGTTGTAGCACCCCCGTGCGACCTATTTTTTCTGTCTGCTCTGTGTAGTTTTGTAGCTGAATTTCAGTGTCGTTGATGTCCTCACAAAGGTGGGATTCTGTAAGAGCAATAAAGGCAAAATGTTCCAGATGGGATAGGTCAGCAAAGAAAGGCACTTTGTTTCTGTTTGATTTTGGGTATAGGCCTTGGATATTTCCCATGAGGAAACATTCTAGTGGCCCTTTACTGCGTTGAGCCAGGGGAACATTGGGGGTGTTGTTGGGGCTGGTATATTTGTTTCTCCATTTGATTTTGGATCAGGAGTCCCTGACTTTCTACCACTTTACTTAAGTTGGCAATTGTGTGTCTCATTTCCAAGACTATCTCTAAAAAATTGTTGTGGCCGGTTTCCCTGGTTGTTTGTTCCGGTTTTTGCTGAGGTCTGGGTGTAGAGTGTTGTGGTCCTTGGGAGGCCTGTTTGGGTGGCGAGTTGTCTGTGGGCTCATTTTGTTCCCGCTGCTCACGTTGAGTTCTACGAATATGGGTATAAGTGCAGTCTTTATTGAGGCACATCTGTTTCTGCACTGAGTCTCGGCAGAGGATTGGGTGGTAGTTGCGGAATTCTCTTCCCCGTTTGCAGCCTCGTTTTCCTCTTGTGCCGTGGTTTACCAGTCTTGGGCATGGCTTGGGATGACTAGACTTACAACCTTTGCCACTGAACCCGTGTTTGCAGTTTCCCTTCCTGTGGTAGCGACAGACGGGTGGTTTTCTGGTATTGGGGTTAGGGTTTGCGTTGTTGTGTCCTGCTGCTGGGGTAAAGTTGGTTTCTGGTTGGTGTAGGGGAGCGAGGTGTGCGCTTGTGTCATACTGAGAGTTTTCGCTTGTAGCACTTGGAGAATTTTCCGTTTCAGTGCCCACCGTTCGATTGGCTAGGCTTAGGTCTAAGTCCTCGGGGGTATCTCCTATTGCTAGGTCTATGGCTCTTTCACGGTCAGGCCCATCAATGTTTATGACTACACTGCGGTTTAAGTCTTCGGCATTGTTTACATGGGGTCTAGGCCTATTATTTTCACCTATATTTACTTAATCATTATTTCCGATCATTTGAGAGTCTGCACTGCTTTCACTACTGTCCTGTAAGAGGGCTTTCTGTTTCTTCATGCTATTTTCTGCTTCTTCAGTCCATTCACTGTCTTGCTACTTGGTTTTACAGCATTGTTCACAGTCATACTTTCTGTATGTTTTGGCAAAACACTGTATAATGTACACTGGGAGCTGTGTACAATTGTAATGGAACCAAGCTTTGCACTCATCACACCGGATAGAATAAAACATTTCTTCACTGGAGGAACAAGCACCACACATATGGACTTTGTTTACATTGGCAGACATTTTGGAAAATTGGGGTCCTTGTCTATTATTTTCCTTATTTCACTATAATTTCACTGTTTTCACCAAAGTTTACTGTGTTTATGGGTTCTCTGAGTGTTTATGCACCTTTTGTGATAAAGTTCTGATTGAAGTTTTTTGTTTATCCCCTAAAATATGGGATTATATGTGGAGCAGAATCACACACCTCTTCACAGCACAACAACACAACTAGGGTTGTGCTTTTTAGGAATAATGGTTGGGGAAAGGATCAGGATTAGGGATGTAATGATTGGTGATCCTAGTTTTAAATGAATCAAGGGTGGGGCTATTAACTACATGAGATGGGAGGTGATTCCACTCTTGGATGCTGCAGGGAAAAAATTATTGTCTAAATATGTTCGTGCTTGCCTGATATGTGTGGTATTTAGGGGCTGCAGCAACCAAAGTATATATACACTAACATGTATGTATATAAACTTTGCCCCCATTTAACTGAATAAATATTATTATCCCCGGTGAATGTCCGTCAAAACGGGGCTCCGTCGGAGCGCCAGACAGTTGTGTTTTAAGGGAAAATTAAAATGTTAAATTTTCAGAAATTATGATGGTCAAGATGAAGGTTAAAGGTCAAGGTCAACTATTCCTTTAATACCTCTGAAACTAACTGATGATCTTTAATGAAATTTGACACACTTATTTGATTTTCTAGTGTTACATCAAAGCAAACAAAAATATAATCCTACATAAAGGTCAAGGTCACAAGCCAAGGTCATAAGTTTACCTTCATCATAAAAAATACTCAATTTTCGATAAGCTGACGACTGTTATTTGCATTTTATTTAAATAACATATATTTCAATCATATATATATACCGGTATATATATATATATATATATATATATATATATATATATATATATATATATATATATATATATATATATATATATATATTATAATACTTAAGGTTAAAGGTCAAAGTCAAAGAACAAAAGAAGAGTGTTAATAATGTTTTTAATATTCTTCCTAAATGTTTAACCCTTTGTGTGCCGGTGACTTCTTTTGTATTGTATACTAGCTATAATTAGACGATATTTTAGAGCTTATGAAGGATCTGTGGTAGTAAAAAGGGTTAATTAAGACGGTTCAAAGCCTGCTAATTTTATTGAGGCCCTTCATAAACTAAATAAAATTGTCTTAATATCCAGTATGAAATGAAACCAACAGAACTGTACTGAACGGGTTACATATCGTCACCAAATTTTGCTGGCAAATTCGGTTGGTCAATGCAACGATTGTCCAAATTTTATGTTTTTGTTATGCAAAGATCAAGGTGATTGGTGAAGGTCGCAGATTATGGTCACTATTTCTTTCTTATATAATTATATTTAAATTTGAATTACACCATATTCAAAATGCTACAAAATAGTGTTACGCTGACCTTATTATAGATAAATATTCCAATGCTTAAGATTCAATGTGATCATTAATGTAATTATATGTAGGCTATATACTCCCAGGTGGCCATGAACCACCAACAGTCAGGACGAGTGTCCATGCTTTAATCCACTGCACACAAGTATCCTCTATCACGCCGTGGTATAGTGGATTGGGCACTTATTCTGACTGTCGGTGGTTCAAGTCCGGCTGTGAGTATAAAAACATTTAGTAGCTTATGTGTATTTGTAATATATATATATATATATATATATATATACTGCAGTGGCAGTATCGTAACCAATGAGGTTTAGAGGTCCTGTCATCTGCGTATAAGTACGGTATTGGTTAAAGTCTTGCTAAAACGCACCTCTGTAGCTTACCGTGACTAGTTACGGTAAGTAAGTCCTACCCCGCCTTCTCGAGGTAGCCTCGTTATTACACCGTCCTTATTTTAATCCTCCCTTTTAAATTTCTAACATTTTTATTTTTGCTTGACGGTGGAACTAAAGGGGAGGGCGGGTGTGCTATTTTCTTCAGCAGCACACTTTGTTTTTAATTTTAAATCCTCTCTTAATTTCCACTATAAAAATTATCCCCCTTGTAACTATATTTCTGTTGTCCCCTGTATATTTTTGTTCTCCCTAATCTTCTTAATATTTTCATTATTACTGTGTTGTATGTTTCTTTACTGATGTTGGTATCAGTTTTTAGTTTTTCTTTTAGTATACTTTTAACAATCCGGCGCCCCGTTTGGAGGCATTATGTCCAGGCCCCAAGTCCTCCTGGGAAGCAACTGTGCTCGGTATGCTGCCGGCCAGGACCCCCTCGGGGGTGGAGGAACAAAGCAGAAAAGTGGTGGAAACGTCGTTCGGGTGAAGGAAAGCGTGCTCCGTGTCTGTGCCTTCAATGCCAATGGCATAAATGATTTTAGCAAGAGAGAGTGTCTGATGCGAGAGCTTAAAGATGGATGTGTGGATGTGTGTGGGGTAGGTGAGACGCACCTGTTGGGTTCTGGAGTGTGGGATGGTGAGAGTGAGCATGATTTGTGGGGTGGGGAAGGATGGGTTGTCTGGTCTGGATTGGATGCAGGATATAAACGTAAGAAAAAGGAAGGGGTAGCAGTAATTTTGTCAGAAAGGTTGAGGAAGTGTGTGAAAAACTATGGATGCGTGGACTCAAGAATTGTATGGTGTGAGTGCAAGATTGGGATAGATAGGTATACTTTTATGTGTGTCTATGCACCAGTCAACCAAGAAACTGGGAAAGGTGCGGAAGAAAATAGAAAATTTTGGAATAAAGTCAATAAATGTATAAGAGAAAGGCAAGAGTGTACACAAGTAATATTAGTAGGCGACATGAATGGTAGAGTTGGAAACGAGGAGATAGAAGGTATAGTGGGTGAATGGGGTGTGGAGGGTAGGAATATGAATGGTGACTTCCTTTTAGAAGTGTGTGCGGAGAGAGAGATGTGTCTGGCTAACACATTTTTTGAACATCGTCACATTCATAGATATACATGGCACAGAGGTGAAGGTGAGCAGGAACAGAAATCTCTAATTGACTACGCCATGATGGACTCCGGACTAAAAGGAAGAATTTTAGATTCAAAAGCTGTAAGAGGTATGCTGACGGGATCAGACCACTATACAGTGCTGACAAAAGTTAGGATAAGGAAAGAGTGGAAATATGAGAGGAAAGAGAGAAAACTGACAGTAGAGAGAATAAATGTGAGAAAATTAAATGAAGAATGTAATGCAACAAAATACAAGGACATCCTGAAAGAGACTATAAAGGACATGGATGTTATGATAGATCTGGGAAATACTGTAGACGAAGTATGGAAAGGTACAAGAGACTCCATGATTAAAGCAGCTGAGAAAGTATGTGGGAAGAAAACCTTTAAAATGTGGAAGAAGAAAGGTAATGCATGGTTTAGTAAAGAGATAGAAGAAATAGTGAAAAAGAAGAAAGAGTTCAGAAAGAGTATGCTGCAAAAGAATATACCTAGAGAAACTAGAGATGCGAGGAAAGAAGAATATAAAAACTTGAAACAAAGAGTGAAGAGGGCGATACAAGACGCTAAAAGGAAGACAGATGAGGCATATGGGAGAAAGATTAGTGAACAGTTTCTGAATGACAGGAAAGCATACTACAGAGCTGTGAAAGAAGCCAGAGGGAAGAAGACTGAGAGTGTCTCAGGTGGTAGGATGAGGGACATGAATGGGGAAGTGGTAGAGGGTGATGGTGTGGTGAAAGTATGGAAAGATCATTTTAGTAGCTTAGCTGTAAAGAGTAGGGGGAAGGCAAAGATCTCATCCATAGGAATGGAGAGAGGTAGAATAAACAGGGTAGTTGAAAGCCAGATAAGCAGAGAAGAAGTAAAAGAAGCAATCAATAGACTTAAAATGGGCAAAGCTGCTGGAGTAGATAACATCCCAGGTGAAATGCTGAGATATGGAGGAGAAGAAGCTGTTGACATAATGCATAGGTTATGTAAATTAGCATGGGAAAAGGAAAGTGTACCAGAGGACTGGAGGAAAGCAGTGATAGTACCCTTGTACAAAGGGAAGGGTAGTAAAGAAGAGTGTAAGAATTATAGGGGAATTAGCTTGCTTAGCATACCTGGAAAGGTACACGCAAGAGTAGTAACACAGAGGCTACAGAAGATAACGGATGACAAAATAGGCGAGGAACAGGGAGGTTTCAGAAAGGGCAGGGGCTGCGTTGACCAGATAGCCTCAATGCGATTGTTGGTAGAGAAGTATCTGGCCAAAAACAGAAAACTCTATGCAGCATTCATGGATTTGGAAAAAGCCTACGACAAAGTAGACTGGGAGGGCCTGTGGGATGTGTTAACAGTATATGGTGTGGGAGGAAAGTTGCTAATGGCAGTAAAATCTTTTTATAGGAATGCAATGGCAAATGTGAAGGTAGGGGATAAGTTAAGTGAAAGTTTTGAGGTCAATGTAGGTGTAAGACAGGGATGTGTCATGTCAGCTTGGTTGTTCAATATATACATGGATGGAGTGATTAGGGAATGTAGGGCTGTATCAATGGGTGTGGGAGCTAGACTGGAGTCAGAGGGAAGAACATGGAAGATTTTAACATGCCTATATGCGGACGATGCAGTCCTGTTGGCGGAAAATGCTGAAGAACTTCAGAGAGTGGTCACTGACTTTGACAGGGTATGTGAAAAGAGAAAGTTAAAGGTCAATGTAGGGAAATGTAAGGTAATGGTGTTTGAGAGAAGAATGCATGAAACTATAGATTTTAAGGAAAAATATAGAATCAAGAAAGAACACAAGAAAAGTTGTAAAATAAAATTGAAAAATGAAGTACTAGAAGAGGTTGAAAGTTTCAAGTATTTGGGAGCTGTACTATGCAAATATGGTAAAATGGAGAGTGAGATAAAAGAGAGAAAAATGCAAGGGAGAAAAGTTATTGGAGAACTTGATAGTATTCTCAAAGGAAGAATGGTTAGCCAGGAAGTCAAAAAGTCACTGAGAAACAGTGTGCTGCTCCCAACACTCTCGTATGGAAGCGAGACATGGACAGCAAGTGACGAGGACCTCTTCAAACTAAGAGCTGTGGAGATGAGCTTTTTCAGAATGGCAGCTGGCATGAATAGGCTAGATGGGCCAAGTAATAGGGAAGTGTACGAGTCCTTTGGAATGGAAGAGCAGGCTTTGGGCATTGATTGTGGTGTGGTTGAGTGGATAAAGAGAAGTACTTTGAGGTGGTATGGTCATGTTCAGAGAATGGATGAAGACAGAATGCCAAGAAAGATATATGGGAGTCAGGTGAGTGGAACCGCTAGTAGTGGAAGACCACCTATGGTATGGGAAAAGAAAGTGGAAAAATATATTGAAGAAAAACTTCCACGTAGTGGAAGGGGCATTATGGCACGGGCAAGGGAGGCATGTCTTGACAAAGTAGCTTGGAGACGTTTCTGTCATGGCCATCCTCTAGTGGGGGTTTCCCAGGGGGAAGCAAGGCGTCGGAGATGATGATGATATATATTATAGGTTTGATTCCCGGAGGGAAGTAAAGAAAACCTAATATTTAGTAGGGCCCCGTAATCATTGACGAAATTGCCTATTAGTATAATAGTCTCCATTCAACATCCCGCGTCAGCATTTTGAATCTACCGCGCGGAAGGATCATGGAGGACTCATCATAAGTGCATGCTTAATTCCCTTAAGGGATCATCATTATGATTGGGTACCCTACAGAAAAAACTCCGTAAAAAAAAAATAAAAAAATAACTTAATATCTGTTATCATATGACTTCCATATGTGGATTTCTTGTGTTGTGCTACCCCGACACCAGGCCCTCTAGCGGCCATCTCGACCTTCATTGAAATACCAAGATCAAACTATAGAAATCAACAAATGGGAAGTGGGATGGTTGGGAGGGACGTTTATCGTCAATGATTATGGGGCCCTACTAAATATTAGGTTTTCTTTACTTCCCTCCGGGAATCAAACCTATAATTTAATAGTGGCCCATTCATCATTGACGATATTGCCAGAGTACCAAGACTGGAGGGGGACATTCGTGACAATATCCTTAACCTCAGGGAAGAAAAATCCGTATAAAAAAAATTAAGTTTTATTGTATGCATACAATATAAAAATTATAAAAGTTTTGCAAGCAGTGCGTGGCATCAAGAAAATCTGCTTACTCATGACCAGATCTCACTTCAAGATCTATGCATGATACTTTGTGGGGACACGCATGTGTTCCCCTAGATTGAACTATAATTCTGCAGAATCTCGTTCTCACCTTAATCCTATTTGTACAATATAATCTATTTGTACGATTTGGTAAAACTGCATAGTTGCAACTTATGCTAGATTTCCACTTAATCTTAACATAAATAAAATATCTTTGACTGTAAAACCAGTTATGATCACAGCTCGTGATTTATCACAGTCTCCGGCGGATGGGGACTTAGTGAAGTATGGGCTATTCCGCACCCCCCCCCCCCCCTTTTAAAAACACAATATACATAATAGAACATAACCTACTACAACAAAATACAAGAACAACAAAAACTAAATTGGAATAACTTCCTACAAACACTTGATCACAAAACAAACCCCAAAAAACTATACAAAACACTAAACAGCATCACACTTTCCAACAGCAACACAACACAATCACATGCTGCAATCACAACAACAGACTCTACTCCTTCATGTAAACAACAAGCAAACACTCTCATCAATCACTTTTCACATGTCAGCCACCTAAAACCTCACAAAGACGACCGACGTGTCATCCGACGTAAGAGACAATTCCCCACAGACCCTGACTATACACCCTTCACCAATCACCAGACAAAGCATATCATCAACAATCTCAAGCATTCACCCGCCTGTGGCCTAGACAACATAAGCAACATACACCTCAGACACCTGGGACCACAAGGCATACAAGCACTCACTAACATATCAAACTACAGCTATTCACACAACACAATACCAGACATTTGGAAGCATGGTATCATCATCACTTTCCCCAAACCCAACAAAGACCCCACGCTACCCTCCTCGCACCGCCCCATCACACTCCTTTGCTCCCCCTCCAAAGTCATGGAACGCCTAGTATTACAACTAATTACACCTGACCTACCCCTAGCTCCAACACAACATGGCTTTAGGCCACTGCACTCCACAAACACTCTTCTCACAGACCTTACACAAAGAGCTTTCGACGGCATCAATTCAGCTAGACCACCACACAGATCACTATTAGCCACACTCGACATTAGTAAAGCCTTCGATGCCATCCCCCGCCACAACCTAACAAACAAAATCTACAACACAAACATGCACAACAACACAAAACGGTGGCTGGCCAACTTCCTAGCAGGCAGATGTGCACACGTATCTTTTGCCGGTCAGTCATCTAAAATCAGAAACTTTCCAAACGGAGTCCCACAAGGATCCGTCCTATCGCCCGCACTCTTCAATCTGTACATGCACGATATAACTACACCCAATACGCCCCAAATAAACTTAGCCTCCTATGCAGATGACATAACACTCACATGCACACACCATGACCCAAAAAGAGCAACAGATCTCCTTCAACCCTATCTCAACACACTACATGGCTGGTGCACTACAAACAGACTTAATCTAGCCCCAGCCAAATCCACCGCAACCCTGCTCACAAGTTGGACAGGAGAACACGAATACATCCCTCAACTCACCATAAACAACACACCCCTAACACATACACACACACCCAAAATCCTAGGAGTAACATATGATACTCATATGACATTCAAACAGCACACCACAAACATTAAAAAGAAACTGACACCCAGACTTAACGCCCTCAGGTCACTTGCTCACACAAAATTTGGACACAACAAAGAAACTACCACCACAGTATATAAACAATACATAAGATCAGTGATGGAATACGCAAGCCCAGCTTGGGCTTCTAACCTAGCTGAAACACATCATAAGACCTTACAGACTATTCAAAACAAAGCCCTGAAGATCATTACAGGCTGCACAGCTACTGCACCCACAGATCACCTACATCAAGAAACCAAAATCCTCAAAGTCAAAGACCATCTGGACATGAGAGGCACTCAATTCCTGGCAGCAGCCTCCACGAACCAAGACCACCCACTAAACTACATGGCAACACACCCACAGACACCAAGAAATATCAAAACAACACCCAGCACACGGTATCACACACAATTATTGTCCTCTCTCCCTCCCTGCCCACCCCGAACCAACTTCCAGAAGCACATCCATACTCATATCTCTCACCGATCCATCCACTCACTCACAGACAACACACAGCTGCATGCACGACCTCCCGAAGTCCATCCTTCCGAATCCTCCCTTCCTCGCGAGGACAGAGTCCACCTGGCCAGGCTGAGATGCGGACACCATCCAGCTCTCCTGAGCTATCAGAAGAGACTGGATGACTCCGTTGTCGACGCCTGCCCAGGATGTAACACAGCACCCCATACCATTAAACACATCATAGAAGACTGCATTTCACACAACCACTTACGCCAACAACACAATCTACACTCAATGAGAGCTCTGTGGGAAAGCCCGATCGTGGCCATGGCCTTTCTCAGGGACTCGGGGCTGTTCGGCCAGGCAGCTTAGGGAACAACAACAACAACAACAACAACCTACTGGACCCGTTGTCGTAAAGCTACACAGGTACGCTTTGGTTTATCTAGAGCGACCAACAGGTAACTTGTTAAGAAAGTATGATTGGAACGTGGCCGGACGGATTGCCGACGGACATTTGGCCGAACGGACATTTGGCCGAACGGTTAGGTTAAGTTAGGTTAGGTTAGGTTAGGTTAAGTTAGGTTAGGTTAGGTTAGGTTAAATTAGGTTAGGTTAGGTTAGGTTAGGTTAGGCTAGGTTAGGTTAGGGTCTGTCGGCCAAATGTCCGTCGGCAATCCGTCCGGGAGCCGATTGGAAGCCCAAAGTTGAGTATTAGCAATGTCTTCTATAGAAAAATTCTGGAGGAATCTAAGGGAGACTGCCCATTTCCTTATGTCGTGAGCCCACAACGCCGGGGTTACTTTCTTTAATTACGTCTACAAGCAAGGAAGCTAACTTTCTTCTCGTAAAAACGATTACCTACCTGATTCACCCACAGAGCACCTAGTTGGCGAGGGTGAGCAGCCCTCATACAAGTAGATAAGGCCTGCACAGGGCACAAAATATGATGAGTATGTCCGCGCTTCAATGTCGGAACAGAAAACTCAGAAAACACATGATTAGAATGCTCGTTCTTTGCAATAAAAGTGGGAGACGGCGCGATTTGCACATGATCGTGTAGTCTCCCAAACCTAAGGCAGTTAGGTTCGTTGCTCATTGCCGCCAGCTCAGACACCCTATTTCCAGTGGTGAGGGCCATAAGGAATACAGCCTTCTTTAAGAGTGAAGCAAAATCCGGCGCATTATTATATTTATGGGACTGACGTAATGATAAGGCTTTGTCAAGTGACCAAGTGGGCATGAGCTGACGGGGTGGTGGGCGCAGCTTGAAACACGCCCTCATAAAACCTTTCTCCTCCACCTGCGGTATGGAAAAGCCCGTGAGATCAAAAAAGGGAGTTCTGATGGCAGACAAGTTATTTTTTAACGTGATTACTGAAAAATGTTTGTGCTCAAATAGATAATCTAGGTATTTGAAAATCAAGGCTCCCGAGGCATCTGTTTGCCCTGACTCTACAATCCAGGTCGTAAAAGTTTTCCAATGTGACTGGTATTGTCTCCTGGTAGACATAGTATACTGGTCCAAAAGCTTGTTGGTGACACTTTCCCCAAATTTAGCTAACCATTTTCCCTTGTATATGTCCATAAGGCAAAACTGAGCGAGGTCTGAAGGTTGCCAATCATCTCTAAGTGGAATGCGAAGACCGGGAGCGACACTGGGGTCTTGCACCATTCCTGCAATTGGTGGTACCATGCCTGGGCCGGCCATAACGGCGCGATCATCGAGACTAAGCCCCGGTAATCCCTCAGTTTGTGAAGCACCCTGCACATTAATACAGAATCTGGTGGAGGAAAAAGATAAATTGAAGTCCACTTGTTCCAATCTTCCAGTAATGCATCTGGTCCCCCCACCGGGGTTGACCCGCGGCAAGTGAGGAAGAGAGGGAGTCTGTGATTCACCTCGGATGCAAACAGATCCACTTGTGGACGGTAAGGCTTGGCAATCATCTTGTCGAAGACGGTTTGTTTGATAGCCCATTCTACTAGGTTGCTCTGCCTCCGAGACAGAGCATCTGCCCAGACGTTCGACACGCCGGGGAGGTATGCTGCATGCAGATGGATGCCCAGCGATTCGGCTAGGGCAAAAATCTGATGCCCAGTGATTCGGCTAGGGCAAAAATCTGTTCTGACAATTTTAGCAACTCTCGAGACCTCACTGAGCCCTGCTTCTGAATACAATGGACTGCGGTGAGGTTGTCCATACGGAACGCTATTGACTTGTCTTGCAAGGAAATCCCATGATCTTGTAGGAAAAAGAGAGGAACTAAAAGCTCTTGCTTGTTGATATGACAAAGATTGTCGTGGGGCCAAGTGCTTTGCCTTTGATGGCCTAGATTCGATTGATAACCCCAACCTAGAGCCCCTGAAGCGTCTTTGTCTACCCATACCGTAGGCGGGGGAGAAACTCATGTCATTATTGAGTAAAGCATTTCCGGCTTGACCCAGACCGATAACAAGCTGTAGATTAATGGTGGAATTGGCCATAATTTCTTCTCCGGCGAGAGAGGAAAAACTATGTTGCCTTCCAAGATTAACCTCTTTACTTTCAACCGGCCCAACTTCACAGTTAATTGGATCCAGTTGAGAGAGCCGATCAGGGAATCCCACGTTTTCCTGGTTGTATTCAGACTGTGGAGAAAACGGAACAGTTTCCGGCGAAATTTGTTCCGGTTGTCCACACTCTGAGTAAGAGTGAGATTGGTGGTGTCCCAGACCAGCCCTATCCACTGAATATTCCTTGTGGGGACAAGGAGAGACTTCGCCAAGTTCACCTTGAACCCTAGGTTGTGCACATGATTTAATACCAGGTTTACATGGTTGTGACATAACTCCTCTGACTTTGCCACCACCAGCCAGTTGTCTAGATACCAAAACACCCGAATGCCCTGTGCTAACAGAGGTAACAGGGCTTGCCGGACTCATTTTGTGAAAATTCTCGGTGCCAGGTTCAACCCGAAAGGCATTCTTTGAAAGACATAAGTCTCTTGCCTGATCCTCAGAGCGAGGAATTTTTGGAACCTTTTGTTTACAGGGACATGCCAATAGGCGTCTTTGAGGTCTACTGAGCACATCCAGCCTTGCGGCGGAAGAGAGAGCCTGATCTGATTGACTGTAAGCATCCTGAAGTGTGAATTTAAGATAAATGTGCTCAGATGCGAGAGATCTACTACTGGTCGTATTTGTACACTGTCCCTTTTCGGCACTAAGAAAAGTCTGGAGGTGAATACTGGGCAAGTTGGTTTGACTGAGACAAGGACTTCTTTTGAGATCATTTCGTGGACTAGGGCCTCCACCTCCTGTGACACATAGTTGTATTCCAGCGCCTGACGCAGTCGACGTCGCCGGAGCCACCGCCAGGTGATTCCTTTTCTTACTGACTTCTTGGCCCAAGTCTTCCTGGGCCAAGCTAATCGGAATGGCCGAAATGACCCCGGCTGCAGACCAGGGCGGTTCGGTAAAGCTACTCTCGGATCCGGTAACCTTAAGCATGGCACTGGGAGATTGAGAGGCTGGGTGGCTAGTTTTTTGGAGGGGGTGGTGGGTTGGTATCAGACGGCTGGCTTGTCTTGGCTGATGTCTGCCCCTGATTTGACTTCTGATGGGGCTTACCTTTATACCCTGAGTATTTACCTTATCTGGGTTTGGGCAGAGCACCTCCCGGCTGAGGAGGGCTTCTGGGAACACGAAAGGATTGTTTAGCCTGCTGCTGGTGAGACTTACCTCCACTCTTAGGCTTGTGAAAAGGTGTCTTAACAGGGTCCTTCTTAGCTTGGGAGGTACCCTGCTTCCACCCATTTACCAGATTGAACAATACACTCCAAGTTTCTGCGGTAAGTAGGGATGCTGTGAGGACCGGCGAAAGAGTTACCCGGTGGCCAATGTCCTCCGGTAACTTCTTCACTAGATGCACTCTCAAATCTTGGCGGGCTCGAACCGCTTCCATGATTGCAATTCTAATGTCACCCAAGGTCTGAATAGAGTTTTGCAATAAGAGTCTTCTAGATAAATCAGTGGCCTTCCTAACCTGAGGGTCCGCAATGGCTGATATGGTTCTGTTAAGGTAGACGGCGATCTGGCGATTAACTAGATACTGAGAGAACTGCCGGTAAGCTTTGTTTCTTAATTTAAAGTCCCTTTCAAGGTGAGCCGCCAGGGGGGTACAAAAAGGTTCATCTAATGAGTTAAGGGCTACCCTGGGTGCCGCCAGGAAGGCAAACCGAGCCGGCGACACCCCATCAGCCTTAGAGACAGGCAACGAAAAGAACTGATGCGTTTCCTGTGGAACCTGATGTGAGGACTTGGAAGTGATTGTTGCAGCAAATAATTGAGCCTCTAATTCCCAGTTTACCCAGGGACCTGTCCCTATCCGCCCCATCTGCAGGACTGGTGTATGCGTTTGGTCTAGAACCGGAAGTGTATCCATTTCCGGCGTAAGAGCATTTAAAGCTTTGACATCATTCATGCCATCAGCTTTTGACCAGTCATCAAAGAGCCGTGCAGAGGCGGCGGAAGGGACTGCCGGGGCCGCAGTATACACAAAAAAGTCTGGATTATAGGAACTGGGTATACCTCTAATTAATACATCCAGCAACCTCCCTGCCTCATCTTTAGCCCTAAATTTCCTGCTCTTATTTATCTCAATATTCCATTCAGTGGGGACTGGCAGGTCTCCTGAAATGGTGGGTTGTGCAGATTGTGGGTTCAGTGGCATCGCCGGAACCCAAGAACAGTCAGGGCCATAGAGGAGAGGCATAGGGCCTTTCTTCTGTGGTGCCTTGTCTAGTGGGGGGGGGGGAGTGATATCAGCAATGACCCTCACATTGGTGGTCGTCATCGTGGCCGGCACTGTAGTGCCTGGAACCGCGGAGACCGCCGGGGTCAGAGAAGGCAGAAAGCCTGGAGATACTAGAAGTCTTATCATTGATTGACTGGGGGCAAGTAATGGCTGACAAGCTGGAGGATCAGAAGAGACAGGTAGATTATACTGTTGCATAACCCTATGTAATATATCACTGATTTCATCCGAAGTAACACACTTACTATGAGAGTTCCTCGAGGATTGTGAGCTTACTTCAGACTCCTCACCTGTAATAGTCTGTGGGACCGGGGCTAAGAGCACTTCCTCCGGCTCCCTACTTAACTCAGACTCATCTTGTTGTGGCTCCGGTACCTGTTCCGCCGGAGGCCACATTAAATCTGGGACTGATGAGGGTATCATGTCCATACTATCCTCATCCCTTAGTTCTTGGAATTCCCATCTGTGCCTCAAAGACGGTTCTGACTGCCGCCAGCACCCACCTGCCGCGGGTGGCTGAGAGTCCTGAATTATTTGAGGGCTGTCTTTGCAGGTGGAGGTTGTGTTTTGGGGGAGTGCCTGGTGTGAGGCTAGGTCGCGGGTGTCGCTCGTGAACTTTGACATTGACCCTTAACGCTCTGGGCATAGGGGTGGCATTTCCCTACGATGAAAACAGGTATAGTGGTGTCTGAGGAAAGAAGTGACAGGGTGACTCAAAAGGTTACAACTGGGCATGGGGTCACGAAGCTGAGTAATGTGTATTGCATACTAGAAGATGGTGATTGACAAGACGTATAACAGGTGTGGAAAGAAATGGAAGAGAGGAACAAAAATCGTAGATAAAAGATAGTTATCCCAAAAATGAATACATGCATACATGACGGTATTATAGCCGTCGGCATATTAAGATGATGGGACCTGGTTGTTACGCGCTTGACACAACACGACAAAGGGACTACCGCTTCGTCATATTAATATCGCTCTGGCTTAACTACATATACACTTAGTTACTAGAAGGGAACAACTGAGCATGGGGGCTACATATATCTATACTCGTAATGTAGAGAGATACTAGGTGTCTTTCCTGCATCTCTCTCTTGAGATGGTCGTATGCAGATTGGTCATAATTAAACTTATATAAATCAACTTATGTAAATCAACAGATATAAATCAATACAATAACTGGGCATACGGTTATCGTGTGCATAGAGTCGTGGTTAAATTATTTGGTCGGTAGTACAACTGGGGAGAATCATATTTTTTGACACTGGTAGAATTATATTATTTACCTCAGTATGGTTATGGGTGTGGTATGTAGGTGTCGTGGATGTTAAAAAGGTTGGGAGTAAATCACTCTTGGCTGACGTGCCTTTGGGATCCTTTGCTTTCCTGCCGTGTTGGTGTCGGTCTCCTGGTCCATTCGGGCGACCCTTCGTTGAATGACAGGTGTGGCGGCGTCCTTTGATCCTGTGTGCGTTTTCTTCTTTCTCCTCTGGCTGTTGGGTCCCTTCGTGTCGGTCGGCTTTCGCTCTGGTTCTTTCGGGATTGTTACTGGGTTGCTGCTTGGGAGAGTGGTGGGGGAAATCCTTTTGGGGGGTATTTTACTTCCCTCCCCTTCGTTATAGGCTCGTCCCCGAGCCTCAAGGTTGAAGGAGAGAGAGGCTCCTTGGTGGTGGGTCATTGGTAATGTATGGAGGAGTTCCCACCAATCGATGGAGCGGGCATCCAGGGTCTTGTGGGGGTCGATGGTCACCTGAAGGAAGGACGTCGTGGCATTTATGATGGCGGCTGTGAGGGCTTCGTGCTGGAATCGAATGCGGACCAGTTGTCCTGAGTCCGTAGAGACTTTGATTCTCTTTATGAAGGGTGTTGGGGACATTATAGTGGCTGGTTGGTCAGGTACGGTGGAAGAGGTTGATGTGAAGACGGTGGGGTCTGGGTAGTGAGTGGCGTTAGAGGCAGGTTGCGTGGACAGGTCATACCTCTCTGCGGACGTAGAGGCACCAGGTGGCTGTGTAGCTGGGGGGGGTGACCGGGTGTTGTGTCGGTGTGTGTGATGAGGGGTAAACATTGGCGATTCTTAGCATGGGTGTGTGTGTGTGGGGTGGATTGTTGGAGATGTTGTGAAATTCTCTATGTTAATTTCGAGGATGGGAGAAAACCGGACAGGTCGGGTGACTACACGTCCAGATTTAGTTCGTATGGTGGGGCGGGTTTTGATTTCAGGGCTTGAGTCACTGGATGATGTCCTGTATCGTGGCGGCTTTGGGTTGGGGGTGCGAGGAGGTGAGGTGGGGGTTGTAGTAGTTGCAGTATTGGTTGTTGATGAGGTAGGCATGTTGTGGTGCTTACTTGCAGAAGGAGGAAGGGTGGAAGGAAAAGGGGATAATGAGGGGGGTGCAAGTCGAATTGGTAAGGAAAATGGGGTTAAGTTGGTGGCATTGTGGAGGAGCTGGTTGTTCTGTTATCGATGACGGTTGTTGGCTTGCTGAGGGCATAATCATGATCTATGATGTTGGGGGGGTTTGGGTGGTCTGGTATAGAAGACATGGGAGATGTGGATTTGGAGGAGTTCGGTTGTGGATTGGGGGGGAGATGGAGATTGTGAGGAAACCAGAGGTTTTCCGATGGGAGGGGTGGGTTATTTTTTCTTTGAGATGGGCGGGGAGGGCGGGGGCATTGGTTGGCAGGTGGGGGTGTTTTCGGGTTGAGGTAGAAGGTGAGGTTGAAGAGGATTGTTGTGATGTGGGGGGTGATTTTTGTAAGCGTTTGGGTAGATGTGGTTTTGTAGGATAGGTTTTGTGAGATACTTGTGGACGTAATTGGTAACGGTTTGTGGTTTGTGAGCGTTTGTGAGGTATGTGTTTTGTTTGTTGAGACTTGTTGTCTGAGGTGGAAGATACAGGTACGGTAGGGGGGGTGTTACTCCGGGGGACAACGCGGAGGGGGGAGGGGTTCTGGGGGGGTGTTGGCGAAAAGTAGGGGGAGATGGTGTAGGAGGTTTTGGTTTTGATGGAATGTTGGTTGGAGAGGTGGGGTTGAACAAGGAAGGCGGTTGAGTGCAGGGGGTTGTTAACTCAGAGTCGGGGTTGGTAGGGGGAATACTATCTTCTTTAGGTAGGGGTTTAAAAATTCTAACGAATATATTTCTGTAGGTGCGAGTCTCGCCGTGATAATTAATGGTGGTTTGATAGGCATTTGGGATTTGGATGACTGTATAAGGTCCGACGTATCTCGGGCCTAATTTGTTGATGACCGGAAGCTTGGCCACCATCACAGTATCGTGAATGGCGAAGGGGTTCTGATCAAGGGTGTTGTCGTGTGTAGTGTCTTGGCAATTTTGGGCGGTGCGCAGGGTGTTCTTTAGTTGTTGCAAAGGGTCAATTTGGGGTTGAGTGGTGGAGGGCTGTGCTTGGTGATGAAATGGTAATAAGAGGGGGGCTACTCCGTACACACGTTCACGGGGGGAAATTCCGTCTTCTTTGGGGCAGGTATTCATACATCACTGGATCATTTTTAATTTAGAGGGCCAGTCGGAGGTGTTTAAAGCAATCATGCGGGTACATAATTGGTTGTTAATCGTACGGTGACTACGCTCGCACACGGCGTTGCCTTGCGGCCAGTAAGGGGAGGAGTGTTTAACTTTTAGTCTGCACTCTTTTGCAAATTCCTCCCAAACTTGACCACTAAATTCTGGAGCGTTTTCTGATAATATAGCAATAGGTAAGCCGAAAATGGGAAAAATTTCTGTGGCGAGGAGTGTAGCAACTGTGGTGGCAGTGTGATCTTTTGCGGGGCAAGCAATGAGGAATTTGGAGTATATGTCAACAAACGTGACAATATAACGTTTGCCGGCGCTAACAGGGAAAGGTCCCATTACATCAAGGGAAAGTATCTGGAAAGGTTTTTGAGCAGAAATGGTGCCAGCTGGTCCTGCGGTGCGGCATCGGTCCATACCTAGCGCACAGGGTTTGCATGCTTCGGTCACCTGCTGGGCAATCCCGGACGGGTTGGGTACCAGGTTGGTACCAGGTTGGTCTTCTGGTACAGGAAGACGGGAGAGGGCGTCAGCATTTGTGTGGAGTTTCCCTGGTCGATACTGTATCGTGAAGTCATATTCTTCGAGCGTTTCCCTCCATCGTACTAGTAATGCTGAATTGGTTTCGCATTTCCGTAGCCATTGCAAAGATTGGTGGTCGGTAATAATGTCCAGTTCGCTCCTAGGACAAAGGACCGGAAGTGGTTGAGGGCCCAAATGACTCCAAGACATTCACGTTTGGTGGCAGCATAATTTTGTTGAGCTAGATTTAAGAGCTAGCATAGGCAATGACGTGCTCTTTTCCCTCCTAGAATTGGGCGAGAACGGCTCCAATGGCGCATAAGGATACGTCCGTGTAGATACGAAAAGGTTGCTGGTAGTCGGGAAATGATACAGTAGGTGCTTGCACTAGTTTTTCTTTCAACTTCTCGAATGCTGCGTTTCTCTCAGGTGTCCAAGAAAATACTGTGTCCTTATGGGTGAGTTGATGCAGTGGGCGGGCTATTTCGGCGAAGTGTGGGACGAAACATCTGTAATAGGTGGCTAATCTGAGAAACGAGTGGACTCCTTTTACTGTGGTGGGGGGTTGTTGGTTATGGATGGCAGATAGTTTCTTGGGGTCGGGGGAAATTCCTTGGTCGGATATTACGTGACCTAAAAAGTCAACCGTGTTCCTTGCCATTTCACATTTTGAGGGTTTGAGTTTTAGTCTGGCTTCTCTTATTCGTTGTAGTACTTGCTCCAATCGACGTAGGTGTTCCTTCCAGGTACCAGAGTAGACTATTACATCGTCCAAGTAGGCGAGGCAGGTTTCCCAAGTTAACCCTTTTAGTACTGATTCCATCAAGCGGGAAAAGATGGCAGGGCCGTTGCAGAGGCCAAATGGTAGTACATTAAATTCATACAAGTGACCGCCGCTGGTGGAGAATGCCGTCTTCTGTTGATCTTCTGGTTTTATGGGAACTTGCCAATACCCGGCTTGAAGGTCCAACGTGGTGAACCATTTTGAGCTGTCGAGGGAGTCGTCGATACATGGAAGAGGGGTGGCGTCTTTGATCGTTGCATCGTTCAATCGGCGATAGTCCATGCAGAATCGAATGGACCCATCCTTCTTTTTCACCAGTACCACTGGAGAGGACCAGGGGCTGATGGAGGGAGTAGCAATGCCTGCATCCAACATGTCTGGCACTTGTTGCTCTTCTTCTTGCCGCTGAAGAGGGTTCTTCCTGCGGGAGGGCTGACGCAAGGGCGGTCCTGTGGTGTTTATGGCGTGTTGTTCTAGATTGGTCTTTCCGATTTCGGTGGGGGTTTGGGCAAAGACGTCGCTAAACTCTAACAATAGGGAATACATCTGTTGTTTTTGTTGGCATGAAAGGGATTCGGGAATGTAGGGTAATTTCAAACTATTGGGGGCATTGGTGGGGGGTATGGCGAGGTCATCAAAAGTCTCTAGGTCTCCGATAATGAGGCCCTTGGGTAAAGTGAGTACCTCCTCGGAGATATTGGCTATTAATATGCTATTGGTTTGTGAGGAGATGATTGCGGGCTGAATGAGGCAGCGGTCCTGATTGATTGACGTATTAGTGGGAGTCAAGATCATGGAGTCTTGAGGAATTTGGCGGAGGTGAACCCATTTTTGATGGTTAGGGGGAATATTGCATTTATCTTGGATGATGGCGGGGCTGACAACAATGGGAGTGCAGTTTACAGGGAGTTCTGGCATGTGATTTGTTTTAGGGTGTGTGGGCATGTTCGTGTTCTGTGTGTCAGGATTAGGCATAGAAAACGCGGAGGGCAGGGGTACGCTTGGTGTAGTGACTAGCGTCTCGGACTTCCACCCAGAAGGCCCGGGTTCGCGCCCACGCTCGGCGCTTTAAAGATTTTTCACAAGCACTGAGTCGTTACCATCCCTCATGAGCAAAGGGATGGGGTAGTAGTACAGGACCCCAATGGAAATACGCCTAATCGGCCTTATTGAGCTATCCTTAGCTAGCTTAGCATGCGCTAGCTTTAAGAACTATTATTATTATTATTATTATTATTACCTGCGACATTTCGGCTGCGGTTGGGAGAATGGGAAACATAGAAAATGGAATTTCAGAGGGGGGCATGCATAATTTGGGTGGTGTATGCACATTCATTTGATCATTGGATAGGGCTTGCATAGGACATTTATCAGGGGTGACCTGGAAAGAAGGTGGCAAGGAAGGGTGCACAGGATGGTCAATGTCATTGGGAGTATTCGGCAAAACATTTAAAGAAGGGTGCACGGCATTTTCTGAAATAGTTGTAGTAGAATATGGGCTAGGAGGATGGGCATTACACAAGCATATGGGTTTTTCTCTTTCTGCTTTGATGTGGGTAGGGGCTGAGTTTTTAGGTTTTACGGAGGTCTGGTGGGCATGATTCTTGGGGGTTTCAATTTGTTGTAGGTGTTGGTTCTTAGGGGGTATTTTGGGATTGTTCTGTGAAAGGTTTTCTTTACCCCTAGACGAGGGTTGAGAAGGCTGAGGTTTTGAGGGGGCTATTTTACTCTGGCTCTGGGAATTGAGAGGCTGATTCACATTCTTGTGATTCAGGGTGCAACAGGATTGTCGAATGGACTTCTTCCTGGTTGAGCTTATTAACTCGGAGGGAGTTCTGGATTTGTTTGTTTTTTTCTTTTGGAAAGAGATAAGTCGTTGGCCGCAATCAACTTGGGCCTGGAGTTTATGGAGGAGGTCAAGTCCTAAATATCCATCGTAATGCTGACAATCGGATGGAAAAACTATGAATGAATGATAGCAATTGGCATGGGGGCCGGAGTAGTCACGTTTAGAGGTTGTTTTTCACCCCGGATTTGCAAGGAAGTACCTCCGGCACTGATTAATTTGGATTTAGTGGGCAACAGTGCCCCAAATTTGCGGTGATGTTTGGAAAAGAAGGAATTGAACAAACATGATCTAGAGGCGCCAGTGTCGATCGATAATCAGACAGGGATGTCCTTAATCTTGGCGAGATGATAAATGGGGGCAGTATTGTCATTGAGGGCATCCCCTAAAAATCCTGGGGGTCTATTTCTGACTCTTCCAGGATTTCTTTTGTAGCTTCAGGGCTCATGAGGTGAGCAACATCTTCCTGCTTAAAATCCTCAACATCCTCTTCCTCAACAAAATCCTCCTCATTTACTAAAATGCGAGGTTGTTTGATCGTGGTTTTGCGGAGTCGCGAATTTCATGAAGGGCACACTTTGAACTACATGCAGGAAAATCATAGGGGTTTATAATGACAAGGGTGGGGTTCTTACTTTGATTGATGTTGTAGGCCTTGTTCCTGTTATAGATCCGCCGCAGTGAGTTGGGTTGGAATCGTGGTCTGCTAGGCTGAGGCTTCCCGGAGTGATAGGCTGGCTTGGAGTTGGAGTTTTGTGGATGGCGGTAGAGGTTGGTTTCTCTAGGGTTCGCAGCGTTTTGTGGGTGGTTGGTATACCTCTTTATGGCAGCAATTTTCGCCGTTTTCGTGGGTTGCACTGCTAGGATTCGTCGGATGGTGATTAGGTCCTTTTGGAATCCGACGGGGTCGTGCACAGCGAAATATTCTTTAACTGCTGAGGGCAACACTGAGACTAAGTTGACAAAGATTTGCTGCTCTTGTTGAATTCTAGTTAGGGTTGGAAATGAAGATTTAATATGTTGTGAAATGGTGCTCAACGTTGCATCCAAATCACCTTCGTACTTTGTATCTTGAATACGGGTGTGGGCGACAAAGATGCCCAATGAGGGTTTGATAGCTTCAATAACTATGGGCCTGAATTGGTCCCACGTGAGTGTAGGGGTTACCTGATATGCAACTAGGGAAACGGCTTTTCCCAAGTGCGTAAGTGATACAGCGATTTTCTCTTGATCCGTAGTATACGCCAAATCAAGCACGGGCTTTACAATGTCCATGTATGTTTCTATTCCGTAGGTCTCCCCATCGTATTTCGGAATGGGAATGTGAGAACGGGCTGCCATTTTTCGATGTTATTATGTTTCTATTGCTTCAAAAAAATGTAATGTAATGAAATCTTCTATCCGAATCAAGAACCACCGCTAGCCGCCAATGTTATGCCCTGTTTTTATGCAGGATTAACTTGGTATAGGTGGGTTCTACAAGATTAGGTTATAGGATTTCATGCACAGTACACAAATGGAATCAGTAGAGGACATAGATAATATCAAAAGAATAGTTTATAATGCAGCTTTACTCTCCACAACACTAGGCAGAATAATGGTTATATATGCACAAGACACAATGGTAAATTGGATAAGTCAAATGCGTGCTTTGGACTTTATAATCTCTAGCACTTATCGCGGATTTAGATAGAGACACACTTCCCACTTCCAACGTTCAGGTATTCTTCTTCTGATCACAATTACTTCAACGATATGTAGGGTACACGAATCACACAGGCTAGGTATCTCGTTATGTTAATTCTCCGGTAATATGACTCGTAATCAAAGATGAAAATATAAGCAATATAGTTATTCCCAAGAAGGTACGTAAAGGGAACCACAGTAGCTAGTTTCACTGGTCTGGTATGTTCACTTGTCTAGATAACACTTAAGACAGAAATATCAGTGAAGGGCGATTCAGGTTTCTGGTTAACAATCACAATCAATTATTTAGTATTGCTTTCACTCGAGCCGTAGTCCCAATAATTAAGACTTATTTCTTCGGCGAGGTTAAACCTGGTAGCAAGAATAATTACGGGAGTCAGTTCGCCTAGTCTTAAATTCACTGATATATATTAACACACACTAGCATAGTAATCACTTTCTTCATAACATCAGAGAAAATTGAGACATAATTGAATACACTGGATGGTCGAATTAATAGTATTGTAGCACTGATACTTTGAGAATTAACACTGTGATGGAGTTTCCTGGTTATCTTGAGTTGGTGATGTCGGGGGCTAACAGCTGCTCTGGGGCCGTCCAAGTTGTCCGGTAGTGTAGAGAAGGTTACAGATGGGTTACTTGTTTAACCGGTGATGAAGTCCTGATATGTTACTCTTGGATGGGGACCTTAAATGCAATGTCTCAGGCACAGGCCGGATTAACAAGGTATCGGACGAACGTAAGATAGTCGGGAAAAGCGACTTTCTTATCTATCTCTGGTCTTTGAAAGAGGTTCAAGGGACTCGGGCGGTTTTGAAACCTTTTAGTTAACAATTATATCTGGGAGACCACAGACAATTGTTACCAAGGAGTTATTCTTGCAGAGTCCTCAATCAAGAGTTTCTCGCATAATCCCTTCTAACATAACAAGATCTTTCTGTCCTAGACCAGTTATGAGTTGAGTATACTAGTGTCTACTATTCTAGTTTAGTCACTGTTGGGAGGCGTTTTTCCTGTTGCAACAACCACTAAACTATAACAGAAAACGTACACGGATGGACGACTATTGAATCTGGGAGTCCAGAATCCTATAGGTAATTCAAGTGGAGTTACTATTACACTCTATGATTCTTTATAAACCCAAGTAGAAGAGGACACACTACAATGAGTTTATAAGACAATCATTCATTAGTAAATTAGTTATTTGCAGATATGATATTACCCTACGGGAGTCCGAGTATAATAAAATATTCACAAAAAGTTAATTTACCTACTCACAGATTTTCACAGACTACGGGAGGCCAAATTATCAGGAATCTTGAGGGGTGGAGTATACTAGGCTTCAAGCAGAGCGACAGACCGTTGATTTGAGAGCTAATAATGAAGTCTCGGTGGGAGCATTTATAGGTTTTGGTCAAAGGGGGGAGGTAAGGTTCTAGAACTATTGGATGTTGGGGTTTGGCAAAAGTTAATTTATTCTTTATAACTTAGGGGGGTAGTGAAAGAGGTCTTTATCTCTTCAGTATGTAGTCCGTCATATGATTGGTTATTGTGGACATCTTGACTCTAGTACAAGTTACTATTAGAGTGGTATAGTGTAGGATTTGATCAAGGGGGGGCACTACTTTACTGGGCACCATACTGGCCCATGCTGGAAGGCATTATTCATCATTACACAGTAATACACATAGGTATCCCTCTCTGGTCTAGCTGAAATGCTATTAGGAATCTAGGACTGGTTGAGGGGGATTTTGGGTTTGGTTAAGGATGGGATAGGATAGCATTTTGGCAGGTATTAGAACTCTTAGTTTGTTATAGGTTGGAGGCTCACCTGGTGTTTGGCAAGAATTTGGTTGGCCCGTCTTGACGGGCCAACCAAATTCTTGCCAAATTCTTGCCAAATTCTTGCCAAAGATAAAAACCCATTAACGCTCCGGGCATAGGGGTGGCATTTCCCTACGATGAAACCAGGTATAGTGGTGTCTAAGGAAAGAAGTGACAGGGTGACTCAAAAGGTTACAACTGGGCATGGGGTCACGAAGCAGAGTAATGTGTATTGCATACTAGAAGATGGTGATTGACAAGACGTATAACAGGTGTGGAAAGAAATGGAAGAAAGGAAAAAAAATCGTAGATAAAAGATAGTTATCCCAAAAATGAATACATGCATAAATGACGGTATTATAGCCGTCGTCATATTAAGATGATGGGACCTGGTTGTTACGCACATGACACAACACGACAAAGGGACTACCGCTTCGTCATATTAATATCGGTCTGGCATAACTCTGGCTTAACTACATAACACACTTAGTTACTAGAAGGGAACAACTGAGCATGGGGGCTACATATATCTATACTCATAATGTAGAGAGATACTAGGTGTCTTTCCTGCATCTCTCTCTTGAGATGGTCGTATGCAGATTGGTCATAATTAAACTTATATAAATCAACAGATATAAATCAATACAATAACTGGGCATAGGGTTATTGTGTGCATAGAGTCGTGGTTAAATTATTTGGTCGGTAGTACAACAGGGGAGAATCATATTTGACACTGGTAGAATTATATTATTTACCTCAGTATGGTTATGTGTGTGGTATGTAGGTGTTGTGGATGTTAAAAAGGTTGGGAGTAAATCACTCTTGGCTGACGTGCCTTTGGGATCCTTTGCTTTCCTGCCGTGTTGGTGTCGGTCTCCTGGTCCATTCGGGCGACCCTTCGTTGAATGACAGGTGTGGCGGCGTCCTTTGATCCTGTGTGCGTCTTCTTCTTTCTCCTCTGGCTGTTGGGTCCCTTCGTGTCGGTTGGCTTTCGCTCTGGTCTTTCGGGATTGTTACTGGGTTGCTGCTTGGGAGAGTGGTGGGGGAAATCCTTTTTGGGGGTATTTTATATATATATATATATATATATATACTGTATATATATGTATATCAAGTAGGCGTCCAACCACCAGTCTTAGTGTAGATCTTTCTTCCCTTGCCGAGTTGCTAAGTTAGGCTGTGGATAAGCTGAAGGGTGGAAATGCACCTGGTGTTTGTGTCATTCCTGGAGAGCTATTGAAAGCTGGGGGAGAGTCTATTAGTGTGGCAGATATATTATGTGAAAGTATGTGTGGGAATTGTGCGTTTCTTGATAAAAAGTGTCAAAATTGGCACATACAATAATGAACGCAGTATAACCAAAATTAGCTATAGGAGCATCACAGGTTTACCCTATGTTGTCTTTGGCAGCCCCTTTTCAATTAATTATGCTATTTCTCGGTTATTACTAAACCAAATTTAATGACCTTACGCATGCATTTTAATGATCTATACTCTAGATCGTAACTGAGCCCTTTGTTTCAATTCCTGCCAGGGCACCCCCCAAATATCCTCCTTCTGCAGTAGTGCGACGCTTATCAAAATTTGCTATTTCTTAATTTATTACTGAACCAAATTTTAAGAGTTTACATATGCATATTATACTCGAATATATTCTCTTGGCCATAACGGAGCACTTTTCTTAAATATCATTCTAGGCGCCCCGCTAATTGGCGCCTTCTACAGTAATGGTAAAAAATGAAATGGCCACTTGTTTGGAAATTGCTAAGGCATATTTCATAGAACTTTTTATGCATAGACTCTTGCTTATTGATCAGGCTTTAAGAGGGCACTTTTAAAATACTTCGCCTTTGGCGGTTAACTTTAGGGTCCCTTCTACAGGAGTAGATGGAAAATATAATCGGCTGTCTTTTGGGGTCTTTGCTTTGCTAATTTAATTCACATGCATACTGTATAGGCTAGTGAAGCGTGATCTATTCCCTGACCATAACGGAATGCAATTTCCAACTTTAGCCCAGGGTGCCTCGCGACTGTCTCCCTTCTACAGGAGTGACAAAATGAGATCGGATATTTCTATGAGATTAATGAACCACACATAATGTACAGTACATACAGATACTTTCAATGAATAATTGGATCCAACATTTCGGCCATGGCGCTCTACCAAAGGCCCCCTTCTACAGGCATGACGGAAATTGAAAACAGTTATAGTTTGGGGATAGTGCTCATTTTTACTTGAACATGTACATCTATCTCTATCTATCTATTGCCGGACGCCTTACTCCTCTTTACGAGGGTGGCCATGCACAAAACGCCCTTAAGCAGACCTAACCCCTGTGAGAAGGACAATCCGTGCCAGTTTACTATAGGACTTACAGGATTGGCCACTCAACTTAGGGTCCGTCTGACTCCGAGGCCTTCTATGTATATCTTTAGCACTATTTTTCTACAGTGGTGCGCCGCTAGTCCATCCACTAACCTGCTTCACCCTTAGGTGAGCTTTACGGATTTGTATAAGGTTTACTCCCCTAGACAGGTTGCCAACCAAGGCGGACGAGTCCCATCCACCCGGATTTGTATAAGGTTGTCTCCCCTAGATTGGTTGCCGACCAAGGTTAACGAGTCCCATCCCCGGACATAATGGTCAGAGTCCTATTTTCAAATTTTGTCCAGGGCGCCCGACTGTTGCTTCCCTTCTGCAGGAGTGACAGAAAATATGATCCGGTGGTAATGAAATACATTGCGTACAATGGCACTATAGTTTAATTACCTCCGCCAACGAAGTTGGACGAGGTTATGTTTTTGCATCCATTTGTTTGTCTGTTTGTCCGTTTGTTTATTTGTCTGTAAACAAGATAAGCCTATCAAAAAGCTACGAACAGATTGTCACAAAAGTTGAAGGGCAGATAGGATATGCACCAAGGAAGAAGTCATTTAATATTATTGTGAAGGTGATTGGTAGAGCGCATACCTTCCCCACCGTAGACGGCTCAAAAAGTTATGAACCAATGTTCACGAAACTTGGTGGGTAGATAGGATAATTATTCACCAAGGGAGAAGCAATTAAATTGAGGGGGCAATCGGTAAAGCACATACCTCCGCCAGCTTAGGAGGAGGTACGGTACGTGCTTTCCAGAGTGCCCCTCATTGTTACCTCTGTCCAATGAAGTTGGACGGAGGTTATGTTTTTGCATCCAATTGTCTCATTGTCTGTACAAAAGATATCTCTCAAAAGTTATGAACCGATGACCACGACATTTGGTGAACAAATAGAATAAGCACGAAGTGAGAAGTGTTTAAATATTGGAGACGATCTTTAACCCTTGTTTGGCGGTGCCCGACTTAAGGCGGTCAAGAGAACAAAGGACTAACTGGCGGGGCCCGTCTTAAGTCCAATGCAATGTTGAGCACATAATTGGTTCTGAGAGAGAGTCCGAGCGGTGGGAGCAGCACGGGTGGGCTCTGACCGTTCGGCACGGCACCCGTACCGCGACTGGTTCCTCCTCCACACTCATCCACATCCACTGCCTCCCTAGACAGGTAATTATTTAACCCTTAACCAACGGCGCACCACATATGTCGAGTTGAATAAATATGGACTATGTGGCGGTGCACCACATATGTCGAGTGCCATTTTCAGCATGTAATGATGCTCTGAGAGAGAGCTGAGCGGTGGGACAAGCGTAGTAACCCTATGACCGCTCCCCACCACCGCGGTGGGTGTACTGAGCTGTATTCTACCCTCCTCCTCCCTCTCTCACTCGCTACACAGGGAATTATGTACGGAAATTACCTTATTTTAGGTTTTTTGCACTCGTGTTGCACGATCGTTGCAAGAGAACCAGTGGTCGTACAAGGATGGTTCAGGTGTCATTGGAAAGCTCTGTTTACGCCCTTTCAGGGATAGATACTTGTTTTACGCTCTGGGTCTTGTTTATGCATGAAAATGAGCACGGAAACAACCCTATTTAGGGTTAAAAAAAAAACGCTGGGCGGCACAGTGTAAAATACTCTACCACCCGCTCTTTGTGTGTTAAGGAAATTACCGTATTTTAGGGTTTTTGTACTCGCGTTGCAACATCGTTGCAAGACAACCCGTGGTCGTGCAAGGATGGTTCAGGTGTCATTGGAAAGCTCAATTATCGCCCTTTCACGGATACATAATTGTATTATGCTCTGGCTCTTGTTTATGCATTAAAAAGAGCATGGAATGAAGCTCGTTTAGAGTAAATCTGCCCGCTTGGCAGGTAGTAGATGTTACCAAACTAGCCGCTCGTTGAGCCAGCGTTGGCGGCTCTCATAGTATGAACTGATTTTAATTTATATATTCCTCTGATTTTCCATTTTTTAAAGCAGTGAGGTCTTTGCAAGAAGTTCAGTCTTTTCTTTCCATTGCTTTAACCCTCTCACGACCATATGACGCAGAGGTTGCCAGATTAGCAATAAGAAATAGAGTTCTCTCACTCTTATAATTACCTCTCCAAAATTAGTTTTCTGCCCACAGCTAACTCAAAGACAACTGCAGAGGTTAAAGTAAGTAAACTAAAGGTTTCTAAATACCCCTGATAGTAACAAAGGATTTAAAGAATCCCTAATAGGCTCAAAATTTCGTCAAGAACGTGAGAGGGCTAATTGTATTGGCTTCTACTTGCAGACATCAACCTGTTGGTGGGTCTGTATTTTTACAAGCATTTTATTCGCATACACTTAGAATGTTTCAAACATAATAACAACTTTTTTATTGATAAATAAATTTTATATTTCTCTTTGCTACTGGTATTGTTTCTTATGTTTTTCTTCCATTGGTATTTGCGGTTACCCTACTGCACCTATTTTGTACATACATACTGTATATATCTATCTATCTATCTATCTATCTATCTCTCTCTCTATATAAATATATATATATATATATAATTCAGATAAAAATCCAACAATAATTATATTATATAATTATAAGTTCCCACTCGATTCCAGGCTACAGATATAATATAGTAAATATGTGTAGTTTAAACTCCTCATTATACTGATAGTCAGTACCTAGAAGGCTTAAAAGTTTATTCGCAGAGGAAGCAATTGGAAAATATTTATGTGGGTTTAAGTGGGCTGGACCATTCATAAGAGAGATACAAAGCTATTTAATGAAAGACGGGAAAGTAGCGGAGAATAGAGGGAGTTTAGGAATAGATAAGATGGAACTGAGAGAGAGAGTGAGAGTGAGTATATAGGACAAAATAGAGGGGGTGAGATATATGTGTGGTTAATTAATGAGGAGAGAAAACCGATGTAATTGGGGTTTCTTAACCCTGTCCGACATAAGTTGCTGACTTACTGATTGGGTGGCGGAGCGCCTGGTATTTCCTTTACAACACTCTCTCTGACACTGAGGTACCGGTAGAAGTCGGAGGTATTTGAGGTTGCCACCAACCGACAGATTCTGATCTAACTTACCTAACTTACTGAGCTCAATATGACGCAAATGCGTCATATAACTTACTTATTGAGCTACTTCACTACGTTCATATGACGCGATCGTGTCACATGATATTCTTGGGCGTACCGCCATATGACGCGATCGCGTCATATATTACGGAGAGGGTTAAATGTAATGCTTATAAGACAGATAAAGTCCACTATGTGTGCAAGCCATAGGGAGTGGTGTAACATTGCAATCGTCACCAATACATGTACTGTACCGCAATCAACTTTGGCGGAAATTATCATGGAAACCGATTATAAGGGATTATTTATAATAAGTTCAACGATTATAATATATTATTAATATAAAAAAGAAACGAAGAGAAAAGATTAAGGAAAAGGGGAAGCACGGGTAGATATTATATTTCAGATTATAAGGACACATTGATGATACAACAGGTCCAGTAATGTAAATTATTTATTAGTGGCCCCTTCATCATTGACGTAAAAAGTAAAAGTAAAATACATACTTTTTGTATATTTATACTTGATATCGACATATCACTCGAATTTAAATGCGATAGTAGGGTTGGGTGGTCGCTGATAACTACCGTGTTTGATGGAGGAGCAATAATGGTTTGGTGGTTCTCACAGGTAAGCCACAGCAGACTTGTCCGTTTCGTAGTCATTAATGTGTGACTTTAACCTCATGACTAAGGGACAAGTGCCTTATTTCTACACTTTTGGTAATGCACTATATTGACGAAAATTAGGGCACGGTGTGAACAAAGCTGTGTCAAAATATCATACTGTTCCAACTGTTTGTTAATAAGTTATTCCCGAAAAACGATGTAACACGGCCTCTGAAACCCATAGTAGGAGATTAAAATTATACGATTGCCAAACATTGTGAGCGAAACGCTCTTAAATATAAAAAAAACACTCACGGACTCGTCCTTATGATGTGGGTACCACTACTAGAAAAAATCAGTAAAAAATAAAAACATTTAAAGCATTTAAGGGGGAGGTGTGGTGGAGTGGTCATGCCACTGGATTGGTAATCCAATGGACCCGGGTTCAAATCCCGATATGTCAATGGGAAGATATTATTGGGATTGAATTTGTGCTGTACCTAGTATCAGTGCATTACCACAAAGCCCACCGAAATGCAAAAAAAATACCCTCATTGTTCCCTGATTAAATAACACTGTATGAATATTCCCATATTCAAAATATGTTACAGGGGGACAATGCCTAGTGAGTTCACTGCTCAATAGGTGGCGTTCTGAGAGTGAGGGTCTGAGTCTGGAGGGTGAGACGGTGAAGCACTTAAGCGAAGCAACCAGCCGCTTCAGAGATGGAGCTGCTTCGAGCCATGATGGATGCTTCACATGTCTCACTCCCCAGACTGGAACAAGACCTCACGGGCTTCACCGTGTTGAGCGGTGGAATTTACAGGCTCTCAGCCTATGCCCGAGAGGGAGTAGTTGGAATATAGAAAAACAAAACAAAATTAAACATGATCTAGCAGGTTGCACTTCTCATGCATCTGCTGTTATTCTGCGCGTCATCCAGCTCTTATCTGGATGCTTATGTCCTACTTCTCCTAGGCGCCGTCGGGTCCGGACGTGGTATGGAGGTGCGCTCAGCCTCAGCTTCATTCTTCTCCTGCCTTCCGACTTGTGAGACTTTTCTCATATGTACATGCTTTATGCTGAAGTCAGAGTAGCTTATAGACTAGCTAGGCTGTGTACACCTTTTCCCACTCGCCTTTGGCGACTGTTTTCCGGGTGTTTCGCAAAGGTCGTTGTCAGAAGCTCTTGTTGTGATAAGGCAAGACTCCCACATGTGCTTTTCATTTCCCTAGATATTCTATTTTAGCTCTTATAGACATGTTACTTCATTTAGAGGATCCGGGGCCCGCTTTTCGGCTACCTATTCGGGTGGATTAAGCGGTTTTATCTTCAATTAAGAGGAACATGTGCGTTTCAAGTTGTCTCACTTAGTGAGGGACTTGGCATTTGTTCATGACACTTTTCAGCCTACGTTCCTGTTGCTTCATGATGGGTGTTGGAGTGCTTCTCTTGATTCCAGGTTTGTGCTTGTGATTTATTCTAATTGGCCTCCTGTAGGTGTTTTTTAGTTATGGCTAGGATGCATTATTTATCAATTGATTAATTAATGTATAACCATGCCATAATGGGTGCACGTTGTGATATCTAGTGGCTTGGAGGGTTAGCCCTTCCGGCGGAATTTGTTAACCCGTACTGTACCGTAGGATACAGTAATAAAAGTCCCCAGCAGTCCCAAGCAATGTGGCAAAATTGGCAGGAGAGGCCACCTATCCACCTCCAAAGATGAGGCAAGACTGGCTCTGTCACCCTTCAGTGGGTTGCTGAGAAGTGTTGCCATAACCGGAGCAGTGCTCACACGGTCGTGGTAACTGGTACAACCTTGTACAGGCAGTTACAAGGAAATTACATTACTGATGACTATAATCGTCGCTGGGACTGGGGAGTTACTTATCTACGGACGACTATAGTCGTCTCTGTGATTGGAGGGGTTAAGTGAGACTTGAGAAAATGTGCCTCTAGTCACTTCACGTGGTTTCCCCACCGGAAAATTTCCGGAAGTGTCTAGAGCTATATTGATTTTGAGTTATCTTTGTTTGGCACAAGATAGGTCGTAATTATTCTGTCTAGTTTTGCCGGCGGTGGTAAATTTTCGGGAGGCAAAATTTTACTTCACTTTGTCTATTGGGGCCTTGAGGCCTTGAGGCGGAAATGTCCTGTGGACGACGGCCAAGCCTCCCCGGCTTGGCCGTCGTCCACAGGACATTTCCGCCTCAAGGCCTAGCAGAATACGTTCGTAGTTTGGGGCTATTCAGAACGCAAACCTGGTTGGTTTAAAAGTGGAGATCCACTTCCGCCGGGTTCAGGCTGAGCCAAATACGAACTCACCTCTTCCTATCTTGAGCCGGGAGGGAGCAATGGATCCGAGTGGGTATACGTTTTGTTCCGGCGCCAGCTGTGTAAACCTTGCTGTGTTAGGACATAAACTGTACGTGAAATATATAACCTGTTTAGACAGGTCAAGAGGTCGGTGGCTATCTTAATCTTGCCCACAGTGTTCAATTCTTCGCAATGGCTTTCTCACCCACTCTGACAGAAAATGTAAGACAATTTTGCTACATATTAGATCCACTTTCGTACTGTATTGCAAGAATGTCGCCCATAAATATCTTCAGTTGGATGATCCTTTACTAGAAAATTTGTTGAAAACAGTGCCTACTTCTTATGTAACCAGTAGTTCTCCTGTGCAAAAGACAGTTTCGAAATCATCCGATACTAGCGGTCGTGATGCTCCCTCCCGCCACCATAAAAGATCCAGGACCTCTGACAGGCCGGCGCCAGGGTGGCCTGCTCCGACCTCCCGGCGCGCTTGGTCACGTTCCCCGTTGGCTAAGCCCAGGTCTTCATCACCTCTAGTTCTACAAGAGGTGAAAAAGCACCATCCCGACTTTACTTCTGCCCTGGCATCGGGCGATGGAAGCTCGAAGGACTCGAAGAAACCAACTAAGCGGTCATCTACGAAGAAGTCAGCTAAGTCTCAGACCTTCACCAAGCCGGAACACATATCTTCTTTGTCCCGCCAGGATTCTTTGCAAGACTCTGATGCAAGTGTCATAGGCCCTACACCTCAATTTTCGATCCCCCGCACGAGTGGCACAGCCAGCGCCTCCTGTTCGTCCGGTACTCGGGGTAGATCGACACAGCAGTGGTCCCTCTAGCAGACAAGATGATGTTGTCTCCTATTCTTCTGGGCAGTTTAAAGACTTTGCTGCCGAACCTATGGAAACCTCCACTATCCCGGATCTCGACCTGGGCGAGGACGTTCTGCCCGGCGTTCCTGTGGCACACACAAGAACACGTGACACTGCTGTCCGGGCTGGCGAGTCTCGGTCGGAGGCTTCCCCAGCCCCCCCCAGCCCGGCCACCGGGTGTCACCCCTCTGCAACAATACCTCGCAGAAGTGGAGGAAATTCCGTCTGGCCAGCGGAAATGTCCTTCACCCTCAGGTACGCAGGGCTCGGAAGTCTCTCGCCCTGCGCCCGCATCTGACCAGGAAGGTGGAATAGTGGTGACAAATGAACAATTCCAGGAGTGGCTAAATTTTGTGCAAACAGTGAAGGAAGAACGTAAGGTGAAAGCGTCTATACCTGCAACCCCGGCGGTGCGACCTCATGGGCAAGTGCTAGTTCAACCCCAGGTTAATGTTAAACCTCCCCCCATCACTGTCACTCCGGCGGGTCCTACGCCTAGTTCCTCTTCTTTGTTGTCTTCAAAGTTAAACCTATTAGCGGATCTCATTCCACCTCCCCTTGATAGATCAGTCCCTTCTCTATGCCCCTCTTATATGGCCCTGATACTTCCTGGACAGTTATCAAGCTCACTCGTCCCGAGGTCACGCAGCCGACGGTAGCAGGTGAAATACCTGTACCGGAACATTGGCTTATTGAGATGAGTGAGGCCAAGAATTAAACCGGTGATGTATTAGGTGTCATTATCAAAGCTATCCTGAGTCTTTATAGTCCTGAGTATTTTGTCTACTCGCAGTCCCCGGCTCTCCCTCCGGCGTCCTTTGTGAAACTTTTTTCTGATTGGAACAAGTCTGAAGGGTTAAATGATGTGAAACTTTTGCAGGGCATGACCCCAGAACTAAATACTATTCATCAGAGGGACGATTCAGGTCTTCCGGTCATTCACATTGACGGTGAGGAGTCTGCGTGGGGACAAGAGGCCCAGCTGTTTGCCAGCACCATTACTAATAAGAGCAGTCATCAGCTCCTGCCGGAAGATAATCATTGGTTTTCCATGCCAGTAGGTAAGGCGGCAGGAGTACCACAAAATATGCTTGACTTTTTGGGTGCCCCTAAACTTTTGTTGTGCCAACTAGTAGATCCTTTCAGTGCTCCTCCTCAGTTACAGATTGACAAATATTTTAAGATGAGGCAGAAAGCCTGGAGGCTTGTATCCTAGTATCTGCTCAGTCGTCAGCTTGCGACTTCTCTAGCCAGGACGACTGATTCAAGTACTCACAAGGCACTATCTCTCACCAGGCACCTTCTACTCCAGAACTCAATTCAGTCCCTTGGGGACATCCGCACTGCTGTCTTTGAAGCGGTGAGGGTGCGTCAAGATCTAAGATTGTATCTGGTTAAGAAGCTGCCTGTAGAGATAGGTAGAAGGTTAATTTTATCTGATGTTTTCACTAAAACCCTTGCCTCCACAGATGCCTGGTGCACAGTTAATTGTTTACTGGACTCTAACAGTGCCACTGCTTCCACAGCAAAGAGTGGGTCAACATTTAAACCTAAATTCACTAAGAGTCTCTTTCGTGGACAGTTTCAGTCACCACAGTCATCAAAGACTCACACAACCCCTGGAACCAGTGGCCAGCTAGGGGCCGCAGTCAGTCCAGGGTTAAGGGTAGATGGTTCAGGGGACAATCCAAGAATAGGCCTGGTAGAAATGATAGCAAAGCCTCTCGTCCCTCTAACAGTCAGTCAAAGTCACAATCCTCACAACCAAAAACCTGAGACACCACGAAGCTCTCTCACTCCCAGCGCCACGAAAAGCGAGTCGGACCCGAGAGTAGCTCTACCGGATAACATCAGTCTAGTGACTGGCAGCTTTCAGGCTTGTTACTGGGCATGGCCCCGAGATACATGGGCAAGGACAGTGGTCCACAAGGGTATCTCGTGGAGATGGTCCCGGCGACCCTACTTACGTATTCCCCAAGAATTCAATCATGTTTCTTCAGAGGTGGGATCCGTCATCCGGGAGATGACACTAAAGCAGATCATTGTCCCCGTTTCACCAACTCAGCCCTTATTCACTTCCCGAATATTCCTGGTGCCGAAAAGGGACAGCGTTCAGATGAGACCGGTCATCGACTTGTCTTCTCTGAACCAATTTATTCACAATCAGTCGTTCAGGATGCTGACGGTGAATCAGATCAGGCTGACACTGCCGCCGCTAGGTTGGATGTTTTCCGTAGATCTGACAGATGCCTACTGGCATGTCCCCATAATAAAACGCTTTCAAAAGTACCTGGCCCTGCGCCAAGGGAATCAGACGTTTGTGTTTCAAAGGATGCCCTTTGGTCTCAATCTAGCACCCCGTATTTTCACAAAGTTAGTCCGACAGGATTTGCTACCATTGCTCAGACAAGGGATCATGGTGTTATGGTACCTAGACGATTGGTTAATTGTAGCTCATTCCGAAATTGCTCGCCTTCAACATGTACGTACATCAGGAAATGTCTCATGTCACTGCTCTGGGCTTCAAAGTGAACTTGGCAAAGTCCAACTTGAACCCCACAAGGGCCATTCAGTGGGTGGGTCTACTCTGGAACACCGAGTTGCTCTCTTTGAGTCAGAGTGCAGACAACCGACAGAGATATCGCAAGAAACTCTTTCTGTTCTCCATTCTCTGACCACCACGAGGAGAATTTGGGAGTCTCTGGTGGGGTCACTCAACTGGATCAGGTTGACGGTTCTGTTAGGTCGTCTCAAGGTAAAAAGGTTTATTTTGGAAGGAAACAAGTGCTTTCCGCTGTTGCCAGAGGAAACGCTATGACTAATCCCGAAATTAATCCACAACCTGCTGGCGTCTTGGGTGAAGCCAGAAGTATTACACTCCTCTTTGACATGGACAACTCCTCCTCCGATGGTCTGGATCGACACAGACGCGTCAGGTACCCTGGGATGGGGGTATCAGTCAAACCTGGGCCATCAAGGTCAGGGTCTATGGTCCAGGTACAATCACCTTCACAAAAATGCCAAAGAGTTACTAGCCCCCCTGTTTTTCTTAAAGGAGCACAGCTCAACCCTGGCGGGAAAGTCCTTAGCCTTCAGGATGGACAATCTGACTAGAGTCACATGCATTCAGACACAAGGGTCAGTGAGATCTCGAGTGTTACAAGGTTTTTAGGAAAAGATCTTTCGGCTATCTGTAATGCTAGAGATTTATCTTCAAACAACATATCTGCCCGGCGTGGCAAATGTCTGGGCAGACGCTCTGTCTCGGCAACAAAGCACTCTAGTAGAATGGTCTCTCAAGCAAACCGTCTTTCAAGAGATGATTGCAGAGCCATACCTTCCACAAGTGGACTTGTTTGCGTCGAAGGCGACTCACAAGTTGCCTCAGTTCTTCACACGCCGGAGAAAAATTCCGGCGGGAGGACAGGACGCATTTCTGGTAGACTGGAACAAATGGAGCTCCATTTATCTGTTTCCACCTACAGACGCATCCTTAATGTGCAAAGTAATTCACAAACCACGGGATTATCGGGGCATGGTCTCGATAATCGCGCCTTTGTGGCAGGCCCAATTGTGGTACAACCAATTGAAGACGTGGTGCGAGGACCCGGTGTCACTCCCGATCTCGTACTTCCATTTAAACACAATTGGAAACCTCAATACCTCGCTGACTTTTGCCTTGTGGATATTCAGACGGCCAAGTTGTTAGCACCGTTTGGGGACAGTGTGACTCACAAGTTGGTTAATCAATATACCCCATCAACCCAAAGACAGTACCAATCACATTGGAAGGCATTCACTATCTGGATCGTAGAAACTGATCAACGGCAGTCCTCAGTGGCCTTAATATTTAAATATCTGAATTACCTTTTCGAAGAGCGTTCATTGTCAGTTACCACATTAAGGAATCGCCTCACGGCTATTAGGATGCCTTTTTTCGATTTAACTGGCCTTTCCATACCTGAGGCGGAGGAGAAGGGGTTCATGTGTGCATGCTTCCGGCTTCGTCCCCCACCGCGCCAACTCATGCCCACCTGGTCTCTTGATTTAGCCCTCAATATGCTTCACTCTCATAGGTATTGTCACAATCCTGCTTACGAGTTAAAGTTAAAGAAGGCTGTTTTTCTTATGGCCCTGGCCACGGGTAACAGGGTATCTGAGTTGGCTGCGATGAGTTCTGAACCATCTTGCCTACGGTTCTCTAGGCGTGATATGAGTGCCCATATAGCTCCTACTCCTAATTTTGTGGCTAAAAACGAACATGCTAATCATGTGTTCTCTGAGTTTGAAGTCCAAGCACTCAAGCACAGCGATAAACACCACCTACTTTGTCCGGTGAAAGCACTAATTACTTATAAGCAGGAATCTCGACCTTCTCAGGCCGGGTCCCTCTGGGTCTCGCGGACAGGTAGGCTAGACACCTCCAGAGGCGGCAGTTAGCAGCTTTAATTGTTCAAGTTATCAGGGAAAGTAACCCGGGTGCTCTTGGGCGGGCACACGATATTAGAAAATGGGCAGCATTGCTCCGATTTTTCAAGAATTACTCCCTAGATGATATGCAAAAAACCAACTTGTGGTCTTCTAATCATACATTTTTCTCATGTTACCTGTCCGTGAATCTCATGAAACCTAATCTACAATGTATAGCTCTTAGGCAGAAAGTCTAGTATTTAAGCAAAGAAGGGGGGGGGGGGTTTAGCTAAGACCTCCTATCTGCCTCCTATGTGATACACTGGATATGTAAGATAAGGCTCATGTGATTACCCGTTCCTAGGACTTAAGACAGTCTAGTCAGGAAAACTTTGATTTTAGTACTTTGATTTTGGTAAGAGAGTACTTATTTGTTGTACTTATTAATTTTAAGAAATATTTATAAGTGCATAGTACAAACTATTTTGTAATAGAGTACCTGATTTACGAATGATTATCTAATCAGATTTCGTATTTTTATCAGTATTGTCCATGAAAAAATATCGATTATTTATCATATGCTAAATGTATTGTTTATGAGCGTTGTTTCCTACTGTTCTATCAAACATCAGGTTCAACACGCAGGCTAACCCTTAACCCTTAACCAACGGCGAACGACATCTGTCGAGTTAAATAAATTTGGACTATGTGGCGGTGCACGACAGCTGTCGAGTGCCATTTTCAGCACGTAATGTTGCTGAGAGAGAGAGCTGAGCGGTAGGACGAGCGTAGTAACCTTATGACCGCTCCCCATGACCACCGTGGACGTACTGAACTGTATTCCACCCTCACCCTCCCTCTTTCACTCGCTACACAGAGAATTATGTACGGAAATTACCTTATTTTAGGTTTTTTGCACTCATGTTGCACGATCGTTGCAAGAGAACCAGTGGTCGTACAAGGATGGTTCGGGTGTCATTGGAAAGCTCTGTTTACGCCCTTTCAGGGATAGATACTTGTTTTACGCTCTGGGTCTTGATTATGCATGAAAATGAACACGGAAACAACCCTATTTAGGGTAAAAAAAAAACGCTGGGCGGCACAGTGTAAAATACCCTACCACCCGCTCTTTGTGTGTTAATAAACGCCGCCTGTAACTTCTGTTCTATTTTTCTATTAACCCCTTCTGTACCGGCGACATCATTTTCATTCTATTCTGGCAACTATTAGCCGATTTTATTAAGTTTAAAAGGGGTAGCCAGCAATTAACCTCAGAAGTACGCATGGGGGTAATTAGACACCTCTGCCTGTGTGCATGTATTTGAGCTGTTTCCATCACTAAAATATTCATTTTACCATAAATAGCATTAATACTTATCCATATGCGCCTATTATAGGTTGATTATATAGGTATTAACCTGTTACAACAATAAAACAAGTGAAAACAGCGTTTGGATGGTCAAAATCGGCGATACAGGGCGGGAGTTACATAATGTATGGGTGAGGCAACCTCCTTTCCTGCCAATTTCCCCCAAGGCTGGAGAGACACTGTCGATCGATACTCTCTCTCTCTCTCTTGCACTCGCTTGCTAACAGTGATGACAATGCCCTGCTTGCAACTCGCTAATGTTAGCACGAAAATATACCTCAGAATAAGGGAATCCCAGGGAAAATAGGAGATAACTGAAGGAGGGGAGGAAAGTGGGGAAGGAGGGGAGGTAGAGGAGTGATATTTTGCATGGCCCAGGGGCAAAAAAAAAAAAAAAAAAAAAAAAAAATTGATGTTTAAAGTTGATTTTTGTTTTCTCTGACTCTTAAGAGTCTTCCCGCAGTCCGCCGGGGGAACTCTTAAGAGTCTTCCCGCAGTTCCCGGGTTAAGAAGCTTCTAACTATCTCACTTAACCCTTTTTACTACCACAGATTCTACCCAAACTGCACAAAATTGTCTAAATATAGCTAGAATAAAACTTAAAAGACATCTTGGTAAAGAAGAGGTTAAACATTGATCTTTTGTGTGTTTTTGCTTTGACCTTAGTAATTTGTTAGTGGTTCTGATATTCTCGATGAATGTCCCCCTCCAGACTTGTAACATCAGGTGCATCGTCAATGATGAAGGGGCCACTAATAAATTATAGGTTTGAGTCCTGAAGGGAAGAAGGAAAACCTAATATTTATTAGTGGCCCCGGAATCCTTGACGATTTCGTCCCTCCCGCCATCCCCTTCCCATTTATCTGCTGTATTTTAGAAAGTCTTGATATATCAGTGAAGGACATAAGCGTCCAGATAAGAGCTGGATGACGCACAGAATAACAGCAGACGCATGAGAAGCACAACCTGCTAGATAATGTTTAATACTTTAAAAAAAAAAAAAATTACTGGTTTTTTCTAGTAGTGGTAGCCTACCCACATCATAAGGACGAGTCCGTGAGTGGTTTTGTTATATTTAAGAGCGTTTCGCTCACAATGTTTGGCAATCGTATAATTTTACTCTCCTAGGCTTGTCGTTTGAACGGCGAGCCTCGAGTTCAAAGATTGGCCATTACTTTTATAAGGCGCATCGTCAATGATTCCGGGGCCACTACTAAATATTAGGTTTTCCTTCTTCCCTTCGAGACTCAAACCTATAATCTCCACCATTATCATAAAACATGAACGTACAGTGACATACAACCGTCACCAATAAACCTCCAGCAACTTTACTCTATAATTTCTACAAGACTACATATTATAATATCATAATAATCAAAGACTAGTTCTTCAAAGTAGATGATTCATTTCACAGGCTAAGTACTGTTATATACACACAATAGGGGAGGATATCGACGTAAACTCGGATACCATAGTCTCTAGCCCACTCATTAGAATTCGTGGAACCCCTGTGTTTTTCTTTATGCAATTTTAATTATCTGGGTTGATTTGTTGATAGAACATGCTTTTCAATAAATACTATATATAGTCTTGTAGTTGATTTATATAAAATTATATTCCTAAAAAAAAATCCATTTATATGCTTCCATAATTACAAATAGGTGAATTCCACGAAATTGTATGAGTGGGCTATGGTATCCGAATGTACCATAGGATAATTGTATGAGTGGGCTATGGTATCCGAATGTACCATAGGATAATTGTATGAGTGGGCTATGGTATCCGAATGTACCATAGGATAATTGTATGAGTGGGCTATGGTATCCGAATGTACCATAGGATAATTGTATGAGTGGGCTATGGTATCCGAATGTACCATAGGATAATTTCAGCTGGAATAGTACCTATAAGTATAATACTGTACTGGCCAGGTGAAGAGGCTTGCAAGGTCCTGATTAGACTGATAAAACTTTGATAATGTGGATATCTCAAGAATCATTATCTTATCTTCCCTCGTCAAGTCTCACAAGGTACTGGCCCCTCCACACCGCGCAAAAATACAACACACACACATACTGTAGAAGTGGTTTATTACATGAAAACACGACATATCGATTAAAACAACAGCAAGCCGAAGGAGAGTCTTAAACGACAGTAGATGCAAAAGTGACTTACACAACACAAATAAGATCCACTGCCTTTAATGACTGCAAGGTTATGGCCACCCACATAACAGCGCTTTGGTGGACAGAAGATTAAACGATATATAATAATGAATAACAACTTATAGATGACAGAACATAGAGAACAGAAATTCGACAGTTTGATATGGATAGTTAATATGATACCATGACCGAAACGTGTAAGATCTATTTAATCGACATAAGACAGCAGAGGTACTTAAATGACAGAAAGACGACAGAGTGACGTGTGTGGCAGTAACATGGCCGTGTGGTTTAAGACATCAGAAGCACAAATTAGTGTGTTGTACGACAGAACGGCAGAACTACGTACAGGAGAAAGCAACACCGTGGCTCAAGTTATCAGTGCCAATCAACGCACTGCACTAACAATGGTAAGTGGGACTCTACTGTGTTAATGTTATTGTGTTCTGATTAGTGAGTCTGTTTGTTGTGATTGTTGCTGCTATTGTTGTTGTTGATTTTAATGTGTTGATTATGTTTTTGTTGTTGGTTATCTTCATAGTTTTATGTTGTTATTAGTATTGATAACTTGCTCTTACAGGCCTATTATGTCTGCTGTCCTTTCTTCTCGCATTACTGTTATTAAGCTTAGTTGTATTTTTCACTTAATTATAGCATTGTTTTTCCTTGATGCATATTTTTATTGATCGATTAATGAAACATTATTCTATAAAAATCTAGCTTTATGGAAATTAGTGATGTTATATATTTTAATGCTAAACCTGGATAAAATTAATGTTCTGACTTGCCAAATATGATTAATTTTAAGTAAATATTTTACAGTTTAATATATGCAACGAGATAACTAATTTTGCTTCGTCCGCTGTTTTTCTACTACCATGATTCCTGCCTAATATAGTGTAGCAATTTTCTATTTTTCATGTCTACTTGCTCATAATTATCTTATTATATTTTATTTTTTTAGGATATAGGCCTTCTAGTCTGCTATATTTGTTGTCCGTTATATTTTGGTTACTGTGTTTAAAATGCCCCAGAACGAGAAGCCCACCACAGAAGCCACGAGCGAACATCCACACAGAAACACCCGAAAGAAAGGTCCACAGAACGAAAGGACCAGCTGACCGAGCCAGCCAATTCAGACAGGCCCAAGCCCGCAGGGCTAAGCAGCTCCAGGCCGCACCTACCTACCCCTTCTAAACTGACCATTTTCCACACCTCACGTACACTACCCCCTCGTGTCCTACACTTCTAACTACAATAATGATGAACAGGAATATACATTCATATTAAAAACACCCATGCCCTGTCCCTAGGTTGAGCCAAGGCCAACAAATCAGACAGCCATATATCTATGTATGTTCTTACATCCGAGAAGTAGATGTTATATATCTTAGAAGTTAAAACACCCGCGCCTGTCCCTAGACCTCGTATATCATTTCCCATGACGAGTATAGATATATGTAACCCGTGCTCAGTCGCCCCCTTGCATTGTTCCTCTAGTAACTAAGTGTCTCTATAATATTAACTGCCACCAGTATTGATACGACATAGCGGCACTGTCCTTGTGTCGTATTGTGCCAAGTGCAGATCAACCAGGTTTCATCACCTTATTAGGACGACGACTATAATGTCGTCGTTCATCGATGTATTCAATCCTTAGGTTATGTATTAATATTAACATTCCCTAACATATCTTGTCTTGCCAGACTAAGTTTCTGAAGACCCATCGCCCCCATAAATCTATGTATTCAATCCTTAAGTTAAGTATCTTTATCCGCCATTGTGTTCACCTTTTTCCATTTACTTTTCCACAATTGTCATACGTCTTCCACTTACCTCCTTCGTATCCACAGTCCACACTACGCCATTTTACTTCGTGTCCTACACCTCTTACCCACCCGATTCTACCTACACGATGATGAACAAGAATATACATTCATATTAAAAAACACCCATGCCCTGTCCCTAAGTTGAGCCAAAGCCAACAAATCCGACAGCCATATATCTATGTATGTTCTTACATCCGAGAAGTAGATGTTAAAAACCACATGTCCAAACTCATAAGAAATTAAGATACCCACGGGTACACCAGGATATAGAACCATTGCCCCCATAAGACTTAGACAGCCATGAATACAGATGTTAGCCACCATGCTGTAACTCCAATTCTTACCCCAACCAGAGATTGTATAGATAACCTTTGTTACCAGTATCTATCATAGTATTCCGAAACAATAACGAAGTACGCCTACGAACTGCCGTTTTTCTTTGGTCTATATTTCATAGAAAACGCAGTTCCCAGGGACACCTAGACGTACAAGAAATCGTGTCAAATAATAGGTCCATAACCCCTCGTATTGACGAGTAATAATACACCATGTTTTTCCCTACTTTCTCCACAATCAAGCACACACCTACAGTTAACCTCCTTCTCCCCCACCGCCCCACAGTCCACATGATTCTATCTTTTCCAGACTCGTATACCACCCCGTATTTGCATCCCCCGGTAGCATTTGGCTAACGTACTTTCACTGTCCTTTCAAAACTCCAATATCAACTGCAGCCTAATGCCATCCCCATGCCCAGAGACCTTAGGGTCAAATTTCCCTGAAGCCCCCCTGAGCTTCCCCCCCTCTCATTAAAATACCCCGCGCTTCTCGACTCTTGTCCGACCTAGCCTCTCTCTCATACCTCTCGAAGATCCTTGATTTTTCCGTTGCTAACGCTCTCCAACCTTTTATATATATACTCCTATCCAGCCTGCCTTCACTTAGTAGGCCAGAACAACATTAGAACTTTACTAACCCCTTGCATGCCATCTATTCTCTTACAACCCATTCACAACCCTGCACCCAATGGTCGTCGGTGCGAGGCTCGCCGCCTCGCCAGTAACTAACTTCTATTGCCATACTTCCAGATAAATGTGGCAGAGTTAGCAACCAGTCTCCACCACATCAAGCAAACCATGCAATTAACAACCAACCAATTACAACCAGCTAGCCAAGGCACCTTCGGTTTTGATATTAAAAACACCCAAATCTGTCTCATAAACAGAGGGTTATTACAAACACTGGTGATATGGCAAGCCCCCTAGCCACAGCCGCCGGACGACCATCCCAGAGAGAGAGCGCCTGGCTACCCCTTTTTACCCACCCGAGGAGGGAGACCCCCACCTCCGCGGAGGTATACCTGACCCCTGTTTTGACTTCCGGGTCATTGCCAGGTAGCCTAGGAATTCTTCCTATCAATGAACTAACCATGCATGTCTAACCCCCTTACTCACCTCTCTTTACCCACAATAACCCATTCACCTGTTTTGCATACTCGGATAGTCAAATTAGCACCTCAGCTATGCAATAGAACAAAGACTGAGTAATATAAGAGAGACGCCCCTATCACAGCTGTCCCAGTCCTCCCCGCAAAGTAGATCCAGTCTCCCTCCCATAAATACTTCCAGTATAGCCAAAATAGTACCTTTTACTAAGGCTCAGTTATATCACAATATGAAGGCTTCCATAGCCATGTGCCACAACAGTAATCACCATCTTACCTAGTCCCCATATCTATTGAGAGCTCAAATAAGTCCATAAGACTCGAGATCCCTATTGCCTACAGGGTCCAGAACCGAGCCTATAAACCTAGCTTCCGCCCCTAGTCAAATTAGTTGAAAGTTAGACACCAACCAGTGGTCACTACCCTGAAGTTAACCTCTAACTCTGCCCTTGTGTTGTTCCTGAGTTGAGAGATTCCCGAGCCGGCAGACTCCGTGGCAGAAGTTAAATAGAAGATCTGTCCATGTACAAGTACCAGCGTGCACCTTATAACCTTCACACAAATTAGTGGGTATATAAGTATGTAGCCAGCACCGATCGCCAAGAGATCCGACTTGAGGACTTCCTACATTTTGGACCACCTGGACGGCCGAGGAACCAGTCGTTAGCCCCCAACATCACCGGAAGCAAGATAACCAGGACCAGACCAACAAATACTATTCAAGATTCACGTTACTAGTACTAAGTGTTATAGTACCAGTTCGACATTCACTTATTAACTTTTCTATGAAGTGGCTATAACTTTGCCCAGTGTAACTCATATTTAACCATTCCATTTGGGACGTACTAAGCGTATCAGTGTTCATTAATTAACAGGCGACATTGACTCTCGTAATTACCTTATTCAGATATCAAAACCCTAGTGATATCTAACGTTCGCCCACTGATTTGTGTTCTACGTATTTCTGCCATAAGAATATAATCTTAGATCAGTACCCCCTTGAGGTTACTAGATTTTCCGTGTTCAGAAATATACGCGTGTCTAATTCTAACTGTGAGCTGCTACTTGGGCATGCGACCTGCCAGTAGAAAATCTAATTAGTGAAATTGAATACATAAATACATTGAGGTCTTCCAGTATAATAAACCTTGCTAACTAAACCCGTGATCAGAAGAGTATACCTGAACGTTGGAAGTTTGAAAGGTTTGAAAGGTTTGAAAGGTTAATTAACTCGAGTGGGAGACTAGGCTCCATCCAGATCCGGTAATGCTAGCAGTTCCCTTCTATTATTTGTTTTGTACGAGTATTACTATCTTTCTGTGCTCTTTATTCACCTACTTAAATAAAAGTGATCGTGTGTCGTGTTACCGTGTGTTTATTTTGTGTTCTCTATTCTTCATACCTTGTATTGTGCATGCAGCCTTATATACCCAGTCAGATAGAGCCCACATTACCCAAGTTAATCCTGTAGAAAAACAGGGCATAACATTGGCGGCAGCGGTGGTTCTTGATTCGGATAAAAGGTTGCATTACATTGCAAGTTTGGAACAGCCAGAACACGATAACATCATGGCGCACCGTTCTCACATTCCCATCCCCCATTATGATGGAGAAACTTTTGAGATCGAAACATTCATGGACATAGTGAAACCCGTACTTGACCTAGTTTATACCACGGACGCAGAAAAAATAGCCGTAACATTAACGCACCTGGGAAAAGCCGTTTCCTTGGTTGCCTATCAAGTGCACCCTGCTCTCACCTGGGACGAATTTCGTCCAATAGTGATAGAAGCCATTAAGCCTTCGTTGGGCGTTTTCGTGGCCCACACCCGTATCCAAGACACTAAATTCGAAGGCGATTTAGATGCCACAGTGAATAAGATTGCCCAACACATAAAAGTTTCTTTCCCCACGTTGACCAGAATCCATCAAGAACAGCAAATTCTGGTCAACCTTGTGTCTATATTGCCCTCAGCAGTAAAAGACCATTTCCGTGTGCACGATTTCGTCGGATACCAAAAAGATCTCATCACGATCCGACGTATTTTGGCCGTGCGCACAGAAGCACCCACCCAAATCGCTGCAATCAAGAGGTTTCCCACGCACCCGCAGCAACCCGACCACCAAAACTCCAAGAATGCCTACCCAGCCTCATCCTTCCACAACAGACCCACCTACCCTTCCGGCAAGCCCCAACCCAGTAGACCCCGGTTCCAACCTACCCAGCCACGCAGAATCTTCAACCGGAACAGGAACTACAACACCTACCAAAGTAAATACCCTACTTTAGTAATTATCAACCCCTATGATTTCCCTGCCTGTAATGCTCAGTGTGCTTTCCATCAAATTCGTGACTCTGCCAAACCTCGCCCCTTTACTCCTCGCATTTCTGTAAATGAAGAGGAGTTGGGACAAGAGGAAGAGATGGAAGAAAGACACACTGGAGAAATAGCCCCTAACATGACCTCAGAGGATACCGAGGAAACCCTGGAGGAGGTAGATACCGATTCCCAGGATTTTTAAAGTACCCCCCGCCCAAGATGGCCTCGGCGGGGGACGCCATAACTGACCGCACTGCCCCCATTTATTACATGGCCAAAATCAAGGACATTCCTGTCCGCTTGTTAATCGACACGGGAGCTGCCAAGTCATGTTTGTTCAAAAATTACTATGATCAACACCACCGACTATTTGGCCCTTTGTTAACCACCAAAGCAGAACTAATCTCAGCTGCTGATACTTACTTAAATCTCCTAGGAGACACTTTGCCCCTGTCAGTAACTACTCCTGCCCCCCATGCTCGTTGTTATCACACATTCACAGTATTTTCCTCCAACTGTAAACATTACGATGGTTTCCTTGGACTTGACCTCCTTCAAAAACTCCAGGCCCAGGTCGACTGCGGCCAAAGGCTGATATCATTCAAAAAATTCCAACCCAAAGCCTCTGACAAACCCATCACGCAGAAACCCATTCATAAAAAAAAAAAACACCTTCCCCCTCAACAAACCCTGAGTCAGGGTTACCAAATTGCAGCTAGCACTAAGGTGACTCCTAAACCCTCCCCTTACCCGGAGTCCCCTCAAAATCTCACCCCATTCAGTAACCAAATGCCTCAACAAACGAAAGAAGACAAGTCCAAGCAACTCCCTCTCGGTAATCCCCTCCATTCTCGTAATTCTGTCCCGGATAAATCCTCCCATGTTTCCAGGACAGACTCTGATATATGTAACCATAATTCCATCAAATGTTTATGTATCCTACACATGTTTCCAGGGAAAATGCCGATCAATGTACCCAACAATGTTTCCCCCATGCCCCCAGAAATGTTCAGCTATCCCACAACCCCCAACAATTCCCTTGTGACAATTTTCCGTCAGTAGCTCCCTTGCCCCCCCCCTCCCCCCCACCCCCACAATTCACACCCCTAGAAAAATTCACAACCCCACACTTGACTCACCCTCTCATGACAAACAAACCCACCCGGCCCCCATCACTTTTAACCAGACCTTGACTGCCACCAAGAAAGTTCCCCATATTCGTCCTATTAACAACCCCAAATCAATACACCAGTCCTCCACCAATAACCCATGTTCTACACCTAACTTTTTCCCCACCAACCCTCCGCAGTCCCCCCAACAAATCCCGTTTTCTAACTCGCTCACCTCTCACCACTCTGAACCGCCCGCACGCGCCGTTAATCCCCCCTCACGCGTGCCGACCGAGGGACACAACCATGTTCCCACCATGCCCCCAGAAATGCCCAGCTATTCCACACCCACCCCAATCCCCCTTGTGATAGTTTTCCGTCAGTAGCTCCCTTCCACCCCCACACAATTCACACCCCTAGAAAACTTCATAACCCCACACTTGACTCGCCCTCTCATGACAAACAAAACCACCAAATCCATATAAACTCCAAACAAACCGTCACTGCCACCGACAACGCTCCCCAAATTCGTCCTTCTAACAACCACAAATCCTTACATCAGTCCTCCACCAATAACTCATCTTCTATACCTCACGCTTCCCCCACCAACCCTCCGCAGTCCCTCCAACAAATCCCGTTTTCTAACCCCCTCACACCGCGCCCCACTGATCCTCCCACACGCGCCGTTAATCCCCCCCTCACGCGTGACCCCCACCAAAGTGACCTTGCCCCCCTTATAAGTACCAAGCACCTGCTCGCCAGTCAATCCCCCACCATCATTAGCCCAGCTGTAGTTCAGGATAAATGCCAAATTCCCCCCCACCATCAAAAATGGGTGAACCTGCGGCCCATACCCCAAACTCACATGATATTTTCCCCCACTACCACGTCCCCCAACCCCCATCGTTGCCTCTTACAACCCGCCATCATTTCTGCTCGCATCAACCACATTCTCGTGGCAAATATCTCAGAGGAATCCCTGACATTACCAAAAGGTCTCATTATAGGAGACCTCGAAACTTTCGATGACCTCCCCATAGATTTTAACGACACCCCTACCAGCCTCCAATTGCCCCCTCTCCCTGAGACATTATCTGACCACCAAAAGAACGGCATGTACGACCTACTGCTGGAATTCAGTGACGTGTTTGCCCAACAACCCACCGAAATCGGACAGACTGATGTAGAACAACACATCATTAACACCACAGGCCCCCCCATACGACAACCATCCCATAGAAAGAACCCCATACAACGTCAGGAAGAGGAACGCCAAGTCCAGGAAATGTTAGAGGCCGGGATTGCCACCCCGTCCATTAGTCCCTGGTCTTCCCCTGTTGTCCTAGTCAAAAAGAAAGATGGGACAACCCGTTTTTGCGTCGATTACAGGAGGTTAAATGACGTAACCATTAAAGACGCTACGCCCTTACCCCGAATAGACGATTCCCTTGACTCCCTACACAGATCCAAATGGTTCACTACCCTCGACTTACAAGCAGGGTATTGGCAAGTGCCTATCAAGGCCGAGGACCAAAAGAAAACAGCATTTTCCACTAGTGGTGGCCATCACTATGAATTTAACGTCCTACCTTTTGGCCTCTGTAACGGACCCGCCACTTTCTCCCGTTTGATGGAAGCGGTATTACATGGCCTAACCTGGGAAACCTGCCTAGCCTATCTGGACGATATTATTGTGTACTCACCAACCTGGGAAGAACACCTCCTCAGGTTGAAACAAGTCCTTCAAAGAATCCGAGCCGCCGGGTTGAAATTAAAACCCTCAAAGTGCGAGATTGCCCGAAATAAGGTAGATTTCCTCGGACACGTGATATCTGAACATGGTATTGCGCCAGACCCAAAGAAACTTCAAGCCATACAAAACCAACCCCCACCCACCACTGTTAAAGGAGTACGTTCGTTTCTAGGTTTAGCCACATACTACAGACGTTTCGTCCCCAACTTTGCCACCATAGCCAGACCCCTCCACCAACTCACCCACAAAGACACCCCGTTCACCTGGACACCTGAAAGAGACCTCGCGTTTAACACTTTGAAGCAAAAGCTAATCCAAGCCCCTATTGTCGCTTTCCCTGACTACCAAAAACCTTTCCGTCTTTATACCGACGTATCTCTGTACGCCATGGGTGCAGTTTTAGCTCAAGTCAGAGACGGTGAGGAACATGTGATAGCGTATGCCAGCTCCACCCTCAACCAAACACAACAGAATTACGCAGCCACCAAGAGAGAGTGCTTAGGGATCATTTGGGCACTCAGCCACTTCCGGTCATTTGTGTTGGGCGCAAAACTCGACATAATTACCGACCATCAATCTTTACAATGGCTGCATAGGTGCGAAACCAACTCAGCCATTTTGGTACGTTGGAGGGAGACACTAGAGGACTACGACTTTACCATACAATATCGTCCAGGCAAACTCCATACCAATGCAGACGCCCTGTCACGTTTGCCAGTACCAAAAGACCCCCCCACCAACCTAGCCGCCTTACAAAACACTGAGTTGGTATCTACCCCCACCCCCCGACATAATGCCCCCTCAGCCCCATCCCTAATTCAATCTTGGGAAGCAAGAATCAGACCCCCCTGGATACCGTTAAATGTCTTCAGGGGACTGACTCTCTGGGGAGATCAACTTGCCACAGACACTGGTCACATAATCTTGGACCCCACCATTGCCCATGACTACATGATTGCCATCCACGAAGGAAACGGCATACACCTTGGACAAAAGAAGATGTTAAAGATCTTCACAGACCAATACTGGACCCCCAACCCCTCCAAAATTGCACAACGAGTGACAGAATCCTGCAAACCGTGTTTATTGGGAAAGGATAGATCACGCACCCCAGGCCCAGCTGGTACCTTGTCGGCTACCAAACCGTTCCAAGTCCTATCCCTCGACATTATGGGCCCGTTTCCTCCTTACGCTGGCAAGCGCTATATCGTCACATTTGTGGACGTCTATTCAAATAATTTAATAGCCTGCCCAGCTAAAGACCACACAGCCATCACAGTCGCCACACTGCTTGCCACAGAAGTATTCCCTATATTCGGTCTGCCCCTTGCTCTTCTATCCGACAATGCCCCTGAGTTTAGTGGACACGTTTGGCAACAGTTCACCCAACAATGTGGCATTAAGATTAAACACTCATCCCCATACTGGCCTCAAGGAAATGCTATATGCGAACACAGCCATCGCACCATCAACAATCAGTTGCGAACAAAAATGATTGCTCTTAACACCGCAGACTGGCCATCACAACTAAAAATGATACAATGGAGCATGAACACCTGTCCCCGAGAAGACGGTATTTCCCCTCATGAACGTGTTTACGGCGTACCCCCCCTGTTACTGCCGTTCCACCACCACGCTCACCTTCCCTCCACCACCTCCACAATTGACCCATTGCAACATTTGCAAAGCACCCTCCATACCTCCCAAACCTGTCAGGACACCAAAACTGATAACACCGATGACAAAAACCCTTTCGCCATCCATGACACCGTAATGGTAGCCAACCTCCCTATCACTAACAAGTTAGGCCCTCGCTATGTCGGGCCCTACACCATCACACAAGTCCCAAACGCCTATCAAGTCACCATTGACTATCACGGCGTGACTCGCACGTTCCGAACTAGATTCGTCCGAGCGTTTAAACCACTCCAACCACAAGACAATACCCCACCCCACACGGCTGAACCAGAATTAAACACCCCTACTAAACCGTACACTCCAGCTATGAAAATCCCCACACAAACCCCTAAGGACCTAAGCCCTCCGACACCGAACAGACAGATCATTCCTCAACATACCCCCCAAACTAATCTCCACCAACCCCAAGCCCCCACTATCACACCCTCCTCCACCATGACACCTTCTTTCACTTCTGATAATCAAGTACCTCCCCCGCTTATCCAAATACGAAAGCCTCCCCCCACAACCCCGACCACAACAGAAACTCTGCCGTCTAGCCCTGACATACCTTCCCCAGGCACCACACTAAGAAAACCACACACCCCACCCAAAACCAAGTACACACCCAAACACACCACACAATCTACCTCAGTAACCTCACGCTACAACCTACGCCCACGACAAAAACTTTTTAAAACCTCCAGGAAACACACCCTGCTAACCAAGTTCCGTAGGGCTGCCACACCACTACCCTCCTCCTCTTCTTCTTCGTCGACTTCTCCTCCACAAAGGGAAAGAAGACGAATAATCACCACTAAACACCATAAACCCTCTAACTATAGTCCAGAAGTAACAACCCCCACCCCCGCACGAAAACACATACCTTCCTCTTCAACCTCTTCCCCTCTCAACCCCCACCAAACACCCATAAAACCGCCTACTTCCACCACCAGCAAATCACCAACCTCACCAAACGACACACCCCACACACGTCCCTACCCCCAACCCCCCAACCTAAATCTACACTCCCTACCCACCCCTCTAGCCCCCCCGCATCCGCCCCTTTCCCCTCCACGATCCCCACCACCCAACCCACACATCGACCAACCTCCTCATCTCACCGAACCCCCAACCAACTCCCCCCTAAGGAATCCCCCCACAAAGTCACCCCTGAGAGAACCCCCACACATACTCCCACCAAACCCTCTTCCAATTCACCTACCACCCTCACCCAACAAAATCCTCCACACACATCTACCTCTCAAATATCCCTCGACCTCGCCCCCAATACATGCCCTTCACCTGTAAAACGTTCCTCCCCTCAATATAAAACATCGTCGAGCGACACAAGTCCCACGACAAACTTCTACCTTCCCACCAGAACCGCCCGAGGTAGAATAATCAACAGACCCATCAGACTTAAAGACGGTGAGATAAAAATAACACCCCGTTCCGACACTAAAGACCCAAGCCACACAACACACACACCCCTTCCTTCTCACACACCTCCTTCACCCCCTTACCTAAACCTATCTTGCGCATTGCCTCACTAGATTTTTCCAGCCTACAACACCGCCCAAGAAAACCCCAAAAAATCCAGACTCATGTTCTCCCTTCATCCCCAGCTCTGTTGTCATGCGTTAATCCCCCTTCGGTTAGTAACCCCTTCACCACACTAAACAGACCTCCTGTCAGTCCCACACACCTCACTCCGACCCCCGCGGGGGAAAGCTACAAACCATTCATACGAAAGGTTAAAGTAAAAACCCCCACTGGACACTTACGTCTACAACGCCCACATCAAGCCCGGGCAACCGCCCGTCACAACACAGAGGACACATTCTTACAGGTATACATTGACCTACAAAAGAAACCTGACTGTCGCTCTCTTGCTTGGTGGAACCTTCTAAATACCCTCAAAATGACCCACCATAACGATGCTTCTTTTTACTTCACCCTTGAGGCTCGGGGACGAGCCTATAATGAAGGAGAGGGAAGTAAAATGCCCCAGAACGAGAAGCCCACCACAGAAGCCACGAGCGAACACCACACAGAAACACCCGAAAGAAAGGTCCACAGAACGAAAGGACCAGCTGACCGAGCCAGCCAATTCAGAAGCCCGCAGGGCTAAGCAGCTCCAGGCCGCACCTACCTACCCCTTCTAAACTGACCATTTTCCACACCTCACGTACACTACCCCCTCGTGTCCTACACTTCTAACTACAATGATGATGAACAGGAATATACATTCATATTAAAAACACCCATGCCCTGTCCCTAGGTTGAGCCAAGGCCAACAAATCAGACAGCCATATATCTATGTATGTTCTTACATCCGAGAAGTAGATGTTATATATCTTAGAAGTTAAAACACCCGCGCCTGTCCCTAGACCTCGTATATCATTTCCCATGATGAGTATAGATATATGTAACCCGTGCTCAGTCGCCCCCTTGCATTGTTCCTCTAGTAACTAAGTGTCTCTATAATATTAACTGCCACCAGTATTGATACGACATAGCGGCACTGTCCTTGTGTCGTATTGTGCCAAGTGCAGATCAACCAGGTTTCATCACCTTATTAGGACGACGACTATAATGTCGTCGTTCATCGATGTATTCAATCCTTAGGTTACGTATTAATATTAACATTCCCTAACATATCTTGTCTTGCCAGACTAAGTTTCTGAAGACCCATCGCCCCCATAAATCTATGTATTCAATCCTTAAGTTAAGTATCTTTATCCGCCATTGTGTTCACCTTTTTCCATTTACTTTTCCACAATTGTCATACGTCTTCCACTTACCTCCTTCGTATCCACAGTCCACACTACGCCATTTTACTTCGTGTCCTACACCTCTTACCCGCCCGATTCTACCTACACGATGATGAACAAGAATATACATTCATATTAAAAAACACCCATGCCCTGTCCCTAAGTTGAGCCAAAGCCAACAAATCCGACAGCATATATCCATGTATGTTCTTACATCCGAGAAGTAGATGTTAAAAACCACATGTCCAAACTCATAAGAAATTAAGATACCCACGGGTACACCAGGATATAGAACCATTGCCCCCATAAGACTTAGACAGCCATGAATACAGATGTTAGCCACCATGTTGTAACTCCAATTCTTACCCCAACCAGAAATTGTATAGATAACCTTTGTTACCAGTATCTATCATAGTATTCCGAAACAATAACGAAGCACCCCTACGAACTGCCGTTTTTCTTTGGTCTATATTTCATAGAAAACGCAGTTCCCAGGGACACCTAGACATACAAGAACTCGTGTCAAATAATAGGTCCATAACCCCTCGTATTGACGAGTAATAATACACCATGTTTTTCCCTACTTTCTCCACAATCAAGCACACACCTACAGTTAACCTCCTTCTCCCCCATTGCCCCACAGTCCACATGATTCTATCTTTTCCAGACCAGACTCATATACCACCCCGTATTTGCATCCCCCGGTAGCATTTGGCTAACGTACTTTCACTGTCCTTTCAAAACTCCAATATCAACTGCAGCCTAATGCTATCCCCACGCCCAGAGACCTTAGGGTCAAATTTCCCTGTAGCCCCCCTGAGCTTCCCCCCCTCTCATTAAAATACCCCGCGCTTCTCGACTCTTGTCCGACCTAGCCTCTCTCTCATACCTCTCGAAGATCCTTGATTTTTCCGTTGCTAACGCTCTCCAACCTTTTATATATATACTCCTATCCAGCCTGCCTTCACTTAGTAGGCCAGAACAACATTAGAACTTTACTAACCCCTTGCATGCCATCTATTCTCTTACAACCCATTCACAACCCTGCACCCAATGGTCGTCGGTGCGAGGCTCGCCGCCTCGCCAGTAACTAACTTCTATTGCCATACTTCCAGATAAATGTGGCAGAGTTAGCAACCAGTCTCCACCACATCAAGCAAACCATGCAATTAACAACCAACCAATTACAACCAGCTAGCCAAGGCACCTTCGGTTTTGATATTAAAACACCCACATCTGTCTCATAAACAGAGGGTTATTACAAACACTGGTGATATGGCAAGCCCCTAGCCACAGCCGCCAGACGACCATCCCAGAGAGAGAGCGCCCGGCTACCCGTTTTTACCCACCCGAGGAGGGAGACCCCCACCCCCGCGGAGGTATACCTGACCCCTGTTTTGACTTCCGGGTCATTGCCAGGTAGCCTAGGAATTCTTCCTATCAATGAACTAACCATGCATGTCTAACCCCCTTACTCACCTCTCTTTACCCACAATAACCCATTCGCCTGTTTTGCATACTCGGATAGTCAAATTAGCACCTCAGCTATGCAATAGAACGAAGACTGAGTAATATAAGAGAGACGCCCCTATCACAGCTGTCCCAGTCCTCCCCGCAAAGTAGATCCAGTCTCCCTCCCATAAATACTTCCAGTATAGCCAAAATAGTACCTTTTACTAAGGCTCAGTTATATCACAATATGAAGGCTTCCATAGCCATGTGCCACAACAGTAATCACCATCTTACCTAGTCCCCATATCTATTGAGAGCTCAAATAAGTCCATAAGAATCGGGATCCCTATTGCCTACAGGATCCAGAACCGAGCCTATAAACCTAGCTTCCGCCCCCAGTCAAATTAGTTGAAAGTTAGACACCAACCAGTGGTCACTACCCTGAAGTTAACCTCTAACTCTGCCCTTGTGTTGTTCCTGAGTTGAGAGATTCCCGAGCCGGCAGACTCCGTGGCAGAAGTTAAATAGAAGATCTGTCCATGTACAAGTACCAGCGTGCACCTTATAATCTTCACACAAATTAGTGGGTATATAAGTGTGTAGCCAGCACCGATCGCCAAGAGATCCGACTTGAGAACTTCCTACATTTTGGACCACCTGGACGGCCGAGGAACCAGTCGTTAGCCCCCAACATCACCGGAAGCAAGATAACCAGGACCAGACCAACAAATACTATTCAAGATTCACGTTACTAGTACTAAGTGTTATAGTACCAGTTCGACATTCACTTATTAACTTTTCTATGAAGTGGCTATAACTTTGCCCAGTGTAACTCATATTTAACCATTCCTTTGGGACGTACTAAGCGTATCAGTGTTCATTAATTAACAGGCGACATTGACTCTCGTAATTACCTTATTCAGATATCCAAAACCCTAGTGATATCTAACGTTCGCCCACTGATTTGTGTTCTACGTATTTCTGCCATAAGAATATAAATCTTAGATCAGTACCCCCTTGAGGTTACTAGAATTTTCCGTGTTCAGAAATATACGCGTGTCTAATTCTAACTGTGAGCTGCTACTTGGGCACGCGACCTGCCAGTAGAAAATCTAATTAGTGAAATTGAATACATAAATACATTGAGGTCTTCCAGTATAATAAACCTTGCTAACTAAACCCGTGATCAGAAGAGTATACCTGAACGTTGGAAGTGGGAGACTAGGCTCCATCCAGATCCGCTAATGCTAGCAGTTCCCTTCTATTATTTGTTTTGTACGAGTATTACTATCTTTCTATGCTCTTTATTCACCTACTTCAATAAACGTGATCGTGTGTCGTGTTACCGTGTGTTTATTTTGTGTTCTCTATTCCTCATACCTTGTATTGTGCATGCAGCCTTATATACCCAGTCAGATAGAGCCCACATTACCCAAGTTAATCCTGTAGAAAAACAGGGCATAACAGTGTTGTTTCTCTTAGCGCATTGTTAAGTTGTTTTCAGTAAATATATACTTGTGTTATCTTACTTCCTCACACCCAATCTACTGTATTTAGTTGCATAAGGCATGTCGTTTTGTGGAACTTTCAGTTTGGTATTTATCTTATAAGTTAATCACTGCCAAGACTCAAGTAGTGATATGTATATAAAATAGTTGCTTTTACTCTATGCTATGTTCACCGTTTATTATTTTGTTATAAATGTGTGTGCTTGAATTTCCTGCTACTCTTGTACTTTGTACTCGGTTATATTCCAGAATCTTGTGATATTTCCCATTTATCTCTCATTAATATATTAAATTATGTTTAGCATACTTTAATTGCATAAATATTACTATACATGCAAAATGTATGCAGCTTTATCTTGAATTTCAATGACATTGTATATGATTATAAATACAATTGACAACCATATAGAGCTGTACAATAAAATATCGGAGCCCACAAGAAAAACAAACAAGAAGTAGGCCTACCAAATTATGTTGTCAACATTTCAATACATCTGAGGATTTCATGAAATGTACAGGATAGAATCATGTTATCTCTGTTCCACATTTCTATTGTTCACTGTATATACTATAGACATAATATTATGTACTTATTACCTTGACAGGAGGAGGACCCTGAGAAGTGCATTGTGTGCTTCAATATGTACAACGAGAGCAAACGCCTGCCCCGCATTCAACCCTGTGGCCACTCCATTTGTTCCACGTGTGTTATTGTTATGATGGTGGATGGTCAAGTATCCTGCCCTACCTGCCACACCATACACTCCACCACGAGTATCACACAATTCCCCACTAATCATGGCATCATAGCATTGATCAGAAAATTAGAGTCTGTTAGGCAAAATCAAACAACCTTAGCACATATTACAACATCAACAACAGAAGAAGACACAGATGCGGCATCAATAGACAGTGATTCCATTATGTTAGCAGGAATGAGAGGAAACAAGATGATGCTGCTCACATCCATCAGCAGGAGGCTACAACTTTTGTTGGAAGATCAGAAGAGCAATATTGAACGGTTGTTGACTAGCTGGGAGGAGTCACAGTTCCAGCTGGATCAATATCATGACCAGCTGAATGGATATAAGGAAGAACATTTCCAACTGCTGGACAGACTGTATATGCTGATGAAAAAGAACAAACAAGCACTACAATTACTGCAGGAGGAGGTGACAAAAGTCAGGGCTCTGAAGGAAAAGGAGGAAGGGAAGTATAAACTGAAGGAATTACTGGAGTATCTGAAGGCTGTGGAAACTGTACAAGATGTAGTGACAGCCATCAACCACACTGACCACAGCAACGTGGAGACAGAGGCGGAACACTGGCTACAGATGTGTCATAAACTCTTCCCAGACATCAAGACAATCACCACAAGCTCAAAAGCAAGTTATCAGTATTATAACATGTAATAGTTTTTATTCCAATTCCATTATAAATGTAACAATATCAGTGTCAGTTTAACGCCTTACGAGCGGGCCCGTAAGGAATTTCTACTACCCGCCAAGCGGGTGGTTTTACCCTAAATGGCCTTGTTTCCGTGCTCTTTTTCATGCATAAACAAGAGCCAGAGCGTAATACAATTATGTATCCCTGAAAGGGCGTTAACCCGGGAACTGCGGGAAGACTCTTAAGAGTCAGGGGGGAAAAAAATCAATTTAAAACACCGAAAAAAACAAAAAAAAAAAAAAAAATTGCCCCTGGGCCATGCAAAATATCACTCCTCTACCTCCCCTCCTTCCCCACTTTCCTCCCCTCCTTCAGTTATCACCTATTTTCCCTGTTATTCCCTTATTCTGTGGTATATTTTCGTGCTAACATTAGCGAGTTGCAAGCAGGGCATTGTCATCACTGTTAGCAAGCGAGTGCAAGAGAGAGAGAGAGAGTATCGATCGACAGTGTCTCTCCAGACTTGGGGAAAAGTGGCGGGAAAGGAGGTTGCCTCAGCCATATATTATGTAACTCCCGGCCTGTATCGCCGATTTTGACCATCCAAACGCTGTTTCCAGTTGTTTTATTGTTGTAACAGGTTAATACCTTTATAATCAACCTATAATAGGCGCATATGGAGAAGTATTAATGCTATTTTTATGGTAAAATAAATATTTTAGTGATGGAAACGGCTCAAATAGATGCGCACAGGCAGAGGTGTCTCATACCCCCATGCGCACTTCAGAGGTTAATTCAGCTTTCCAATGACACCAGAACCATCCTCCTACGACTGCGCGTTCTCTTGCAACGATCGTGCAAGACGAAGGAAAAATCCCTAAAATACGGTAATTTCTTGACATAATACCCTATTTAGTGAGAGAGGGAGGGTGGATGTGTGTGGAGTAAACGTCAGTAGGCCCGCTGGACCCGTGGCGAACGGTCAGAGCCCGACCTACGCTCCGCCCACCGCTCGTCTCTCTCTCAGAGGCAATATTGCTCCAAAATTGCACACGGACTAAAGTCGGGCCCCGCTCTTTGGGCAGGTGTTCTCTATACGGACTTAAGTCGGGCCCCGCTAATAAGGGGTTAAAGTATGACTCAAATCTAACCATACTGGTGGAGTTGGCACTGGCTCAATGTTAAGGGAAGATGGGTAATTTTGCTGGTCACCTTTCTCCCTCGTGTTAAGCCCAATTTGTTTTGAGATTATAAGACGTTTAGTTCATTAGTTTGTCGATTTTAACACATTTCGCCCTATTTCGTTGTCAATTTTAAGACCTTTCGTGCCATTTAGGTGTCGATTTGTTCCTGGCGAGCGATAACGAGCCTGAAATTTTAAGAGGAACCGACCTTCGGGCGGAACATTTTTCTACAGAATCATATACAAATTTATCTTGAAGGGGGGTCTAGGGATTGTTTTTCTAAGTTTGGTGGAGGTCTAGTGAGGAAACTAAGAAATATAGGAATACATGAATTAATATACCAACAAAAACGGCCCATCTCCCCTAAGTTAGTGTTCCATGTCAACTCAATCAATTCTTCCAAGGATAATATTATGCTCTGCGTAACATTATTATAATTGACTGAGAGATCCTTTCTTAGATAAGCAAAATATTGTTTTGAATGAAGGGAAGAACTTGGCGTTGTGCTGAAGAAGAAACGTTCACTATAGTTATTCCTAGAGTTGATGTCCAAATAATGTTACATCTCTCTCTCACTCTTCTACTGCTATTACACCATTCTGTGTTCTTCAGAGTATTCTTAGTATATACCTCCTCCCTTTAGTAGAGTGGGGGCACCCGTCATTCTACATACTACCACTTCTTTTTTGTCAACTCTCAAGCACAAGAGTGAACCGATTTTCCCAAGTCTTTCTTCTACTCAACAAGTAAGCTTTGGAACTCTCTCCCTCAATCTGTCTTCCCCTCATTGTATGACTTAAACTGCTAGGAGCTCCTTGTGTCCAAACATGTGACTAGCGTAACATGACTTTGCCTCGCTATCTCTCTTTTTAACGTTGAGGGAGACACCTGTTGCAGGCAGCTTTGCCTTATTTTCTCCTTCATACACATAACAAAATATGTAAAATGTGTTTAACATACAGTACTCGGAGGGAAGGGATTTTTTTGTTGGGAATACTCCCATAATTGTTGTAATTACCAATGACTGGTATATAAAGATCTTTTGTTGTAAAGTAGTTATAATGAGTTTATTGCATTATGACATACATTTATATACTTACGTATTTACTTACAGAATTGTTTTGTACACTAATGAAAAAGGATTATTGTTCAAGTTTGGTTCAAATAGTCAACATGTCGAAACGATATTTCAAATAATTTGTTGTTAAGAGTATTCTATAGACTTTACAAATCTGTATTATGTAAACTTGCCAACAAATGAATGATGATAAGGAGCCAACATTAATGGTAGGTGAAATTAGAGATCAGAAGATGCGTTTCAAATTATATTACTTGGCGTGTTACCAACAGGTTCGAAGTGACACCTGGAAGGCCCTTGCTGCCCTGCCTGCATGTGATGATGACCAAGATGATATTGTCACCCAGAACAGTGCCTCACACGACAGTGGTTCACACGACAGTGACACACAGAGCAGTGCCACCCAAAGCAGTGCCACACCGAACAGTGCCTCACAGGACAGTACCTCACAGCACAGTGCTTCACAGGACAATATCTCAAAGGACAGTGCCTCAAGGGAAAATTCCAATCACGGCACTTCAACTTCAACTGATCTTCTTGAAGACCCCTCACTCACTATCATAGAAAAAGCCAAGAAGTTAAACGGAATGTCATCAATAGTAAGCTCTGATAATATTGGTGTTTATCATACTGTGCAATATTGCATGGGTCAATTTATAACCTTCTTAATACTGATCCACACATAAGAGTGTAAATACTGTTTTCACCTACAGGCATGCTCAAATAATTTTAGGGTATCGTTTTCAACGAATAGTCTTAAACAGGGCTAATTCAAGTTGGGCCAACTAAACCAGTGCCTTCTTTAAATCATAATCTACATAAATATTGTCTATCAATAGCTGTTGAATTGGTAGTAGTTGAGAGTCATTGGTTATATTGGTTTACTGGTTGATTTGTTGGATACCACTTTCACTTCAGTAAAATGGTAACTATCCCCAGGGAGTGAGACTTATGAAGCTACTGAAGGCCGGGATGGTATATGTGGTCCAACAAGATCAAGATCACCTCCGGTCTGCAAGGATATCTATTAAACATTGTAAAGTTTACCTACACTGCCTCCAGGCGCAGCTCACACCCACTCAAGCTCACACAATGCTCGTAAGTTCATATTTTCTTTAAATTTAAGGTTCGGATAATTAAGCTTTATGAATAGGAGAGGTGTGGTGGAGTGGTCTTGCCACTGGACTGGTAATCCCATGGTCCCGGGTTCGAATCCCGATGTATAAATGGGAAGATATTATTGGGATGGAATTTGTGCTGTACCTAGTATCAGTGTATTACCACAAAGCCCACTGAAACTCCAAAAAAATACCCTCATTGTTCCCTGATTGAATATATGAATATTCCCATATTCAAAATATGCTACAGGGGGACAATACCTAGTGTGTTGATTGCTCAATAAGTGGCGTTCTGAGAGTGAGAGTCCGAGTCTTGGGGATGAGACAGTGAAGCACAAAGGCGAAGCAGCTCCATATACAGTATATGCGAAGGCAAGATGGCAAAGGCTGGTTGCAGCTTCACATGTCTCACTCCCAAGACTGGAACGAGACCTCACAGGCTTCACTGTGTTGAACGGTTGAATGTACTGTACAGGCTCTCAGCCTATGCCCAAGAGGGAGTAAGATGGAATATAGAGAACAAAAATGTAAGGACTATATTTGTCTATTTTTATTATTAAATGTGTGTTTACAGTCGCTATATTATAGGTTTGACTCCTGCAAGGAGATAAAGAAAACCTAATATTTAGTAGTGGCCCTGTAATCATTGACGATTATGCCTATTACATAAGGCTACCTCTTCAAACGCCCATAAGCGCAGTTTGAAACTACCGCCGCAGAGCTCAGAGGAACCTTCATCATAAGCACACGCTAAATCACTCATGGTTCGTCTTTATGATTGGGTTCTCACTACGAAAAAACTTCGTAACAAATAAAAAATAAAAATAATATAAGAATAACTATTCATAAGCTTTCCATATTCCGTGGATGTACTTTTTTGGATTCTTGGACCAGACGCTGACTAGCGCATTATTCCACCTTCACTGACATATCAAGTATACCAAAATCCTTAATACATTAACGAATGGGAAGGGGATGGTCGGGAGGGCCCCAGTCGTCAATGATTACGGGGCTACTACTAAATATTAGGTTTTCTTTATCTCCTTGCAGGAGTCAAACCTATAATTTATTAGTGGCCCCTCCATCATTGACGATTATGCCTGATATCTAAGACTGGAGGGGGACATTCGTAATCATATCAGAACCATTGCAAATAGAATAGGCAGATAATCAAACAACCACATAGTATTCTTACTTTGTAAAACTGTATATTTATGTATAAACTTTATACAACATATAAAAAGGGGTACAAGCAGGGGCGTGCTTAAAGAAGCCTGCTTGAGGAAAAAGGTAACTATGAGAATCTGTTCACAGATCTGAAAGTTAAAGACACCCCACTTAAAGTAAGTGGTGAAAAATAAAACTTTATGTTTACATGTGCACATATAAACCCCATTATTCTAATGTGTATATTCCTTAAAATTAGACACAAAAATAGAATAAATTCTTGTACTATCGCAGATGTACTTACTAAAATGCTACTCGTAGTTGCAACTACCGAGAACTCTTAAAATTAAATTGCTTCAACAGTGTATCCCACTGAAAGAAACCATTGTTGTACTACTGTACCTCAACAACATTTCCCGTAGGCATTACTACAGAGAAATTTTAATCACAACACTTATACATTGTATCACAGCTCGTATTCTCTGTAAATATCCTCCGGCGGGGTCTAGGGTGTCTTATGTTTCACTGACTGCACCCCCCCCCCCCCCTCTTTCTTAACCTAAACAATTAGTGACTTAGAGACCCATCTAGACCCTTTGCCGTAACGCTATACATGGCATTGACGGTTTGTCTAGTGCTACCGACAGGTATCGAGTCAAAAAAGTATGATTTGAAGCCCATAGTTGAGTAGTAGCTATGTCTTCAACAGAAAACTTCTTTAGAAAACGTAAAGATACTGCCCATTTGCGTAAATCGTGGGCCCTACCCACTATGCCGGGATTACTCTCTTTAATGACTTCTACTAGCAGAGAAGCCATTTTACGTTTCATTAATCTTTTACCCGTACTTGATACCCATAAAGCACCTTGCTGGTTAAGAGGTGCCACTCTCATATATTTGGTTAAAGCTTGTACAGGACACAAATTATGGTGCACTTTACCCCGTTTCAACGCCGGCACCGTGAACTCTGAGAAAACATGTTCACTGTGTTCATTCTTGGCGATGAACCCTGGGGAAGGAGCAATATGAATGCAATCATTTAGTCTACCAAACCTTATGCAATTAGGGGTGTTGCTCATCGCCACCAGCTCAGACACCCTGTTACCAGTTGCCAAAGCCATAAGGAACACAGCCTTTTTTAAAAGCAATTAAAAATCTGCCGTATTCTGATACAGACGGGAATGAAGCAAAGATAACGCTTTGTCAAGAGACCAGGTAGGCATGAGCTGACGGGGAGGTGGGCGGAGTTTGAAGCATGCTCTCATGAAACCTGTTTCTTCCGCTTGTGGTATGGTTAGACCTGTAAGGTCAAAGAATGGCACCCTGATTGCTGTTAAGTGATTTTTTAGAGTCACTACAGATAGACGTTTCTGTTCAAACAAATAGTTTAAATAATTAAAAACTAATGCCACCGAAGGTACTGTCTGTTCTGTTCTAACTATCCAAGAAGTAAAGGACTGCCAATGAGATTGATATTGCCTCTTGGTAGATTGTGTGTACTGATTCATAAATTTATCTGTCACGTTTCTACCATACGGCGTTAGCCACTTGGCCTCCTGAATGTCCACAATGCAAAAGTCAGCGAGGTCTTTAGGTTGCCAATCGTGTCTAAGTGGAAATACCCGACCGGGAGCGACACCGGGTTCGGGCACCACATTCTCAATTGCTGGTACCACAACTGCGCCGGCCACAGGGGCGCGATTAACGAGACTACGCCTCGATAATCCTGTAGTTTGTTGACTACGTGGCACATTAGAGAAGCATCTGGTGGCGGAAACAGATAAATGGAACTCCACCTGTTCCAATCCGTCACCAATGCGTCGGGCCCCCCCGCCGGCGTTAATGTCCGGCGTGTGAGGTACCGAGGGAGTTTGTGATTCTCCTCTGACGCAAACAGATCCACTTGTGGACGGTAAGGCTCTGCAATCATTTGATCGAAAATGTTTTGCTTGAATGCCCACTCTACTGTTGTGCTCTGTCTCTGAGACAGCGCGTCTGCCCAGACGTTTGCTACGCCTGGGAGATATGATGCATGAAGATGAATGTGCAGCTCGTTGGCTAGCACAAAAATCTTTTCTGACACGTCTAGCAACTTCCGAGACCTCGTTGACCCTTGTTTCTGAATGCAGTGAACTGCATTGAGATTGTCCATCCTGAAGGCCACCGACTTTCCCCGTAAAGTAGAGCCGTGAACCTGAAGGAAATACAAGGGGATTAGTAACTCTTTTACATTTATGTGAGAGGCTTCTGAAGGGGACCAAAGCCCTTGACCCTAATGCCCGAGGTTTGACTGAAAGCCCCAACCTATCATCCCTGACGCATCCGTGTCTACCCATACCGTCGGCGGAGGAGAGGTCCATGACATGACTGAGTGTAACATTTCCCTCTTCGCCCAGACCGCTAGTAAGCTGTGTATTAATGTTGGGATAGGCCATAATTTTCCCGCCGGTAAGAGTGGGAAATATCTGTTGCCCTCCAAGATTAAACGTTTGACTTTCAACTGGCCCAACTTCACAGTTAGTTGAACCCAGTTGAGAGAACCGACTAGAGATTCCCAGAGTCTCCGTGTCGTAGTCAGACTGTGGAGAAACATAAACCGTTTCTTGCAAAATCTGTTTCGATTGTCCACACTCTGACTCAGAGTGAGAGATGCTGTGTCCCAGACCAGCCCTATCCACTGAATTACTCGTGAGGGAACAAGGTTTGACTTTACCAAGTTGGCCTTGAATCCTAGAGATTTGACATGGTTTAACGTAATGTTGACATGAGTATTGCATAACTTTTCTGTCTCTGCCACCACCAGTCAGTCGTCCAGATACCACAAGATCCTGATCCCTTGTTCTAAAATGGGCATCAGGGCTTGCCGGACTAATTTTGTGAAGATGCGCGGCGCTAGGTTCAACCCAAACAGCATCCTTTGAAAGACATAATTCTGATGCATTATTCTTAACGCCAGAAATTTTTTAAATCTCTTGTTTACCGGGACATACCAATACGCGTCTGTCAGGTCTAATGAACACATCCACCCTGCCGGCGGAAGTGTTAGCCTGATTTGATTCACTGTCAGCATCCTGAAGGACACGTTGTGAATGTGGAGATTCAAATAAGACAGGTCTACGACCGGTCTCATTTGAATACTGTCCCTTTTTTATACTAGAAAGAGTTTGGACGTAAACACCGGGTAAGTCGGGGGGACGGGGATAATGACACCCTTGGTAATCATCTCCTGAACTAATGACTCCACCTCTAAAGAAACATGATTGGCCGTTGTCGGCTGACGTAAGCGAGGTCGCCGGAGCCACTGCCAAGTGATGCCTTTGCGTACCACAGTCCTCGCCCATGTTCTTAAAGGCCATGCCTGATGACACGCCCGGAAGGACCCAGTTAGCAGACTGGGGTTCGCCGGCTGGACTACCCTCGTTTCCAACACACCTTTGAATGGCCCCGGGAGTGAGAGAGACCTTAGTTTTTTGCTGGTGGAGGTGTACCCTTGGACGACTGGCCGGGTTTGGCTGGAGGCGGGCCCTGACCTGGTCGTTGGTGAAACTTGTGGCCTTTACCTGAGAAACTACCCTGTTTATACCTGAACTGAGCCTGACCCTGGGTGGAAGGGGACTTTGGCTGATGAAAAGGCTTAGACCCACTAGCTTGAACTTTCGAAACTGGTTTGGGTTTAGGGAAAGTGAAGGTAGGTTTCTTAGGTTGAGAGGGACTTTGTTTGAATGCTTGTGCCATATTGAAAACAGTCTTCCAAACTGCTGGTGAAATCAAAGAAGGAGTTAGAACTGGAGACAGAACTACTTGGCTTGCAATACGGTCAGGAAGTTTCTTCACTAAGAACATTCGCAGATCCTGCCTTGCTCGAACTGCCTCTAATAAGGCCGTCCGAATATCTCCTAAAGACTGTATGGAAGTCTGGAGAAGCAAGCGCCGGGCAAGCTCAATGGCTTTCTTGACTTCTGCGGCTTCTATTGCCTGAGAAGAGCGTAACAGAGACTTTGTTACTTGCTGGGTAACAACATATTGCGAAAACAGTCTAAACACTTTTCCTCTTAACCTAAACTCGCGGTCTAGGTGAGCTGGGGAAGGCGTGCTAAAAGGATCTTTTAATTCGCACAAATTGATTTTAGGGGCAGCCAAGAAATCAAACAAAGGAGAGGGGACTCCGCCGGCACTATAAACCGGAAGAGAGAACCAAAAATGGTGTTCTTAAGGGATTTGGTGGGAAGATTTTGACGTGAAAGTAGTGGCAAAATTTTGAGCCTCTGTTTCCCATTCCACCCAAGGTCCCGTACCCAACTGCCCCACCTGCAAAACTAGATTAGAGGCTGAGTCTGTGATCGGAAACATATCCAACTCCGGCGTCAAAGCAGAAAGTGCCTTGACGTCGTTAAAGCCGTCATTCTTAGTCCAGTCAGAAAATAGCTATGAAGCTGAGGCAGGGGGTAGGGCTGGTGTTGATGCATACACAAAAAAGTCATGGTTATAATAACTTGGAATGGCCTTAATATGAACATCCAAAATATTTCCTGGACTATCCAAAGCTCTTGAGTTTTCTAGACTTATTACCTTGGATTACCCACTCATGTGGTACAGGGAGCTCCCCCGAAATAGTAGCTTGTGCTGCCTCTGGCTTAGTTGGTAACATTGCTACCCATGACTCATCAGGCCCATATAAAAGAGGCATAGCTCCTTTTTTGACTGGCGCCTTGTCTAAAGGAGGGGGAGTTATGTCTGATATGACTCGCACATTGGAAGTAGTGAGAGCTGCTGTGCCTGGCACATAGGAACTTGGATCTGACACAAGAGGGGGGTTAGGTATTTTAGCTAAAGCAATGGATGTAGCCAGAGGTCGCACATTTGTCGACGTCGCGGGAGCTCCCGTACCAACTGTAGGAGTTTCCGGCGCAGGGCCAAAGAACCTATTAAGTGCATTCAATAGTAATCCATCAATCTCTTCTGCTGTTACATACCTAGCCGATGACGAACTCTGTGGAGATTCGACAGTACCCTGAGAGTCGTCTAGAAGTTGATTGGACTCTTGAACCTCCATCTCTGAGACCAGAGATCGTTGTTCTTCATCCGTTAAGTCTGGCCTATCATGGGAAGATCCCGCCGAAGCCGGGACCTCCACATGCTGCCATGTTAAATCTGGGATAGAAGATGGTACATCGGCATCCCGGTGGACGTCAGCCACTACTTGAGTCACAAAAGGGTGTGTTCTGTCCTGCCAGGACTGTGAGTAACGCCATACCCCTTGGCTGTGGCTGTCACTCGCTTGCGAGCTAGGAATACTCTCTGATTGAGAGCCCTCACCCGAGCCCCCTAGAGGTTTATAGTTTCTGTAAGACACTTCTAAATCTGAAGCTGACACACGTGACCTAGTAGAAAAAGCCTGAATATCAGGTAATGAAATGTCCGCCGGGGCATCCTCCACCACATTCTCTGACTCCACCCCCGACCTGTCAGATTGGACGTTAGACTTGGTGGGGGTAGAGGCAGAAAGCGGGGTACCAGGCTCCGGCGACCGCCGAGAGTCCTTTCGCGCCGGAGGATCCCTTTTGGATGGTTTATGACTTTTACTTGACTTATGCTTAGTACTAGTACTGTCTTTAGATCCCCCACTCACTTCCTTTTTCTTCTTTTTGGAAGGGGAAGCCGAGAGGCCCGAATCTGTCACCTGCTGCCTCAGTGGTGACCTTGAAGTGGACCTCGTCTCCGTTGCCAAAGGTGACGGTGAGCGAGGCCTCTTAGACTTGCTGGGGGAGGGTGTGGCAACTTGTCCCCGCCCAGTCTCTGAGGTCTTACGTGCACGTATCTTATACTGAGGGGGAGTATGTTTAATTATTAAAAGCTCCCATAGCTCAAGGTTATCACATTGCAATGCTTTATGTGCTACATTCGTTGAGTAAGTAGCGAGAAGTTGTTTCACTTCTTGTAAAGCCACCGCCACAGTATTATCCTTCTGAATTAGAACTTTAACACTTAAGAGCTGACAAATAGTGCAATTCTTTGTCACCCATATCCCCCGTGACCGATCTAGGCATTTAACACATTTAATACAGAGCTTGTGAGCAAAAATAGGGATAGCTGAGCATAACGGTGTTGAACATAAAGCAATTAGAGGTTCAAGTGCCGCCATGACAGAGACTGGGGGAAAACAACCCCGCCCCCTGGAACTACCTGGTCACCTGGTGCAACGCCGGTACTCCGCCCTGGAAAGAGAAATTTCCAGGAATTAATGCTCATAAGGTTACCCCAAAATGGTACAAAACATGTGCCTTAAAACCGCCGGTCAACGAACCGTAGCACTCCACCACTACTGTTCGTTTTCCTTTAGTTTCATATTAAAGATTTCAGCATATATTTACATGTCCAAAAGATTTAAGCATATCTTCTGAATCCACATAAAGATGAAGCATATCTGTATAAAGATCTCAGCATATCTTTACCTGTCCAAAAGATTTAAGCATATCTTCTGAATCCTCCTAAAGATGAAGCATATCTTTACTAAAGAGGAAGGCTTTCAAGTATCCCTTTACACTTGAAACACTAGTAAGATTCAGGCAACTTTTTATCCCATAAAAAGTCTAAGCCTATCTTAATCTCTAATCCGGCTTCTCCCAGAAGCCCTCATAGATCGCCGTATTGAAGGCCGTGACACCCTATTGTATCAATCAATTGTTTGGCAATTTACCACGAATTGCAAATCCGGTAATATAACCACCCGAAGGTACAACCGCCGGGTTTTATATGTAATGACAAACCAATTGTACCTGCCCCAGACCTCTTTGTAAAAAGGTCGCCGGGAGGGAAAGACCAAACAAAACCAACAGCATTGTTTCAATGGCTTTGAAAAGCCGAGAAAACCATATCCAACAGGTGTCAGCATGATCACCTAGATAAATGTGTGGAGCCCACCTCGCCGTGAATAAAACAGGAAGCCTAATCACAGGCTCGACCACAGAAAACGCAGTTTCTGATGAGCCCTCAAGCTACCCAACTCGCCGGGGTAACTTACCTATTTTAACCAACCTGATTAAAACTCGGTAAAAACTCGCCGGGGTAACTAACCTATTTTAACCATCCTGATTAAAACTCGGTAAACAAAGCGGCTTTCTCGGAGCAATCGAGAAAAACCGCCGGAAAGGCAACCCACACCAAACAGAACGCAGTCTGATAAACATAATCAGACCTCCAGTCCGAAGCTCAGCCAATCACAACTAATCCAGGACACACATGGCACATGAATACATTTTTATTATAATAAACAATGAAAACACTTGCATATGTGAAAAAACTACGAGTGGCTGGCTAGGCCTGGTGAAAACGAAAAAAAAACTTAATGACGTCGAAACACCATTGAAAAGCACTCCATCCCACCAAAACTGGAACAGCCGCCACCTCAAAATCGTAGAAAACACCCGGGTAAGGGAAAAACTGACTCGGGACCCAGAAAGAACTTCACTAAGTGAAGAAAAATACACCAGGAACGTCAGTACAAATAACATAGGCTACCCCATCAGAAAGATAGCTAGAAGCCCGACATCGCGTAGTAACAGCCTCCTAACCAGCTAGGCCTAAAGATGGCTAAACACGAAAAACGTTTCAGAGCGTCCTCAACTCGGCCACGAGGGTCCGTCCGAAATAGACGCCCCAACAAAGCGACCCAAAATACACTTGTTCTGCGAGAAAACCACCCATGACACCCCTGCTAGCTAATCCTAACCTTACTCAAGACATCCCAGAGTAAACAAATGAGAAAAAACTTACTAGGGACGCAAGAATGCGGAATCAAAGCGGAGCACTGTGGGGGACACGTCCGGGTGGTGAGAGCGCAGAGCAAGGAAGGTGGATAGATGCGCTAGCCAGCGTCTGGTCCAAGAATCCACAAAAGTACATCCACGGAATATGGAAAGCTTATGAATAGTTATTCTTATTTTATTTTTATTTTTTATTTGTTACGAAGTTTTTTCGTAGTTAGAACCCAATCATAAAGACGAACCATGAGTGATTTAGCGTGTGCTTATGATGAAGGTTCCTTTGAGCTCTGCGGCGGTAGTTTCAAACTGCGCTTATGGGCGTTTGAAGAGGTAGCCTTATGTAATAGGCATAATCGTCAATGATGGAGGGGCCACTAATAAATACAGTAGTGCAAAATATTTAGTAGCAGAAATTACTTCTCATCATTATTTTTAGAATCTTCCTTGGAAAAGAGGTATCTTCAACCACCAGGAATGGGGAGTTCTGAATGTTGTAAGAAGCTAGTAAAAAGGAAGGCAGGATGAAATTAGTTATCCTTGGAAGACAACTTATCTAGGGGAAGGAAACCGGCCATGAACAAAACCCACCTACTGTCATGTGGACACTCTCTTGTAAAACAAATGCAAAACTCACCGCCAATACCAATGGTTGACACCAGCCAGGGCACTTCCTGTGGTTCTCTATTTCTATGAATATTGAATTTGTAGATATATTTTTTTCTCTAATATCGACACTCGGTTTTCTCAGTACTTGTATAATATACAAGTACTGAGAAAACCGAGTGTCAATATTAGAGAAAAAAATATATCTACAAATTCAATATTCATAGAAATAGAGAACCACAGGAAGTGCCCTGGCTGGTGTCAACCATTGGTATTGGCGGTGAGTTTTACATTTGCTAAGTACTAAAGAAGGATGCTTGCAATTAAGGGCACAAGGCCTCACAGCATATTATGCTGTGAGGCCTTGTGCCCTTAATTGCAAGCATCCTTCTTTAGTACTTAGCTACTTGTGTTTCCTGGTGGGAGGGTGTGTGTGTGGCATCAAGCTACGTGACCACAAGTTACAGCGAGTGGTGCTGGATGGAATCTGGTTGCAAATGAAGTTATAACTCTTCGCTCTTCGGTGGTCTAGTTAGTTTGGTATTGGACGGCTGCACTAGTGACCCAGGTTCGAGTCCCGGCCAGGTCATATTACAATAATATTAAACCTTCCAGTGCGGGGAGTTCTATAGGGGGGAATACGCCCAGGCGGCGATTTTCCCGGTATTATCACTCAATATACATGGCCTTATGGCCAAGAATGTAAGATGGCGGGAGGGATGAAGGGTGCAGGCATAGCCCTCTCTCTATGTATCATCCTTCTCAACATCCAGAGGGGCTGTGCTGATATACAGGTGCAGAGGGGACCGGTAGTGTACCAGATCAACACTAAACAAGTATTGAGGGACCTCGTCACACAGAAATCACACACGAGTGAAATTTCTGTCACCATTCCTGCCTGGTCTATTTCATATATCGGGAAGACGCCGCGGCTTGGCAAATACTCTGGCACAACCTCGCTACAACACCTATTGTGCTACACTCTAATTAGCTGCGGAGATGTAGAGACCCACCCCGGCCCTAGTTCAACGTTGAAGAAACCTCACCACCAAACAAGTAAGGCAGACACCGACATTTCAACAGTCCCTAGCAGTAAAATTCGTTATAACAAACTGGGCCAGCAGGCACCCAAGTCTCCCGTCACGCTCCAACTCACAACCAAGACCGCAGGGCAACCGCCAGCACAGTGCCAACACTCTACCTACTCAACATTACCCTCAACTGTATCATCACTACCACAGATATCGGTGACCCAAGTAACACAACATGCAACCAGAACACCCAAACAAGCAGGAAGCTCTAGCAAACACATCGACAATGAAGTAACAGCAACGAACAAGAAAGACAACAAGAGAAACCACCCACCCCCCACAACACGACGCCGCTGTACAACAAATCAACCAAACCTACTACAACACAACCCAACACTATCGGCGACCCAGGTAGCTCAACATGCAACCAGAACAGCTAAAAAAGAAGGGATCAGTCGCAACAACATCAACAATAAAGCAGCAACAACGGCCAAGAACAAGGACATCAAACAACAAATACAGGTAGGGGTGGGAGGGGGGCAAGGGGGAGCCACAACTTGTCCCCATCTCACGCGCTCACACACCATCAGCCGCTCACGGCGCACAGCTGATCACCACACCGCCAGACGTACGATGAACAGTAACAGGAAAATATGTATAGTGTGCGATATTGGATTCAACAAAAGGAGTACAACGTCACAATGTAGTAGATGTAATGAAACAGTACACGATCGATGTACTTACGTTACTAGCAGAAAAGAAGTGGAATGCGATAAATGTAGGGAAGTAGCTATTAAAGGTCCTAAAATCATTTGTGAAATATGTGAATCACTCATAACAAGAAAACAAAGGATCCTAAACTGTGTTAAGTGTAAAACTGTAGCTCACATGAAGTGCATCTCTAAGAAGACCAACAGTGAAGAACGGGAATTCCTATGCAACATATGTGCCTTGCATTCATTACCGAATATTAATGTAAATGAACCAATTAGTATAAACAACTCAGAATCCAGCCAGGACACATTCAAAATCAAAGATGAATACAGAGTGTTCACCAACAAAGGACTCCATCTTATCCACATTAACGCCAGATCAATGTACCATAAATTGTCAGAAATTAACTTGTTAGCTAATAAGGCCAAAGCTTCAATAATTACAATCACAGAAACCTGGCTGGATTCAAGTATAAACGATGGTGAAATAAACATTCAAGGTTTCAATATGGTTAGGAATGATCGCAATAGGCATGGGGGAGGAGTATGTCTGTATGTAAAAAACAACCTCAAACACACAACTAGGACCGACTTCCATGTAGAAAATCACCAAGCTCTGTGGATCGATCTACACCTGCCGAGGACAAGACCCATCACAATTGGGGTATGCTATAGGCCACCAAACGACACACAATTCTTGACCAAATTTGAATGAACTTTGTCATCGCTAGACCCTCGGAATGAATCCATTATACTAGGAAATTTTAACCTGTGTTACAAACAACGAAATGATAGGCTTGTACGAGAATATAGGCATATACTGACAATGCACAATCACAAACAACTCATCACAACCCCCACACGTATCTCTGAGAACACTGCCACAATAATAGACCACATAAACTGTAACAGAAAGGACAAAATATCCCAATCAGGGGTTATACAGACTGGGATAAGTGATCACTTCGTCACATATTGCACACGAAAAACCACAAAAATTACCCTAGAGAATCACAAGGTTATCAAAAAAAGGTCACTCAGAAACTACAATAAAGAAACATTTCTGGACATTTTATGGAATACAGACTGGTCTCCAGTGTTTGGAAGTACAAACGTTAATGACGCATGGGTTGGCTTCAGAACCATCATCACAAACATTCTAGACGAAATAGCTCCTCTGAAAGACATACGAATTAAAGCAAGGTCAGACCCATGGATCAACAATGACATACTACACCATCTGGAACACAGAGACAATCTGTTAAAAAGGCTAGCAAAACATAGACAGGATCAAGGTCTGAAACATGAGTTCAACAGGGCCAGGAATAAACCAAGTAGGAAAATAAAATCAGCGAAAACTAATTATTTTCACAATAAGGCAGAGGAATATCAGAATAACCCAAAGAAACTATGGAGGCACCTAAAAACAACAGGCTACAGCAACAAGACAAGGGATTCGTCTAACACTAATATTGCTCTCACCATTAATGATCAGGTTTGCCACGATAAACGACAAATTTCAACCTACTTCAACACCTTCTTCACCTCCATAGCAAACACACTTGCACAGAACCTACCTCAACCTCTCAATAAATACACGACAACAACGGCCACCTTTCGAAATTTCTACAGAGATAAAGACATACACCCGAACACATTTGGATTGCAAAATGTTACACCAAAATACACTTTTGAAGAGCTGTCTAACCTAAATGTACATAAAAGCACAGGACCAGACAAAATTCCTGCCAAATTTCTACAAGATGGAGCCATTGGTATAGCAGGCCCCCTAACCCACATCATCAACTTGTCAATTAACACCAACACTGTACCTGCTGAACTGAAGGAAGCTATTGTAACCCCTCTATTCAAGAAAGGAAATAAACTAGATGTTGGTAACTACAGACCAGTTAGCATATTATGTATTGTATCTAAAATCCTTGAAAGAGCGGTATACACCCAAATTGAACACTACCTCAAACAAAATGATCTATTCTATAAGTTTCAATCAGGTTTCAGATGCATGTACTCGACAGACTCCTGTCTCATCCACTTAACGGATCACATTCGTAAAGAAATGTCTAAAGGTAACTACACCGGTATGGTTCTTCTTGATCTACAAAAAGCGTTTGACACAGTAGACCATGATATCCTATGTAATAAACTACAAGCAATGGGCATAGGGTCTGTGAACTGGTTTAAATCTTATCTTAGTGGTAGAACCCAAAGAGTCAAAATTGATGATAATATATCTGATCCTATGCCAATTAACTGTGGGGTCCCGCAGGGAAGCATCCTTGGTCCCTTACTCTTTCTCTGTTATGTGAACGACATGGAACTGAGCGTCTCATGTAAATTATTACTGTATGCAGACGACAGCGTGCTTCTGGTTTCAGGAAAAGACCCAATAAGTATTGCCGCTTCACATTCCAAAGAACTAGAATCATGTAGTGAATGGCTAGTGGACAATAGACTATCTCTTCACCTGGGCAAGACGGAAGCCATCTTATGTGGAACAAAACGCAAACTGAAAGACATTGTGGGCTTCTCGGTCAACTGTAATGATATTCCTATAACAACAGTGTCACAAGTTAAATATCTCGGACTAAAACTGGACGCGAGTTTGTCAGGTGAAACAATTTTGGAATCTATCCTGAGTAAGTGTAGAGCACGTATAAAATACCTGTATAGACAGGTGGGATGCTTGCCCGCGGCGACCAAAAAGACCCTCTGCCAAGCACTTGTTCAATGTCATTTTGACTATTCTGTGTCATCCTGGTACTCTGCATCATCTAAATCAGCACAGCACAAACTTCAGGTCACTCAAAATAAAATGGTTAGGTTCATGCTGAACCTAGGACCCAGATCACATGTTGGCCAGGAACAACTTCAGTCACTAGGTATGCTCACTGTCTCTGACAGGGCCAAACAAATCAGGCTCACTAATGCCTTCAAAATGTTCTATGACAGAGCTCCAGAGTATCTAAAGAATGATTTTGTTAAAGCAAATGAGAGGAGTGGACATAATACAAGAAACAGGTTGTTTAATTTTAAGGTCCCGAGAATTCAAGGACAGGGTAAGCAAACATTCTTCTTCACCGCCATCAAAGACTGGAACGACCTACCCCAGTCAGTCCGTGAAAAGAGAACACTGTATTCCTTCAGACGTAGCCTGAAGGAACACCTGAACCGGACAGCTGCGAGAAGGGAGCACCAAGCTTATGTCTACTACTAAATGCGACATAAGAGATAGGCAAACCAAACTGAAATGATTACTGATTACGGATTACTGATATTTACTATAGGATGTTAGGTATCTTAAAATAACCCCCTAGAAATACTTTCTCTAAAGTATCTATTTCTTTATCCTCCCCATTTTCCCCAGCTAACCTAATCCCACAAGGATCCCAATGGAAATACGCCTAACGGCCTTATTGGGGTATCCTTAGTTGGAATTATGCAAGGCTGGTACATGTCATATTTGTAACGTACTATGTACTATGTGGTACCAACTCTGTAAATTGCTAACTGAATAAATATTATTATTATTTTTATTATTATTATTATTATTATTATCACCATATCTGTAGCCCTGACCGAATTCAAATGAGTTCCACTGATAAGATTGGGTCGGATTCTCCCCATTTAATTCTTCAGTCATTCATTATGACTCTCACGGTCTTGGAAATATTTAGTAAAATTTTCCATGTTCTTTATTTGTTCTATGTGTAATATGAAGGAAAGACAGGTTGTCTGTAACGAGTGTGACATCTACCAGCGTGGGCAGAATCGCCTCTCGTTAGCCACTAGCGCTCGCCAGGGACATCGAAATGGGCTACAGTTATCCGAGAATGTTGTTCTTTCTTTCCCTGTAATCGCATTGTCACAGACAGTCCAGTGGTGGTCTTTGTTTTTGTCTGTGACAATGGGGTATATTTTATATCAGTAGTATTGATGATAGTACCAGCGTGGGAATGGGGGAGACTTTCAGAGCGAGATGGTAGTGAGTGTCTGTCGGTGCGGGTGCTGTGTCACGTGACACCTGCTGTCTTGTGACGTCTCGGCTCGTGATTGGCCGACCATCGCGCCTTTGTGGGCTCCTGTGTAACTTGCCTCCTACATGAGGGTTCCCAGGAGCTGTCTTCGTCAGGACAGGCTAGGCGCGCGTGCTTCTAACATCCCTTTGCATACTCTCTCCCGATCACCCCCTTTACCACTGTCTCTCTCCCTGACCTTCTTCTTTTCCATTGTGTTACGACTGAGGTTTAAATATATCAGGGCTCTTATTCATTGGACTAGTAATGGCATAAATGCTACAACGGAAAGCGCAAGATCCAACCTCTGATGTATATTCCCAGTGAACAAAGAACACAAATACTCTCCGAGTTCTATATGCAATAATAGGCTATCAAACTCTCAATAAATGTGCGTCTACTCTAGGCTTAATGTTATGTGAAAACAGCCTATTACTACCTATAACCGAAGGTGCTTGGTTATGGTATGCAAAGTAAGGTGGTAAGAGAAGTTACAGCTTACGTTACTTTAATCAATAAATGTCAGGCACTCCTGCATGAAAGAAAGTGCACTAAAGTCCTTCAACACCAACAAGGAATCTTCTTTAAATGTTAGATGCTATAAAGATGCTCGTATCGGAAATGGAACCCAACAAGGCAGGCAGCGGAACAATGCTCGTGCAGGCTATGCACACAAAAAGGCAGAATATATAATGCAGTCGGGGCCAAGAATATCCTAAACGCTACAACAATAATAATCGCCACGACAATGCAGTATTCCTATCAACAAAAAGAGCCTAAGTCGTTTGTGTTTCCATACATCAAACTAGGCTGCGAAATGCTTGTGTAATCATAAATGGTATGCATAAAAAGAGTAATTGGGTTAATATACTTAATGTCTACTATGATTGATAAAGTCTAGCTAGAGTCAATGATACGAGATACTGGTGCGCATGGCATGCCGCATAGCCTAGTGTCTGTGCGTCAAATATTACGTTATAGGGAAGGGTAGCTCTCTTGAGAAACCTTAATACCGAAGTATTAAGCGTTCTCCTGGCGTACCTCAAAGACAAACAACGAGCTTAGAACAGTGCTGAATGGTATAGGCAAAAAGCCCTCATTCGTGCATGCTCTACTCTCAATGGCACACATACTAGAATTTACTCAATCAACTCCAGTTCTCAGGTATGTCGTGCAGCTTTTTCCTAAAGCCAGCACTCATAGGAAACAATACCTTATAATATCAGACCCCTAGTCTAGCATTATCTAATCCAGCAGAACACTAATAATTATAGGAAGCGGTACTAAACAATATGAATGCCAACCAATGCTTCGTGATCAACTTATCTTAACAACTAACATACATGGGTTATATCAGACCTTAACGCACAATACAACTGGCCAGCATGAAGCTGATTTTGCAGAGTTAACCAGAGGGGGTATAATATTAATAAAAGGTGGTGAAAGATATGGAAAATGAGAGAGATAGGCAGAGGAAAAGATTCTCAGGTGCAGGGCGGGGAACAGGTATCAAGGGATAAGAGAGGTGCGTTCTAGAAACCAGATCTGAGGGAGAGAGTGGCGAGGAACCTGTATATATACCGGGACTAGTTTGCACCGCGCAGAGTAGAGCGGTAACAAGTCCTCTAGCCGCTAGCAACATGGTAAGGACCTCCCTCAACCAACCCCCACGAGGCAGCCAGCCGTGACGTCATCGAGCGGGACAAAAACACTGCGCGCCCCCTCTCACTCTGTTCTACTCTCTCTTTCTCTCCCAGATCCCATCATTACTAGTTAATGATAAAACATATACTTTACAATTAAATATATAAAGCCTTGACATGGGTGAAAACAAAGAGCCTTTCTGGACTGCCCATGACACGAGCTTTCATATGAAATAAAGCACACCCTAATACATAAACTGTAGCCACATCCACTGCCCTGGCGATCCTAGCGAGTCACTGTAGGACAAGCCATGCGGTTCTAACGGAGTGGTTAACGTCACACCCCCCCCAAGATTTTTCTCAGAGGCCCCAAGGCTCACAAAAATCTGATGGTTAGAACCCATGCTATATCTCTACTTCCCATCACCCAGCGGCAGTAAAATATCTGGCACAGTTCCTCAACAAAACATTTTACAAAATTATAACCCTCCCCAACACAATAGGTTAAATTATATGTAGTTATGCTCCTCAAGAGCGAGCTTCTCTAGCCCAGCATTCTGAGAGGATTGCAACTCAGAATTGCTGCTATAACATACTGAAAAAATTCAACTATCAAAGAAAGAGTTTTTATTTGATTTTCATGTTTTTAATTTGTTTATTTCGGCTGCACTATAGGGGCAAGCCTAGTTTTTTCTTCTATACCAAACGCTCAACTCCTGCTTTACGACCCAATACGCTGGGCTACAACCGCGAGCCAACAAGCACCAAGCGCAAAATACTATTCAAACTAAAGCAGGAGGCTACCCGTGTGTCAATCTACCCAGGATCATATACCCTTGAACGACCATCTGCAACCACGTTGTCACAACCGGCAATATGGCGTATGTCCAGGTTATATACCAGTAACCTTAGTGACCACCTGGTCAGCCTCATATTCCGATTGTGAAACTGGTCCAAGAACTTGAGAGGGTGATGATCTGGGTAAACTACAACGACCGGACTATAGGCTGGAACATAGACCTCGAAATGCCCCAGCGCAAGCACAACCGCCAGCAGCTCCTCCTCGACAACAGAGCAGCTCCCCTGGGCCGAATTGTACTTCTCCGAGCAGAAACTAACAGGATGCTCCAGCCCATCATCGTCCTTTTCCACAAGGACGGCACCAGCCCCCACACCACTAGCATCCGTTGCTAGTTGGAAAGGTAGGCTAAAGTCAGGGGCCCTGAGGATCGGGTGAGTGCACAACAGGTGTTTTACTTCTCTAAACACCTTCTCACACTCAGGCGCCCATTTGAACTTCTTATCCTTCCAGTTATCCTCCACCTGAGCTTGACTGTCCCGTTCTCCTTCTCCACCTTGACTGCTAAACGTCATCACAGGCACAGTGAGAGGCTCAGGGGGGTGCCTCCCATACTCCTTCATGAGATTAACGTGACATAACTGATTACGCTTCCGTCTGTCTGGAGTGGCTACCAAGTAATCCAGGTCTGATAGCTCCTCAACCACCCTATAAGGACCAGCGTACTTCGTGGATAAGGGGTGACCTACAAGGGGCAGTAGAATCAACACCTCCTGACCCACGTGAAACTCCCTGAGTTCAACCTTGAGGTCGTACTTGTCCTTCCTGAGGGCCTGAGAGCTAGTCAAATTATGGCCAGCCAACTCCAGACTGCGCAACATCCGTTCTCGACTGTTGAGGACACACGTGAGCATAGAACAAGGTTTTTCTGCGCCCTCCCATACTTCTTCAACCATATGGAGAGGCCCTCTGACACGGTGTCCAAAGACGAGCTCATTAGGGCTGAATCCCAAACTCTCCCCAGGTACCTCCCGCACAGCAAACAAAACACATGGCAGGCCAAGATCCCAATCCTTCCCACTCTCAAAGCAACAACAACGAAGCACAGATTTCAAGGCTGAGTGCCATCGCTCTAACACACCCTGGCTCTCCGGATGATACGCAGATGACACAACCCCAACAATCCCATGCTGCGGCATTGCTTGAACAAAGAGGCTAGAAGTGAAGTTGGGCCCCTGGACTGACTGAATCACCTGCGGGTAACCATACCGGGAAAAATACACTAGCAAGCTTCGGACCACCGTCTTCGCCGACCCATTTCTCATAGGCTACGCGTCAGGGTACCTTGTTGCTACATCTCCCGACTGTGCATCACTGTCCTCCTTCAACTCTTTTGTCTTTTTAAGCCCATCCTCTGCCTTTTCAGGAACAGTTACTGGGTCTTCTCCAGACTCGAAATGTGGTCCTAATAATGAGTCCCCGAGAAGGTCCGTTGATACTAAACTCTCAACCGCACCAACTTTCAACCCCTTCTCGGTACCCTTCCTCCGCTGATCTAAAGACTGTTGACCAGAATGTGACTCCCAGGATGCAGGATCTCCGGTGACAACACACGCCATAGGCTGCCCCGGACACTTCTCAACCCACTCCTGCTCCTCCCTACTCACGTCGGCCGGCTTCTCGACAACGACTAAAGGGTGGAGCCTCAGAAGTAGGCCCCGCAAAGTCGTTGCCAAGAAGGAGGTCGACGCCCCCAACAGGTAACTTCTCCACAATTCCTACATCCAGGTCACGAGTCACACCATCAACTTCCACCTTCATTCTTACAAGCGGGTATGACCTTGTCGCATTAACTCCCTGAACCACAACCACCCACGCCGTATTGACAGGTTTACCAGTGAAATTTCTCAACAGTGTTTGCGATGCCACAGTGTCACGCAAAATTCTCACCTCATGTCTTCTATCCCCCCACTCCACACAACCGAGTCCCCTGTGTTCACTAAAGGCATCACGGACAGGGAATAAGCCTTCCGGATCCTTCTGCACTGGCAGTGTATTTACCTCGGAAGAAATGCCTCTAACAAACTCCGATGTCCTCTTGAACACTCCAATGCCGTGAGCAAAAGACACGGCTGCCGGAGGAGGTCGACTACGGCACTCATTTGCCTTATGACCCTCCTGGTGGCAACTAAAACACATAAATTTCGGTTTCAGCTTATACTGTGATGTAAAAGGCCCCTGACTTTTCACATACGGTGTGGTGTAAGGTTTGGATTCAGTTTTAGTTTCATGGCTCTTCTGTTTAAATGTGTCATTGTTACGGGGAGGGGGAGGATAACGGTCCTTAGCACTTACATCGTACTTCTGTGAGGACCCGCAACCCCGAATCAACGACAGCCGTCGATCAGCCATTTCTGCTGCTTCGACTAGAGTTCTTGGGTTTTTCTCCTTCAGGTTCAAAGTTAGATCACCGCCCGTGCTCTTAACCCTTAATTAGCGGCGAGCAACATAAGTCGAGTTAAAAAAAGCTGGACTATGTGGCGGCGCTCGACATAGGTCGAGTGGCAATTTCAGCACGTAATGTGGCTGAGAGAGAGAGACAAGTGGTGGCAGGAGACTAGCGAGCGTATGACTGCTCCAGACCACCGCGGCGAACCTACTGACACAAATCTCAGCTCCCTCCTCCCTCTCTCACTCGCTACATACTCAATTATGTACCGAAAGTACCGAATTACCTGCTTTTTGCACTCGCGTTGCACGGTTATTGCAAGAAAACTATCCATCATACAAGGATCGTTATGGTGTCATTCGAAAGCTCTGTTTATGCCCTTTCAGGGATAGGTACTTGTTTTACGTTCTGGGTCTTATTTAGGCATGAAAATGATCACGTAAACAGCCCTATTTTGGCTAAAAACACCCCGCTGTGCGGTACATATAATAAACCGCATAGGCCGCTCGTAAGGTGTTAAAGAACTGCTCCAACATCATCAACTGCTTAACGTTGTTACCTTCTCAGATCGGAGCCAGTTCCCCATAGCATCGGACAAGTCCCGGGCGTGTTCCCAAAAGGTGCTATCTCTTCCCTTAGTTACACCCCGGAACTTCAAACGGTACGTTTCTGGTTGCAGTTCGTAAGCCCTCAGGACAGCCTCCTTGAGATCCTCATACACAATACATGACTCCAAAGGTAACGCATCGTAGGCTTTAAGACCCTTGCCTATTAATCTAGAGGATACAAGTGCTGCCCATTTATTCTTTGGCCGCTGGTGTTCCTGGCACTTCTTCTCAAAGCGTGCGAAAATTTTTGTTACACCACTCTCATCAAACACCGGAACCAGTTTCAATAAGTGCGAGAGAGATTGATCATGAACACGGTTACCAGCCCCAAGTCGCTGTCCCGTTGCCTCTACTCGCGACTTCTCTACGTCCATGTCGGCACAGTACCTAGTCGACTCAGCTTGGATTTTTGCTAGCTCTATTTGCTGCTGAAGCTCACCTGCCCTTTGTTGCTGGTGAAGCTGAAGCTCAGATACCCTGATAGCCTTTCTCTCTTCGATCTTAGCTAATTCGAGCTGATACAATAATTCTGGAGTTAACCCTGGAGGAGGTGAAGGTGCTACAATGTTTGAAATTACCGGTGGTCCCCCCAGGGGCAACCCACCCTGCCAGTCACCACCCAACTGTGGAAGCGTACCCAGGGTCGTCAAACCACTGGGATGGCTGGGAGTCGAGTGTAGGGGAAGCATGGCCGAAAGGCTCTGAGCACTCAACCCATCTCGCTCACCAGTCACCCTGCCCAGTACACACATTATCAAGTTATCCCTGGTCATGCTGCTAGTAACCGCATGACCGATAGCTGTGGCCAGGCATTGAAGACCGTACCGATTCACACCCTCCAACCGCTCGGCAGTAACAGGCCAATGCATAAATATCCTAGCATTCTCCTCACAGTTCACCTGATTAACCATATCATCATACTGCTGTTCCTCAGTTTCGACATTACGTACTGTGTCTCCATTCTCCTCTGATCCGGTATAAGACATGATGCTCACAAAAATTTCCCACCTCAATATTCAGAAAACAAGTACCCCAAACTCTTATACATCAATATACACACAAAAATTCACGGAAATACTCAAGGGCTATACTATGTTGCAAAAAAAATTATTCTTGCTGATCCCCGCAAAATATTCCCCAAAACAACAAATGTTCCCTGCTAATAAATGTAGGTTCACCAAATCCTAGGTAAGGTCGCCATTTGTTACGACTGAGGTTTAAATATATCAGGGCTCTTATTCATTGGACTAGTAATGGCATAAATGCTACAACGGAAAGCGCTAGATCCAACCTCTGATGTATATTCCCAGTGAACAAAGAACACAAATACTCTCCGAGTTCTATATGCAATAATAGGCTATCAAACTCTCAATAAATGTGCGTCTACTCTAGGCTTAATGTTATGTGAAACAGCTTATTACTACCTATAACCGAAGGTGCTTGGTTATGCAAAGTAAGGTGGTAAGAGAAGTTACAGCTTACGTTACTTTAATCAATAAATGTCAGGCACTCCTGCATGAAAGAAAGTGAACTAAAGTCCTTCAACACCAACAAGGAATCTTCTTTAAATGTTAGATGCTATAAAGATGCTCGTATCGGAAATTGAACCCAACAAGGCAGGCAGCGGAACAATGCTCGTGCAGGCTATGCACACAAAAAGGCAGAATATATAATGCAGTCGGGGCCAAGAATATCCTAAACGCTACAACAATAATAATCGCCACGACAATGCAGTATTCCTATCAACAAAAAGAGCCTAAGTCGTTTGTGTTTCCATACATCAAACTAGGCTGCGAAATGCTTGTGTAATCATAAATGGGTATGCATAAAAAGAGTAATTGGGTTAATATACTTAATGTCTACTATGATTGATAAAGTCTAGCTAGAGTCAATGATACGAGATACTGGTGCGCATGGCATGCCGCATAGCCTAGTGCAAATCTCAAGTCTGTGCGTCAAATATTACGTTATAGGGAAGGGTAGCTCTCTTGAGAAACCTAAATACCGAAGTATTAAGTGTTCTCCTGGCGTACCTCAAAGACAAACAACGAGCTTAGAACAGTGCAGAATGGTATAGGCAAAAAGCCCTCATTCGTGCATGCTCTACTCTCAATGGCACACAGACTAGAATTTACTCAATCAACTCCAGTTCTCAGGTATGTCGTGCAGCTTTTTCCTAAAGCCAGCACTCATAGGAAACAATACCTTATAATATCAGACTCCTAGTCTAGCATTATCTAATCCAGCAGAACACTAATAATTATAGGAAGCGGTACTAAACAATATGAATGCCAACCAATGCTTCGTGATCAACTTATCTTAACAACTAACATACATGGGTTATATCAGACCTTAACGCACAATACAACTGGCCAGCATGAAGCTGATTTTGCAGAGTTAACCAGAGGGGGTATAATATTAATAATAGGTGGTGAAAGATATGGAAAATGAGAGAGATAGGCAGAGGAAAAGATTCTCAGGTGCAGGGCGGGGAACAGGTATCAAGGGATAAGAGAGGTGCGTTCTAGAAACCAGATCTGAGGGAGAGAGTGGCGAGGAACCTGTATATATACCGGGACTAGTTTGCACCGCGCAGAGTAGAGCGGTAACAAGTCCTCTAGCCACTAGCAAACAAGCTAGCAATATGGTAAGGACCTCCCTCAAGCAACCCCCACGAGGCAGCCAGCCGTGACGTCATCGAGCGGGACAAAAACACTGCGCGCCCCCTCTCACTCTGTTCTACTTTCTCTCTCTCTCCCAGATCCCATCATTACTAGTTAATGATAAAACATATACTTTACAATTAAATATATAAAGCCTTGACATGGGTGAAAACAAAAAGCCTTTCTGGACTGCCCATGACACGAGCTTTCATATGAAATAAAGCACACCCTAATACATAAACTGTAGCCACATCCACTGCCCTGGCGATCCTAGCGAGTCACTGTAGGACAAGCCATGCGGTTCTAACGGAGTGGTTAACGTCACAATTGCTTCCCACCTTTATTCAATTACTTGTCCCCTTGGGGTCTGCATACAGTTTCCATAGCCGGCCCATTGTATTGCATGCGCCATCCTCAGAGATATTTACATGTACTTAGAATAGGTTTTGAGGGTTCTTAGTTAGTAGAGGTTGGGAACTTAGTGTGTCTCCATTATTGATTTAGTGTTTCTGCTCTTTTATTTAATGCTAGACTGGGATAAGGTAACTGTAGTCGTTGTCTCCGATGTGTGTACGGTTTGCCTATACCTACACGACTTCGACCGGTTCTGTGGTAGCCTGTGTTGTCTTTTCGGTTGCGTCCTTTGCGAGTGCAGCTTTGTGTTGACTGAGGGTTTTGGCCTGTTCCAGTTCCACACTTTGCTGCCTCTTTGCTTGTCTTTAGAGGGTCGCCAGGATAGAACCAGATACTTGTGATCTGGATCTATCAAGAGAGCACCCTATTCAATTAACGTAACTTAAAGGATGCAGTCTTAAGGACATCGCTAGGCTACGATTCTGTCTTGCTCAACCCCAGTTCCTTACCTAGAGTATTCCAGCTAGACATTATTAATCGAGTAGACACTTATTAGTATATAATATAAGCTCTTTGATATGTACGCATTATTATTCACAGCATTTATTAGTCTAGGTTGTTGTTGAGTTGCACAACCATAGCAGACTGTTTCGTTGATGAGGAAGTACTTCTTTTAGTGTCGAGCATTGCTACCGTTGCGCATTTATAGTATTCTCGTGTCAGTTAACATTATATGTCCTATATTTTAGTGTATTCACTTTACACGTGTGGTGTCCTGCCTCCTACCTTTATATAGTTTAAGATACGAGCATCTTATGAGCATCAGACTTTCTTCAGAAGTTTCCAGGTCTATGCTGTAGGACTATACTTCACTTTCTTTCAGATAGGAGTGAAGAGTTTATTGTTGTTTAGAGTAACTATATTGAAGTATCTTTTTATTGTATTAAATCTTGCAGTGATTTAATTGATCTTTCCATAGATTCCTTTTTATGCATTTTAACGTAACTTGCATCTTGTTTGTTATCAGGCTATACCAGTGTGGGTTAGCCTGAAGTAGAGTACATTTATTCCCAGTTAAGGATACCCCGTTATCGCAGATTAACTCTGGAGGGTATAGGTGTTTTTGTTCGCCGGCATATAAGTTCGAGGGTTTGGATCTAGCGTACCGTTGTTGCATAGTGCTCTATTACTAGTCCAATCATTAAGTGCCCTTGTTTTATTCGTAGCCCCGGTCATAACAAATGGCGACCTTGCCTAGTATCTTATCTTAGTCGTCATACCAAATGAACTAAGAAATAATTGCAGGATTTTTGGACATTTGTTTGTGGAGGAATATTTTGGACACGGAATTTTGTTTTGGCAACGTAGTATAGCACTTGAGTTGTCTTCAAGCATTTTTTGAGTGAATAGTGCTACATGAGAGTTTAGGTACTTCTTTTGTTTTATAAACATTGAGAATTTTCGGTGGACACCATATCGAACGACGGATCAGTGCACAGTGAGGACACAGTATGGAAAGCAGGCTCTGAGGTGCAGAAGCTGGGTTTGTTAGAAGGCATTAGAGTAGTAACTAGTGAGGAGGATGCAAGGAAGTTTCTGGAGATGCCTATTACTGTTGACCGGGTGTCGGGGATTGATCGGTATGGTCTCCAGTGTTTGGCCACGGTCATGGGGCATGTTGGCACTAGCAGCATGACGAGCAGTGACCTGGTGGCCTGTGTGCTCGGTGGGGTGCGTGGGGCGTCGGGTGGAGCGGGAGCTGGGGCACCTCTGGCCCAGCCTCCATTCCACTCGACTCCTACCATGGCGCCCCCTCGGGCTCCGGAGCCGGGTACGTTCCCGCAGGCCGATAGTCACTGGCAGCATGGTTTGCCCCTGGATGGATCACTGGGTGGGTCTCCAATTGTTGCATCTCCTCCTCCTCAAGGTTTAACTCCAGATATGATCTTCCAGCTTGAGATGGCTAAGATTCAGCAGCAGCAGCGGAAATCTGAGGCTGAGCTCGAGCAACGGCAGCGAGAGGCTGAGCTCAGGATTCAGGCTGAGGAGAGAAAGGCCATGTACTGTGCAGACATAGAGCTTGAGAATTGTCGGGTGGAGTCGACAGGGCAGCGTCTCGGTTCTGGGAATCGAGGTCTTGATCAGTCTTTAATCGCACCTTCTTAAGTTAGTCCCTGCATTTGACGAGTCGGGTATCACCGAGTTTTTCCTGCGTTTTGAGAAGAAGTGCCGGGAGCACCAATGGCCCGAGGTTAAGTGGGCAGCCCTTGTATCCTCTAGGTTGGTTGGCAAAGTAAAAATAATAATAATAATAATAGTTCTTAAAGCTAGCGCATGCTAAGCTAGCTAAGGATAGCTCAATAAGGCCGATTAGGCGTATTTCCATTGGGGTCCTGTACTACTACCCCATCCCTTTGCTCATGAGGGATGGTAACGACTCAGTGCTTGTGAAAAATCTTTAATGCGCCGAGCGTGGGCGCGAACCCGGGCCTTCTGGGTGGAAGTCCGAGACGCTAGTCACTACACCAAGCGAGCCGCTTGGACTCAAGGCATATGATGCATTGCCCTTGGAGTCTTGCATCGATTATGAGGTATTGAAGGAAGCTGTTCTGCGGGCATACGAGTTACAACCAGAGACATATAGGTTGAAGTTTCGGGGTGTTACGAAGGGTCGTGAGTGCACTTTTCTAGAACATGCCCGGGAACTATCTGATGCTTTGAGAAATTGGCTGAGGTCAGAGAAGGTGACGACGTTCGAAGAGATTAAGCAGTTAGTCCTTCTAGAGCAATTTTTTAAATGCACAGGCGGCGACCTGACTTTGAACCTCAAAGAGAAACAACCTAAAACTCTACAAAAGGCAGCTGAGTTGGCTGACCTGAGAGTATCGCTGATTCGTGGGTGCGGGTCTGCACAACGGACCAATGCAGTTAACAAGGGGCGCAACACTCCACCCCCCCGAGTCAGTGATGCAACATTTAATAACGAAATAAGAGCAATGATACTAGTTTTTATCACAAACCTAAATCCGTCCCGTTTAAGAAAGGTCAGGGCCCTTCCCCACCTCAGAGGAAGTCCAAGGGTGAAGTAGTGTTTTAACCCGTGGAGCCCCGGCTAGTTTTGTAATGTTTGTTCACCAGAACCCGGCCGGTTTTCAAAAAATTGTTTTATTCCAGAAACAATAGCGAATGGGTTAGGAATGAAGGAAAAACCACGTAAAACCGCTCAAAAAGCTTAAAGAATGGTCCTACAGAGCCCCCGAAAACGTATTTTACAAGAGTAAAAAATTGAAGGCAATTACCCCAAAAAACAGGTTATTGCGCGCTCACGCGCACGCACGTGGACTTTGAGAGTTTTCAACCATCGGCACGGTTGCGTGGGATACGTACACAGTTCCCATACAAATCTGACCCCTCTTGAGTGGCTACACCTGAGGTTACGGTCGGCGCAATTAGGGTGACGCGTCAGACGCGTCGCTGGGGCTGTGCGTTACATACATCGCCGACGCGTCAGACGCGTCGCTGGGGCTGTACGGGTTAAGTGTCATGAAAAGGGTCATTTTGCACGTTCCTGCCCTAGTAACCAACCTACAGCAGTCATGTCTTTGGCTAGCAACATTGGGGTGTCTCTGATGTCTTCTGCATTTACCCGGGGTGATATGTCAGATGCGGGGGCACAGCCAGCGAAGGAGTGTCGAGAAGGCTCGAAACCTGTCCGCGATGCTTTTTGCGACCATAGAGGGCGTGGCTGCGTGAGTTGGGCTGGTTGCAAGCATGGGTTGGAGTTGTTGCGTGATACAGGTGCATCCCAGACTCTGATGAAAAACTTTACAGGCCAACCTATAAACGCGGAACGGGTAGTTGTGGTGCAGGGTATTAATGCTACACGGTCATACCCGTTGGTTCGAGTGGAGCTGGAGGTTGATGGTGCGACACGAGAGATAGATGTTGGAATGGTAGAGAAACTGCCAGTAGAGGGCGTCGACCTTCTTCTCGGCAACGGCTTTGCGGTGCCTACTTCTGAGGTTCCACCCTTAGTCGTTGCCGAGAGGGCGGCCGACGTGAGTAGGGAGGGGCAGGAGTTGGTCGAGAGGTGTCAATTACAGCAGAGGGCGTGTGTTGTCACCCGATCTCGTGCATCTAAGGTGTCACAGCCTATTCCTCAGTCTCTAGACCAGCGGAGGAACGGTCGGAAGGAGAAAGCTAAAGTTGGGAGAAGTTTTGTGAGTTTTGATCCAGCGGCTCTTCTTGGCGACTCAGTATTAGGATCAATGATGAGCTCCGGAGTGGCCCCAGAACCTGTCCCCCCTAGGGACATGGTAGGGCGTGATGGCACTCCGCGACTGAGTAGTTCCCAAGTGAAGGAGAGTTGTGGGAACGGAGCTATTGAACTCGAGGACGGGGAAGCATTTCATGTGAACCTGGCGAAGGAGTTTGTGAGGCAACCACCTGAGCAGCCTACTGTCCCTGTGTTGGTCTGCAGCGGCCAAGGTGGAGAAGGAGAGGGGGGCAGTGGGGCTCAGGTGGAGGAGAGTTGGGATTGTCCTGTCTCGGTGGAGCAGTGGGCGGGGGACACGAGCCAGGTGGTTGTGGTAGCGCTAGAGCACCTGCCTGAGCAGCAGTGTGCAGCGCTCCAGCACCTGCTCGGTTCATAACCCACTGTTTGTGCTGAGCACCCAGGCCTCCCAACTCAGGCGGTGCACGAGGGTCCGCTGGCAGGTCACTTGAGTGTTAGTCGGCCGTTGGCCTCGTTGTTTCAATGGTTCAAGGTGGGCGACGAGGCTTTGGCATGGTTGTCAGGTCAGGGTCGACCCATGGCTGCCAAGGGTGGTGGTCAGAATGAGGACATTGAGCAGATTGGTGAGGTTGGCTGTGGAGTGGATGCGCCCAGTCGTCGCATAGCCTCCCAATGCTGCTCTAGTAAGATGCAACAGCCCTACCATAGACTGACTGTATCTGGCCATGTTGCTGAAGGCGGTGATGCTGTGCAGGCAGATGTAGTCGTAAGGAATGCGGGGGTGCGCATGTACGGTATCGTCGGGGAAGCTTTAGCAATTATGAACTATGGGAGTGACTGCACAGGTGGTACAGATTGTCCCTCTCATGACCTGGCTGTTCTAGGGACAAAGGTGGAGAAGGAGGGAGACTATAGTGTAGAAACTGCGGTCTCGGCTGGGTTGTGGGAGGGCAATGAGCATGCTGTTTTTCGAGATAAGATGCAACCTCTTCTTCCTAAGCATCAAGAGAAGTTGTTTACTAGGCTGTGGCAGTACGTCCGCATGTTTGTTGCTTCTCCAGGCCTGATGTATGGGGTAGAATCCGACATGGAGGCTGGAGACAGTGCAAGGCTCAAGTTAATTCCCTACCGTATAAATCCTGCTCGACAGCCTGTTGTGAAAGCAGAGCTAGACTACATAATTATGGAAAAAGGGTCTGCGGGATAAGGGATATCGTGAGTGGTCGTTGCCAGTGAGTTTGCAACCTGAGTTGAGTGGCAAGATCCGTGTGTATGGTGATTGCAAGAGTGTGTGTGCATTACCCCTGACAGACGCCACCATTACCCAGAGTTGACGACACCATAGACCGCATCGGGGCTGCCTCATTTATCACAAAGGTAGAACTAGTGAAAGGTTATTGGCAGGTCCCGTTGCTGGAGAGAGCGAAGAGAAGTGCCAGTCTTGCGATGAACTGGTCAGTTTATCAGTGCCAGGTGTTGTTTTGCTGCCGGAACACAAGTTGGATGTGTGGCATGTTAAGGGCACTGATAATGTTTTGGCTGATTGTTTGTCACGGGAGGGTATGTTTGCAGGAGAACCCTCGCCGTTCAGTCAAGTGTGTGTTTGAGAGTGGAGAAAAACCAGGCTTGCCCCTGTAGAGCAGCCGTCAAAAACAACATTAAAATTAAATAAAAAACAATCACATAAAACTCTTTCTTTTTGATAGTTAATTGTAAGTTGCCAATGTTATAGCTAAAGTCCTAAGTTGAACCTGTCTTTCACTTAGTAGGCTGGGCTCCGTGAAGCTCGCTCAGGGAGCATAGCAGGCTAAAATTATACTATTATGTTTGGGAGGGGTTATAAGATTTTCTTTATGATTAATATGTTGTTTTATGTAAGAATTGAGTTTTGCATTTCATTTCTGGTGGAGTGGCTAGGTGTGACGGGTCTTGTCGGCATTCTGCCTTGTCAGATATGGTGCTCGCCTCATGTTGAGCGTCCCATATCTTGGGCAGGGTGTGACGTCTACCAGCGTGGGCAGAATCGCCTCTCGTTAGCCACTAGCGCTCGCCAGGGACATCCGAAAATTTTGTTCTTTCTTTCCCTGTAATCGCATTGTCACAGACAGTCCAGTGGTGGTCTTTGTTTTCGTCTGTGACAACGGGGTATATTTTATATCAATAGTAGTGATGATAGTACCAGCGTGGGAATGAGAGAGACTTTCAGAGCGAGATGGTAGTGAGTGTCTGTAGGTGCGGGCGCTGTGTCACGTGACACCTGCTGTCTTGTGACGTCTCGGCTCGTGATTGGCCGACCATCGCGCCTTTGCGGGCTCCTGTGTAACTTGCCTCCTACATGTGTGTTCCCAGGAGCTGTCCTCGTCAGGACAGGCTAGGCGCGCGTGCTTCTAACATCCCTTTGCATACTCTCTCCCGATCACCCCCTTTACCACTGTCTCTCTCCCTGACCTTCTTCTTTTCCATTGCTTCTCACCTTTATTCAATTACTTGTCCCCTTGGGTTCTGCATACGGTTTCCATAGCAGGCCCATTGTATTGCATGCGCCGTCCTCAGAGATATTTACATGTACTTAGAATAGGTTTTGAGGGTTCTTAGTTAGTAGAGGTTGGGAACTTAGTGTGTCTCTATTATTGATTTAATGTTTCTGCTCTTTTATTTAATGCTAGACTGGGATAAGATAACTGTAGTCGTTGTCTCTGATGTGTGTACGGTTTGCCTATACCTACACGACTTCGACCGGTTCTGTGGTAGCCTGTGTTGTCTTTTCGGTTGCGTCCTTTGCGAGTGCAGCTTTGTGTTGACTGAGGGTTTTGGCCTGTTCCAGTTCCACACATTGCTGCCTCTTTGCTTGTCTTTAGAGGGTCGCCAGGATAGAACCAGATACTTGTGATCTGGATCTATCAAGAGAGCACCCTAGTCAATTAACGTAACTTAAAGGATGCAGTCTTAACCCGGGAACTGCAGGAAGACTCTTAAGAGTTCCCCCGGCGGACTGCGGGAAGACTCTTAAGAGTCAGGGGGAAAAAAGATCAATTTAAAACACCAAAAAAAAAAAAATCAAAAACAAAAAATTGCCCCTGGGCCATGCAAAATATCACTCCTCTACCTCCCCTCCTTCCCCACTTTCCTCCCCTCCTTCAGTTATCACCTATTTTCCCTGTTATTCCCTTATTCTGTGGTATATTTTCGTGCTAACATTAGCGAGTTGCAAGCAAGGCATTGTCATCACTGTTAGCAAGCGAGTGCAAGAGAGAGAGAGAGAGTATCGATCGACAGTGTCTCTCCAGAGGTGGAGGAAAGTGGAGGGGAGGGAGGTTGCCTCAGCCATACATTATGTAACTCCCGGGCTGTATCGCCGATTTTGACCATCCAAACGCTGTTTCCAGTTGTTTTATTGTTGTAACAGGTTAATACCTTTATAATCAACCTATAATAGGCGCATATGGAGAAGTATTAATGCTATTTATGGTAAAATAAATATTTTAGTGATGGAAACAGCTCAAATACATGCACACAGGCAGAGGTGTTCATTACCCCCCATGCGCACTTCAGAGGTTAAGGCCATCGCTAGGCTACGAGCCTGTCTTGCTCAACCCCAGTTCCTTACCTAGAGTATTCCAGCTAGACATTATTAATCGAGTAGACACTTATTAGTATTTAATATAAGCTCTTTGATATGTACGCATTATTATTCACAGCATTTATTAGTCTAGGTTGTTGTTGAGTTGCACAACCATAGCAGACTGTTTCGTTGATGACGAAGTACTTCTTTTAGTGTCGAGCATTGCTACCGTTGCGCATTTATAGTATTCTCGTGTCAGTTAACATTATATGTCTTATCTTTTAGTGTATTCACTTTACACGTGTGGTGTCCTGCCTCCTGCCTTTATATAGTTTAAGATACGAGCATCTTATGAGCATCAGACTTTCTTCAGAAGTTTCCAGGTCTATGCTGTAGGACTATACTTCACTTTCTTTCAGATAGGAGTGAAGAGTTTATTGTTGTTTAGAGTAACTATATTGAAGCATCTTTTTATTGTATTAAATCTTGCAGTGATTTAATTGATCTTTCCATAGATTCCTTTTTATGCATTTTAACGTAACTTGCATCTTGTTTGTTATCAGGCTATACCAGTGTGGGTTAGCCTGAAGTAGAGTACATTTATGCCCAGTTAAGGATACCCCATTATTGCAGATTAACTCTGGAGGGTATAGGTGTTTTTGTTCGCCGACATATAAGTTCGAGGGTTTGGATCTAGCGTACCGTTGTTGCATAGTGCCCTATTACTAGTCCAATCATTAAGTGCCCTTGTTTTATTCGTAGCCCCGGTCGTAACACGAGTGTCTCTCCCAGAGTCAAAAGAGCGACAGAGAGCCAAATTCAAGGGACGTTGTGGTCAAAATGCCTGGATACACAAAGTTTAAAGTAGTTTAAGTCATAGGATGAAGGAATGATTGATTGAGGGGAGAGTTCCAAAGTTCACTAGCCTAGCTGAGTAGAAGAAAGACTGAGAAAAACTACCAATTCTTGGGTTGGAGGGTTGGACAGAATACGAGTGGGACTGTGTTGAAAGGGAGGTGCCTTGCATTCGCCGTAAAAGAGGGGGTATGCACTGAGAGCTCTGAAGAACACTGACTGTTGTAATAGTGATAGAAGAGTGAAAGAGATGCAACATTGTGGCATGTAGAAAGTGACTGTAGGGAACTAGCAAAAGGAAGTGAGTTGATGAGGCGAAATGCTTTAGACACTACTCTTTCGAGAAGTGTGGTATGGGTGGAACCTCCCCAAAGACGAAAAAGATTTTGCATCCCAGGAGCTGGACTGGACGACATTGTGGAAGCCTTCGAAGATACCACAAAGGATGCAAATGAAAATACCCTTTTTGTCATCCATGCTGGTTCAAATGACGTCATGCGCACCAGATCCGAAGAGTTGATGGAGAAATATCGCAAGATGATCCAGCACTACAAAAACAAGTCAAGGAATATCATAATCTCAGGCATTCTCCCCAAGATCGACGCACCTGACAAATTCTACGACAAGGCCTTCAGCACAAATAGCCGACTAAAATATTTGTGTCTGAAGGAAGAAGTTGAATTCATCAACCTCTGGGACAACTTCTACAACCAGCCTACTCTGTTCTGCAAGGATGGCACTCATCTAAACCCTGTAGGTTCAGCACGCATGGGTCGTCTCCTACACGAAGCAGTCCGCAGCCATGGATCAAAAAACGCCATCCGAGAAGAAACAGCAGTGACATAAATCATCCAACGCCAAGCAAAAATCAGAGGCAACCGAGGACCACCAGCGATAAGGACCGAAGACAGCGAGGACCGAGGACAGCCATGAACATAAACGTAGATCCGACAAGAACCAAAAATATTATTAAAGAGCGTTCCGTGAGATCTAAAATAAAAAATTTAAAGGTTTTCTATGCAAACGGTCGTAGCATACGCAATAAATTTTCAGATTTAGAGGAGCTAGTGTTTACAGAAAATTATGATGTGATTGGCATAACAGAATCTTGGCTCAATACCGAAGATAGAGACTTTTTAGCAGAGTATTCACTTCCCGGTTATGTAATGTTTGAGAAAAGCCGAATAAATAGAAATGGAGGTGGCGTTTTACTTTATATCAAAGAAACTCTTAACCCTACCCTCTTGTCAAAACCTCAAATTGTGAACGTCGACACATCTTTTGTGCTAATAAAGAATAATAAAGGTACAAAAATAATACTTGCGTTAATATACAGACCTCCAGCTCAATCAGTGCAAACTGACCGAGAAATTTACGAACAAATTGCAGATGTAAGTAACTCACAAGATACCGTAATATTTTTGGCGACTTTAATTTACCTGTGACCAATTGGGGCGATACTCTTACTTCACACTCCGGACATGACTTGTATACGAACTTGCAAGAGAGTTCGCTTTATCAATTTGTTCGAACACCGACCCGTGGTAATAATGTTCTTGACATTGTACTTGCAACAAAAGAAGAATTAATAGAGAATTTGAATGTTGGTGATGAATTCAGTAACAGCGACCATCGTACGATAACTTTCACTTTAAAGTTTACTAGTAACGAACCAAATAGTAGCATCGAAAAAGTCCCTAATTTCAAGAAAGCAAACTTCCATAAACTTAGAGCTATGTTTAAAGAAACTGACTGGAGCTATTTAATTAACAATAACGACATAAATACATCTTGGAAGTTATTCGAAACCACTTACCTAAAAGCAGTGCAAGACTGCATACCATCGAAAATACGGCGTCCAGGCCATAATAATAAGCCCAAATGGTGGAATAAAGATATTTCAAACTGCCTGCTTGCTGAAAAATTTGCTAATGATAGATTAAAATCCTCACAAAATGACAAAGAACGGTTGAAATTTGTAGAGCTACGACGCAAAGCCAAAAAGTTAATTAAGCAAAGTAAAAAGACCCTAGAGTTACATATTGCGAATCAAAGTAAAACAAACCCGAAAGAATTCTATAGTTATATCAGAAAGAAAAAAGGAGTTACTTCAACTGTTGGACCGTTAGTCGATGAAAATGGAGAATACACCAAAGACGAAGTACAAATGAGTAATGCCCTTAATACCTTCTTTGCATCAGTTTTTACAACAGAAGACCTCAGTGATATCCCTACACCATCGCCGATTCAGATTGATAATTCAGATGTTCTAAGCAATATCACCGTTACAGAGAGAGAAGTATTGAATTTTTTAGATAAACTCAAGGTAAATAAAACGCCTGGACCTGATACAATCTCGCCTAGAGTTCTAAAGGAAGCTAAGGATGAGCTCTCCAAACCACTGACATTACTATTCAATAAATCCTTGCAGTCTGGAACTATGCCTGATCAGTGGAAGCTAGCCAACGTAACACTGATATTCAAAAAAGGCAGCAAATCCCTACCCAGTAACTATCGTCCAATTAGCTTAACCTCAGTTGTATGTAAAATGCTAGAAACGGTCATCAGAGACAGACTCGTAAATCACTTAGAGGAAAATAACATACTAAAAGATACTCAACACGGCTTTCGTAAAAATCGTTCCTGTTTAACAAACCTCTTAGACTTCTTCCACGATATCCTCAACCTCTACGATGAGAGTAAAGTTGTAGATATTATATACCTTGATTTTCAAAAGGCCTTTGACAAAGTTCCCCACAAACGTTTACTGCTAAAACTAAAAGCGCATGGAATACAAGACGGTGTGTTGAAATGGATAGAAAATTGGCTCAGCGACAGAAAGCAAAGAGTAGTCATAAACGGTAAGGCATCTAAATGGACCAATGTAAGTAGCAGGGTACCCCAGGGATCCGTACTGGGACCAATTCTCTTTCTAATTTACATCAACGACATAGATGAGGGTCTCACCTGTACAATCTCAAAATTTGCTGACGATACAAAAATTGCAAATAACGTACTCTCAAAAGAACAAGTTGACGATATGCAACACAATCTAGATAAATTGTCATGTTGGGCCCAAATTTGGCAAATGAGCTTCAATTCGGATAAATGTAAAGTACTACATATTATCAGATACCTAAATGAGAAAGCAAACTATTCGATGAATGGCACTCAGCTTAAGAATGTAAACAGAGAAACCGATCTGGGAGTAACAATATCGAGTAACCTAAAACCGAGTCAACAATGTTCAGAAGTTGTTAAGAAGGCAAACAAAATAATTGGCTTTATAGGCAGGTCATTTGAGCATAAATCCAAAGAAGTTATCCTAACCCTTTACAATTCCTTAGTCCGCCCTCTTCTGGAATACTGCGTTCAATCCTGGTGCCCTTATTACCAAAAAGATATAAACAAGCTAGAACGAGTTCAACGTAGAGTTACCAAAATGATACCTAGCCTAAAGAACAAACCATACGAAGAGCGTCTTAGAGAATTAAATCTATTTCCTTTAACCCAGCGCAGGAGGTGACTTAATTCAAGTGTTCAAAATCATCAAAGGCATCGAAAATATGAACTGTAGTAAGTACTTCACTATCGACCAATCTAATTACACACGGGGAAACGGTTGCAAAATTATTGGTAAATCTTTTAACTCACACGAATCTAAGAATTTCTTCTTCAATCGAGTTGTCAACTTGTGGAATGGGCTTCCCCGAGACGTTATAGACTGCATCACCGTTGATTCATTTAAACTCCGCCTAGACAAATATCTCGCATCAAACCCGCGACTGACTGCGTTTGTAAATGAATAACTTTATTTTATCCCCTCCTTAGTTACTAACCCATCTGTCCCCTACTAACTTCCTAATCCTGCCACGGACATTAGTTCCAGGGCAGTAATTCCCTTTCCAATGTTCCCTTACCCACTCTAAACCACTGTTTGGACACTTGATCCTCAGTGTTTTGGAGGACAAGCAGCCTAGAAGGGTCATTAGATCTGTTGTTGCTTGATTTCATTTGTACTCCTTTGTACTCCTTTGTACATGTGAACAATACTTGATACATGAGCGCAATGCGCTCCTATACAGAGCAAGAAGCTGTGCAGGGGTGAAGAACCCATGGAGACTATTGAGTACACCCAACTTCTGGGAAGCTGTTTTAGCAAGAGTGGTAATATGATCTTTCCAGGAGAGGTGGTTGGATGGAAAAGATACACCAAGGATATTAAGAGAAGATGAAGAGTTAATTTGTGTATTGTTGAAGAATAATTGATAGTCTTGTGCAAGACTATGACGGTTAGTTAAACAGAGAAATTTGGTCTTGGAGGCATTGAAAGTGACAAGATTTTCTCTGCCCCAATCAGAAATAATTGATAGATCAGAATAGGCATTCTATGGCATCATGTGACTATTGGAGTGATTACATACTGGGTTGTTCTGAAAAAGTGTTTGAATAGTGTAAGGTAGAGTCATCAGCATATGAGTGGATGGGACTAGATGTACAGTTAAAGAGATCATTTTGAATATTAGGAAGAGGACTGGAGACAGGACAGAACCCTAAGGAACACTGGAGCTGTTAGGTTGAGGAAGTGAGTGATGGCTGTCCACAACTGCAGCTATGGAATGGTCAGAAAGGAAATTAGAAAGAAAGGCACAGATAGTGGGATAGAAACCGAAGGAGGGTAGCTTGAAAATTAGAGATTTGTGCTAGACTCTATCGAAGGCTTTCGATGTGTCAAGCGCAATAGAATAAGTCTCACCAAAGTCCCGAAAGGAGGATGAACCAAGAGTTAGTAAGATAAGCAAGGAGATCAACTTTAGAGCAATCCTTAACCTAAGAAGTGCGCATGGGGGTAATTAGACACCTCTGCCTGTGCTGACGTATTTGAGCTGTTTCCATCACTAAAATATTCATTTTACCATATATAGCATTGATACTTATCCATACGTGCCTATTATGGGTTGATTATAAAGGTATTAACCTGAAACAACAATAAAACGAGTGAAAACAGCGTTTGGATGGTCAAAATCGGAGATACAGGCCGCGAGTTGTATAATGTATGGGTGAGGCAACCTGCTTTCCCGCCAATTTCCCCCAAGGCCACTGAGACCAAGGCCACTCTCTCTCTCTCTCTTGCACTCGCTTGCTAACAGTGATGTCAATGCCCTGCTTGCAACTCGCTAATGTTAGCACGAAAATATACCTCAGAATAAGGGAATAACAGGGAAAATATGTGATAACTGAAGGAGGGGAGGAAAGTGGGGAAGGAGGGGAGGTAGAGGAGTGATATTTTGCATGGCCCAGGGGCAAAAAAAAAATAAAAAAATACAAAAATAAAAATATATTTTTCTTTTTTTCGATGTTTAAAGTTGATTTTTTTTTCTCTGACTCTTAAGAGTCTTCCCGCAATCCGCCGGGGGAACTCTTAAGAGTCTTCCTGCAGTTCCCGGGTTAAGGAACGATACTGGCGATCTGAAAGTAGATTATGGGAACATAAATGCTTAAGAAATTTTGAGTTAAGGATAGTTTCAAAAACTTTAGATATGCAAGAAATGAGAGCAATTAGACGATAGTTGGAGCGTTAAGAGCAGTCACCATTCTTTGGGATAGAATGAATGAGAGCAAACTTCCAGCAAGAAGGAAAGACGTTAGAGAAAAGGCAGAGACGAATGAGTTTGCCTAGGCAGGGAGTCAGCACGGAAGCACAGTTTTTTAGTACAACAGGAGGAACTCCATCCGGTCCAAACGGTGACCGGTCAACTCAACCAGTAGACCATTTCAACCAGTAGCTCTCAACCAGTGCCAAATCAACCAATACGGTTAGGTTAGGTTAGGTTAGTACTATATTTTGGCACTAGTTTCGTTGGTCTGGGTTAATTTGGCACTGGTTGAGAGCTACTGGTTGAAATAGTCTACTGGTTGAGATGACATGGAACCGTAAAATTGTTGGAGAGGTTTTTGGCTAGATGCCAGAAATCTTGGGAAGTGCTAGTGTTATGCCCTGTTTTTCTACAGGATTAACTTGGGTAATGTGGGCTCTAACTGACTGGGTATATAAGGCTGCATGCACAATACAAGGTATGAGGAATAGAGAAGACAAAATAAACACACGGTAGCAAGACACACGATCACGTTTATTTAAGTAGATGAATAGGGAGCATAGGAAAATAGGAATACTCGTACAAGACAAATGATAGAAATGAACCGCAAGCATTAGTGGATCTGGATGGAGCCTAGTCTCCCACTTCCAACGTTCAGGTATACTCTTCTGATCACTGGTTTGGTTCGCAAGTGTATATACTGGAAGACCTCAATGTTACTTATGGATTCAATTTCACTAATTAGATTTATCACTGGCAGGTCTGGTGCACAAGTAGTAGTTCACAGCTAGAATTAGACACGCGTATGTTGTAGAACACGGGAATTCTAGTAACCTCAGGGGGGTACTGATCTAAGTTTTATATTCTTATGGCAGAAATACGTAGAACACAAATCAGTGGGCGAACGTTAGATATCACTAGGGTTTTAATATCTGGATAAAGGTAATTACGAGAGTTAATGTCGCCTGTTAAATAATGAACACTGATACGCTTAGTACTTCCCAAATGGAATGGTTATATATATGGATTACACTGGGCAAAGTTATAGCCACTTCATAGAAAGATTAATAAGTGAATTTCGAATTAGTACTATAACACGTTAGTACTAATAAGTGAATCTGGGATAGTATTTTGTTGGTCTGGTCCTGGTTATCTTGCGTCCGTGATGTTGGGGGCTAACGACTGGTTCCTCGGCCGTCCAGGTGGTCCAAATGTAGGAAGTTCTCAAGTCGGATCTCTTGGCGATCGGTGCTGGCTACACGCTTATATACCCACTAGTGTGTGTGAAGGTTATAAGGTGCACGTAGATACTTGTACGTGGACAGATGCTTCTATTTTATCTCTGCCACGGAGTCTGCCGGCTCTGGAATCTCACAACTCAGGAACAACACAAGGGCAGAGCTAGAGGTTAACTTCAGGGGGGTTAGCCACTGGTTGGTGTCTAGCTTTCAACTGATTTTACTGGGGGCTGGAGCTGGGTTTATAGGCTCGGTTTTTTGGACCCTGTAGGCCATAGGGATCTCGAGTCTTATGGAATTATTTGAGCTCTCAATAGCTATGGGGACTAGGTAAGGTGGTGATTACTGTTGTGGCACATGGCTATAGGAAGCCTTCATATTTTAATATAACTGAGCCTTAGTAAGAGGTACTATTTTGGCTATACTGGAAGTATTGAGGGGAGGGAGACTGGATCTACTTTGCGGGGAGGACTGGGACAGCTGTGATAGGGGCGTCTCTCTTATATTGTTCAGTCTTCATTCTATGGTATAGCTGAGGTGCTAATTTGATTATCCGAGTATGCAAGAAAGGTGAATGGGTTATTGTGGGTAAATAGAGGTTAGTAAGGGGGTTAGACATGCATGGTTAGTTCATTGATAGGAAGAATTCCTGTGCTACCTGGCAATGACCCGGAAGTCAAAACAGGGGTCAGGTATACCTCCGCAGGGGTGGGGGTCTCCCTCCTCGGGTGGGTAAAAAGGGGTAGCTGGGCGCCCTCTCTCTGGGATGGTCGTCCGGCGGCTGTGGCTAGGGGCTTGCCATATCACCAGCGTTTGTAATAACCCTCTGTTTATGAGACAGATGTGGGTGTCCTTAATACCAAAACCGAAGGTGCCTTGGCTAGCTGGTTTTAATCGGTTGGTTGTTAATTGTATGGTTTGCTGGGTGTGGTGGAGACTGGGTTGCTAACTCTGCCACATTTATCTGGAAGTATGGCAATAGAGGTTAGTTACTGGCGAGGCAGCTAGCCTAGCACCGACGACCATTGGGTGCAGGGTTGTGAATGGGTTGTAAGGGAATAGATGGCATGCAAGGGGTTAGTAAAGTTCTAATGTTGTTCCGGCCTACTAAGGGAAGGTAGGCTGGATAGGAGTATATATACAAAAGGTTGGAGAGCATTAGCAACGGAAAAATCAAGGGTCTTCAAGAGGTATGAGGGAGAGGCTAGGTCGGACAAGAGTCGAGGAGCGCGGGGTGTTAATGAGAGGGGGGGAAGTTCAGGGGGCCACGTGGAAATGTGACCCTAAGGTCTCCGGACGTGGGGGTGGCATTAGGCTACAGTTGATTTTGGAGTTTGAAAGGACAGTGAAAGTACGTTAGCCAAATGCTACCGGGGGATGCAACTATGGGGTGGTATATGAGTCTGGAAAAGATAGAATCATGTGGACTGTGGGGCTTTGCGGGGAGAAGGAGGTGAACTGTAGGTGTGTGCTTGACTGTGGATAAAGTAGGGAAAAACATGGTGTATTATTACTCGTCAAGACGAGGGGTTATGGTCACTATTAGTTGGCACGAGTTTTTGTATGTCTAGTTGTCCCTGGGAACTGCGTTTTCTATGAAATATAGACTAAAGAAAAGCGGCAGTTCGTAGGAGTACTTCGTTATTGTTTCGAGGTACTATGATAGATACTGGTAACAAAGGTTATCTATACAATCTCTGGTTGGGGTAAGAATTGGAGTTACAGCATGGTGGTTAACATCTGTAGTCATGGCTGTCTAGGTCTTACGGGGGCAATGGTTCTATATCACTGGTGTACCCGTGGGTATCTCAGTTTCTTATTAATTAGGACATGGGGTTTTAACATACTACTTCTCGGATGGAAGAACATACATAGATTTATGGCTGTCTGACTGGTTGGCATTGGCTCAACCTAGAGACAGGCATGGGTGTTTTAATATGAATGTGTATTCCTGTTCATCATCATGTAGGTAGAGTCTGGCGGGTAAGAGGTGTAGGACACGAAGCAAAATGGAGTAGTGTGGACTGTGGATACGAAGGAGGTGAGTGGAAGACGTATAACAATTGTGGAAAAGTAAATGGAAAAGATGAACACAATGGCGGATAAAGATAATTAACCTAAGGATTGAATACATAGATTTATGGGGGCGATTGGTCTTCAGAAACTTAGTCTGGCAAGACAAGGTATTTTAGGGTATGTTGATATTAATACTTAACCTAAATATTGAATACATAGATTTATGGGGGCGATTGGTCTTCAGAAACTTAGTCTGGCAAGACAAGGTATTTTAGGGTATGTTGATATTAATATCCTAAACTTAGGGACAGAGCATGGGTGTATGAACTTTAAGGTGTATTTATGTTCGTCATCATGTAGGTAGAGGTGTAGGACACGAGGGGTAGTGTATGTGAGGTGTGGAAAAAAGGTCAGTCTTTAGAAGGGGTAGGCATGTGTGGTTTGGAGCTGCTTAGCCCTGCGGGCTTGGGCCTGTCGGAACTGGTTGGCTCGGTCAGCTGGTCTTTTTGTTATGTGGACCTTTCTTTCGGGTGTTTCTGTGTGGTGTTCGCTCGTGGCTTCTGTGGTGGGCTTCTCGTTCTGGGGCATTTTAGCTAGAATTGGAAAGTTCAGAAAATTTGTTAATGATGAAAGAGTTTTTGACTAGTCAAAGAAGAGATTTGGCTTGATTCCAGGCAGAAACATAAAAAGCACGAGATTCTTGAGTTTAAAGACAATGATACCGTTTGAATGCTTCCTCCTTATTGCGGACAGCAGTAGAACAAACGCAGGCCAATCCCCAAGCTATAACCTTGTCTGTCTCACTCTTTCGTATTTTACACTCGCGATGTCTCAATGACATAAATCGTTGTTTTATCAATTGCTTAGAGGACATTATTAGCTATGGCCTGTAACATGAAATTAACTTCACATTTGTACCTGGTATATAGCTGTCGCAAATAAGTGTAAAAATAGCTGTACTTCAGCTTCTAGAACACAGATCCTCGCAATAATTGTATTAACACAATCACTGTGGCAATTGTCATATGATAATTGCTTGGTCTGTACTGTGCCATACAGGGGTTTTGGACTAAAAGTGACCTTCATTCTCTGCATATTTTCATGTATAAGCAAGAGCTAGAACGTATTTCAATTATATATCCCGGAAAGTAGAGGAATAGACCTTTTCAATGACTCCTGAATCATGTCTGTACAACCACTGGTTGCCATGCAACGATATTGCAAAGGTGGGGCTAAATCGGTAAAAATTTGCGGTTTTGAGTGGTTTTCGCTATCCCCAAGTCTGTAGGGGAGCTGGAGATGTCTCAAAGCAACCTAAGTATACGCCCAGACACGGCAGGCGATGGATGGAAGGGTCACGCTCTGCTTAGATTCGCTTGCCTGCCTCCCAGGCCTTGTACTACGAAGATTTTTGGCAATTGTCATATCGCAGTGATGTCCGTATTTTGTATATACAGTAGTATGCCCGCAGTCATTGAGTTAATACATATTCTCGAACCTCATCAATTGCAATCTTCTGTAAACAACCTCACTATGGTTTGATTAGCAAACTCTACAACATCATAAAAGTACAAAAAATGCTTCAGATAAATATTCTCCTATTGCCAAATATTATTTATAATCAAATTCCTCCTTCAGGACGTTGGCCTATGCTTCTCTCACAGTGCAATCAATGTGTATCTTAAACAACTAGAGAAATTTCATATCTTTGACTCATTCCTACATCAATATATTCCCATAAAGCACTGCAAATCGACATCTAGAGTGCTTAAGAGACCTTTGGCGATCACAGAAATGCTAAAGCTCCAAATAACAAGATATATGATGTCTAATGAAATATAATTAATAGAACTATACAGTCCTGACCAGAACGGAATTTCAATAAAATCCTTCTCTAACAGGCTGAATATTCTCCGATCAAAGAGTATGCAAAAAAGGGTTTAAACAGAGAACATAATGCTTGAACATTTGCATATTTACGTTGTATTATTTTACACCTTAGACTTAGAGCGACCACGTGCACATGTGTTGCATATGTGAATGTGAGTATGTTTCTGATTTAATACAAAATATATAATGTGTTTGTGTTGCAGATGAGTGAGGTATTGAAGATCCTGAAACCCGCCTCAACCACAGTTTTCCTTGACCTGGCCTGGGGAGGGTTAACGCGGGGTAGGGTCCACATCCAACTTAGATCCGACACCACCCTAGCAACCCAGTTTATGTGGCTCTGTACCGGCCAGCAAGGACACTCCTACCTCAACACCACCCTTCTGGGGGTGGGAGGGAAGGGGACGCCATACGAACACGTGATGGGTGGTGACTTCCAGTACAATACAGATGACGGACGATCACCTTTATTGGCTCACATCCACATGGAATATATACAATATGACAGGGCTGGCATAGTGAAGTCTTTATGTAGTCCAGACAGTGACGGGTGTGCCAAGTTTGCCATTACTACCAGGAAATGTATGGTTACTTGGTCTTGTGTATTTGGTTTCGTTGTCAGTGGGCTGGAGGTGGTGCAGGCAGCAGCTAGACAACACAATATACGGCATGTATCTATAGTCGACTGTGGTGTTGTGTTGCCTCTCTAGATACAACTATTGTATATTCCAGTAATTAATATGACTAGAATGTTCTCTAGAGCTCAAAACATGTCCACGTTTCGTTAGAATATGTCCACATTTTGTTACATTAACTTCATGAGGAGGAAGTGTGCTTGTTATAAAATAATGATTTCATAAACCTTAACGGATAAACCATTTAAAATCAACAAATGTAACAATATTCATAGAAAACCACACATGATGTTTATAAGAATTAGTTATATTTTTGGAGATGTTGAGCAAGATTGTTTTTTACGAATATAGTTCATCGTAGAATATTGTGACGGGTAGACAGATGGAGAAATTGAGTTTTGGGAGCATTGAAACTAGCATTGAAACTAATCCCTTACCCCCCCTGGGGGTAAGGGATTAGAATATGCCCCCCGTGCCTCCTGTGTGTCGTAAGAGGCGACTAAAGAGGTTAGGTAGGTGGGCTTGCGACCCCCACCCGTGAAAAATACTTGAGCAATGAAAAACGAACGAACAGCCTCGGATGCTGACGGACACTGTGTTGATGAACCACGACCGACTATGGACAATCTTAGAATAGCAACATGGAATGTGAGAGGCATGAATGATGACACAAAAGAGAGAGAGGTCCTGGAAGTGTTAGTGAATGCCAGGCTGGATGTACTGTATGTGGAATGACGGAGACCAAATAGAGGGGTACAGATGTGAGAGAGTGGGAGTGTGGAATGGGTGTGTGCTGGAGTGAGTGAGAGCAGCGAGAGAAGGTGCGTGTTTGTTTGTAAGTAACAAATGGAAGGACGTGTAAGAGACTATGAGTCTGTGGGTTCAAGGATTGTGTGGGTGAGAATGAAAGTAGGAATACAAACGTGGGTGATTGTGTGTGTGTATGCTCTGACAGAGGATAAACTTGTAAGAGAGAAAGAGGAGTTCTGGGTGAATGTGGAGGCGTGCCTGGATAAGTTTGGCAAGAACGAAAGAATATTTCTGATTGGGGGTATGAATGGGAAGGTGGGTGATAGGAAAGTTGATGGAGTGGTGGGAGGGTGGGGGGTACCGTCAGAGGTGAATGGGAATGGTAGTGCACTTGTGGACATATGTGCGGGGAGGAGGCTGTGGATATCCAACACCTTCCGACACAGAATGATACACAGGTACACATGGAAAGTGGAGCGGAGGATGAAAGATAAGGATAAGACAGTGGTGGAACGAAAAGCACTGATTGATTATATATGTGTGGATGAACGAATGAAGAAATCGGTGCTGGATACTAGGGTGTACAGTATAGGGGTATTGGAGGGGGTCTGTCTGATCATTATGTAGTAGTAGCTAAAATTAGGATACAAAAGAAGTGGGTGAGGAGAGCTGGAGGGAGGCGAGAGGAAGGTGGAGAGGCTACAGGAGGAAATCAGGGAAGAGTACAGGAGAGCAGTAGAAAGACGACTAGGTGGGTTCGACCTGGAAGATATGGAGAAAGTGGAGGAGATGAGCAAGGTGTTTAAGGAAGAGATCTGTGCAGCATGTGAGGAGGTGTGTGGAGTAAGGAGAAGAGGGAGGGGAGTGAAAGGCACAGCATATTGGTGGACAGAAGAGGTAAAAATAGCTGTGGAAGACAAGAAGAAAGCGTATAGAGAGTGGTTGGGTAGTAGAGGGAATGAAGATTTGGAGAGTCAGAAACGAGCGAGGTACGTGGAGAGAAAGAGAGTGGTGAAGAGAGTAGTGAAGGAAAGTAAGAGAAGAGTAGATGAGGAATTTGGAAGGAGTGTAAAATGGAGGGAGTGTAAGAAACTGTTCTGGAAAGAAGTCAAGAAAGTTAGGGAAGGTAGCAAAGGAAACAGTAAGGGTGTAAAAGATAAGAAAAAGATGGAGGGAGTACTTCAACGAGTTGTTAACCCGGGAACTACGGGGAGACTCTTAAGAGTTCCCCTGGCGGACTGTGGGGAGACTCTTAAGAGTCAGAGAAAAAAAAAATCAACTTTTGACATCTTTTTTGGCCCCTGGGCCATCTCAGTCCTCTACCTCCCCTCCTTCCCCACTTTCTTCCTCTCCTTCAGTTATCACCTATTTTCCCTGTTATTCCCTGATTCTGAGGTATATTTTCGTGCTAACATTAGAAATCCGGTTGCAGGGTGTGGTCATCACTGATAGCAAGCGAATGCAAGAGAGAGAGAGAGAGTATCGATCGACTGTGTCTCAGTGGCCTTGGGGGAAATTGGCGGGAAAGCAGCTTGCCTCACCCATACATTATACAACTCGCGGGCTATATCTCCGATTTTGACCATCCAAACGCTGTTTTCACTCGTTTTATTGTTGTTTCAGGTTAATACCTTTATAATCAACCCATAATAGGCGCATATGGATAAGTATTAATGCTATTAATGGTACAATGAATATTTTAGTGACGGAAACACCTCAAATACATGCGCACAGGGAGAGGTGTCTAATTACCCCCATGCGCACTTCAGAGGTTAAATGTAAGGAATGAAGCGCCAGTAAACATAGTTGGATGAGGTATGGGAGGGAGAAGAAGAGAAGTAGTGGAGAAGGAGGTCAGAAGTGTGGGAAGCCATGAAAAGAGTGAAGTTGGGGAAAGCACCAGGAACAGATGGAGTGTGTGGGAAAATGTTGAGGTATGGTGGTGAGATAGTGATAGAAACATTATTATACCTTTTTATGTTTCGTCAGTAACCATAACTATATTTATGAGTTATTGATATTTATCTGCTACCATCATCTGATTATGTACCCTAGCTGTTAAGGAATAAAACTTGTGATTATTATTGAGTGTGATTATTAAATCAAGGTTAGTAACTTCCCAGCGGAGAGAATAATAATAATAATAATAATATTTATTCAGTTAGCATTTTACAGTGATGGTACCACATAATATGTTACAAATATGACATGTACCAGCCTTGCATAATTCCAACTAAGGATAACCCAATGAGGCCGTTAGGCGTATTTCCATTGGGGTCCTTGTGGGATTAGGTTAGCTGAGGAAAGAGGGGAGGATAAAAAAATTTGGGGGGTTATTTTAAGATACCTTACATCCTATAGTAAATATCAGTAATCCATAATCAGTAATCATTTCAGTTTGTTTTGCCTATCTCTTATGTCGTATTTAGTAGTAGACATAAGCTAGGTGCTCCCTTCTCGCAGCTGTCCGGTTCAGGTGCTCCTTCAGACTACGACTGAAGGAATACAGTGTTCTCTTTTCACGGACTGACTGGGGTAGGTCATTCCAGTCTTTGATGGCAGTGAAGAAGAATGTTAGCTTCCCCTGTCCTTGGATTCTCGGGACCGTAACATTAAACATCCTATTTCTTGTATTATGGTCACTCCTCTCATTTGCTTTAACAAAATTACTCTTTAGATACTCTGGAGCTCTGTCATAGAATATCTTGAAGGCATTAGTGAGCCTGATTTGTTTGGCCCTGTCAGAGACAGTGAGCATACCTAGTGACTGAAGTTGTTCCTGGCCAACATGCGATCTGGGTCCTAGGTTCAGCATGAACCTAACCATTTTATTTTGAGTGACCTGAAGTTTGTGCTGTGCCGTATTAGATGATGCAGAGTACCAGGATGACACAGAATAGTCAAAATGACATTGAACAAGCACTTGCCATAGGGTCTTTTTGGTCGCCGCTGACAAGCATCCCACCTGTCTATACAAGTATTTTATGCGTGCTTTACATTTACTCAGGATAGATTCCAAAATTGTTTCACCTGACAGAGTCGAGTCCAGTTTTAGTCCAAGATATTTAACTTGTGACACTGTTGTTATAGGAATATCATTACAGTTGACCGAGAAGCCCACAATGTCTTTCAGTTTGCGTTTTGTTCCACATAAGATGGCTTCCGTCTTGCCCAGGTGAAGAGATAGTCTATTGTCCACTAGCCAATCACTACACGATTCTAGTTCTTTGGAAAGTGAAGCGGCAATACTTATTGGGTCTTTTCCTGAAACCAGAAGCGCACTGTCGTCAACATACAGTAATAATTTACACGAGACGCTCAGTTCCATGTCGTTCACATATTATTATGTTCCTTCCAACAACCAACTATACTCCTAAAATCGATTAATGAAATTTACAAACACATGTGGCAGTCCGTGGATTCGAATCCAGGATGCTCACACCGAAAATCAACACCTTATGCATTGCACCACGAAGACAGAAAGAGAAAGAGTAAGGGACCAAGGATGCTTCCCTGCGGGACCCCACAGTTAATTCTCCCTACCAACAATTCTCTTGAGACCTCTGGTGGACGTTTCTGAACTAGCGCCAGAGCTACGACTGTAGACATCACTATACCCAACACCTAGGATATGCACAGTTTATCTCAATTATTTTGTTATTCTACACGTTTTTATTATACAGCATACGACTACACTAAGTGCTTATATAGTATAGTAATAAAGGGAAAGTCCATATGCAGCTGATAATGACTATAAACATAATTATAAGCTGATATATTATCATAACAAAATTGGCGGGAAAATACCTGCTGACTTTGTATTGTAAATATAGTTATTTATGAATATGGGTGATTTTAAAATATATAAAACAACAGTATGCATAGACCAAAGTATGTGTCATCTACAGAAATTTCGACTAACTGCTTATATTATAGAATTGTTGAAGGAGAGGGAGGGTGGATAGGTCCGCGATGTCGCCCATTTCCCACAATGCACCGCGGTAAACCTTGCATTCAGAGCCTCTTTCGGCCACTGTAGGCATTTATTGGTAGGGAGAATTGGCATAGGATCAGGTATATTATCATCAATGTTGACTCTTTGTTTTCTACCGCTAAGATAAGATTTAAACCAGTTCACTGGCCCAATGCCCATTGCTTGTAGTTTATTACAGAGGATATCATGGTCTACTGTGTCAAACGCTTTTTGTAGATCAAGAAGAACCACACCTGTGTAGTTGCCTTTAGACATTTCTTTACAAATGTGATATGTTAAGTGGATGAGACAGGAGTCTGTCGAGTACATGCATCTGAAACCTGATTGAAACTAAAGAATATATCATTTTCTTTGAGGTAGTGTTCAATTTGGGTGTATACAGCTCTTTCAAGGATTTTAGATACAATACATATGCTAACTGGTCTGTAGTTGCCAACATCTAGTTTATTTCCTTTCTTGAATAGAGGGGTTACAATAGCTTCCTTCAGTTCAGCAGGTACAGTGTTGGTGTTAATTGACAGGTTGATGATGTGGGTTAGGGGACCTGCTATACCAATGGCTCCATCTCGTAGAAATTTGGCAGGAATTTTGTCTGGTCCTGTGATTTTATGTACATTCAGGTTAGAGAGCTCGTCAAATGTGTATTTTGGTGTAACATTTTGCAATCCAAATGTGTTCGGGTGTATGCCTTTATCCCTGTAGAAATTTCGAAAGGTGGCCGTTGTTGTCGTGTATTTATTGAGAGGTTGCGGTAGGTTCTGTGCAAGTGTGTTTGCTATGGAGGTGAAGAAGGTGTTGAAGTAGGTTGAAATTTGTCGTTTAACGTGGCAAACCTGATCATTAATGTTGAGAGCAATATTAGTGTTAGACGAATCCCTTGCCTTGTTGCTGTAGCCTGTTGTTTTTAAGTGCCTCCATAGTTTTTTTGGGTTATTCTGATATTCCTCTGCCTTACTGTGGAAATAATTAGATTTCGCTGATTTAATTTTCCTACTTAGTTTATTCCTAGCCCTGTTGAACTCATGTTTCAGACCTTGATCCTGTCTATGTTTCACTAGCCTTGTTAACAGATTGTCTCTATGTTCCAGATGGTGTAGTATGTCATTGTTGATCCATGGGTCTGACCTTGCCTTAATTCGTATGTCTTTCAGAGGAGCTATTTCGTCTAGGATGTTTGTGATGATGGATCTGAAGTCAACCCCTGCGTCATTAACGTTTGTATTTCCGAACGCTGGAGACCAATCTGTATTCCATAAAATGACCAGAAATGTTTCTTTGTTGTAGTTTCTGAGTGACCTTGTTTTGATAACCTTGTGATTCTCTAGGGTAATTTTTGTGGTTTTCCGTGTGTAATATGTGACGAAGTGATCAATTATCCCAGTCTGTATAACCCCTGATTGTGATATTTTGTCTTCTCTGTTACAATTTATATGGTCTAATATTGTGGCAGTGTTCTCAGAGATACGTGTGGGGGTTGTGATGAGTTGTTTGTGGTTGTGCATTGTCAGTATGTGCCTATATTCTCGTACAAGCCTATTATTTCGTTGTTTGTAGCACAAGTTAAAATCCCCTAGTATAATGGATTCATTCCGGGGGTCTAGTAATGACAAAGTTCGTTCAAATTTGGTCAAAAATTGTGTGTCGTCTGGTGGCCTATATTGTGATGGGTTTTGTCCTATGCAGGTGTAAGTCGATCCACAGAGCTTCGTGGTTTTCTACATGGAGGTCGGTCCTAGTTGTGTTTGTGAGGTTGTTTTTTACATACAGACATACTCCTCCCCCTTGTCTATTGCGATCATTACAAACCATATTGAAACCTTGAATGTTTATTTCACCATCGTTTATACTCGAGTCCAGCCAGGTTTCTGTAATTGCAATTATTGAAGTTTTGGCCTTATTAGCTAACATGTTTATTTCTGACAATTTATGGTACATTGATCTGGCGTTAATGTGGATAAGATGGAGCCCTTTATGGTGAACACTCTGTATTCATCTTTGAATATGTCCTGGCTGGATTCTGAGTTGTTAATACTGGTTAATTTACATTAACATTCGGTAATAAATGCAAGGCACACTTATTGCATAGGAATTCACGTTCTTCACTGTTGGTCTTCTTAGAGATGCACTTCATGTGAGCTACAGTTTTACACTTAACACAGTTTAATTAAGTTGTTGATTGACGCTATTTCCTAGGGTGGAAACCGCAATCTGATTATATCACGTTTTATTATAACGAGGCATAGCAAATGAGAAATGAAGTACTGGAAGAGGTTGAAAGTTTCAAATAATTGGGAACTGTAGGCTACTATGCAAATATGGTAAAATGGAGAGTAAGATAAAAAGAGAGAAAAATGCAAGGGAGAAAGGTAATTGGAGAACTTGATAGTATGTGGAAAGGAAGAATGGTTAGCCAAGAAGTGAAAAAGTAATTGAGAAACAGTGTGCTGCTCCCAACACTCTCGTTGAGAAGTGAGACATGGACAGCAAGTGACGAGGACCACCCCAAACCGAGAGCTGTGGCGATGAGCTTTTTCAGAATGGCAGCTGGCGTGAATTGGCTAGATGGGCCAAGTAATAGGGAAGTGTATGAATCCTTTGGAATGGAAGAGCAAGCTTTTGGCATTGATTGTGGAGTGGTTGAGTGGATAAAGAGAAGTAGGCCTACTTTGAGGTTGTATGGTCATGTTCAGAGAATGGATGAAGACAGAATGCCAAAAAAGATATATGGGAGTCAGGTGAGAGGAGCAGCTAGTAGTGGAAGACCACCTATGGTATGGAAAAAGAAAGTGGAAGAATATATTGAGGAAAAACTTCCACATAGTGGAAGGGGCATTATGGCACGAGCAAAGAAAGCATGTCTTGACAAAGTAGCCTGGAGACGTTTCTGACATGGCCATCCTGTTTTTTAACCCTTTCGCTGCGGGTGACGTTCTGGAATGTTTTGGCAAGTTACAGCAATTTCCAGGCTTTAAAAGCCTGTAAAAAATGTAAAAATCGGGTGTCAGTGAGTGGGAGCGTGAGGGGCCCACCTCCGACCCTCAGAGCACCGAGCGGCTCACTGAGCTAGGCTGTGTCTCGGGCGAGTCTCTCTCTGTCTCTCTCATCAGTGTAGCCAAGCGAGCGAGTGTTACATAATAGCGGGGTTCCCGCGTTTCACTGGGACCACTGCGATTGAACCAGACCACGTACACGGTCCGTTCTGGTGTCATTTTGAAGCTATTTTCGCCTAGTTTTCAGCATAATACACTTCATTTAATGCAGATGCTTGATTTATCATTCAGGAGTGCCTGAATATGCCCTAAATAGCCCAAACATAGCCGCAGCCAAAGGGTTTAAAGCCTGCGTATGTGAACAAAAACTTTGATTAGAATTTGTTATATTCACCATATAAAGCATTATTTCTGCTCCATGTGCATATATTTTACTTATATGATAAACATATGAACAGTGAAGACCAGAAAATGGGTGTAGGCCTAAACAGCAAATATCTAGTGAAAAACGTATATGTGTGGCGGTAGATGGTGGAGGGAGGAGAGAGAGAGAGAGAGAGTGTGCAACATAGGTCTCCTTCCTTGGCCTGCTAGAGGCAAACTGAGCTTCCAAGCTGTCATCCACGCATGTGAAGGGTAGGAGGGAGTGTGGAAGACTGCGGCATCATATGTTGAGAAAGGAAAGGGAGGAATGACGAAAATAAGAGGAATAATAGCCAATAATTGAGGAAGGGAGAAAGGGGGGGGGGAGAAAGGGCGAGAAGGAGAGGTAGGGGGGGGTGAGACACATGTAGGGGATAGGAAGGAGGTACTGGAGTGATTATACTACCTAATCACATATTGCTTCCATTTGAGTGCCTGTAGGGCATTTTGGGGGTATATTTTCATGAGCTCGCTTCCGTGAGGCCTACACTTCCATGAGACCTATCACGCTTTAGAGGTTAATGCTGCTCTACTGGTTGCATATATCTACTTTCTTACCTTACTAGCTCTTGGTTATCCTCCCTTCGGGACTTCAGTAGGAAAGAATAGTAGAGATTGGGAGTTGAATCAGTTGCTGTTCGCTGATGACACAGCGTTGGTGGCGGATTGTAAGGAGAAACTGCAGCGGGTAGTCAAAGAGTTTGCTGTGGTTTGTGGGAGGAGGAAACTGAAGGTGAAAATCAATAAAAGTAAAGTAATGGTGTGTAATAGGGGTGATCATAGGGTGAATCTAGATGTGAGGCTGGATTGGGAAATATTGGAACAAGTTGAGTGTTTTAAATATCTAGGAGGAACGATAAGCAGGAGTGGAGGTATGGAAATGGAGGTAAAACAGAGAGAAGAAAGGTTTTCGGAGCAATGGGAAGTATGTGGAAGATGAGAAATTTTGGAATGAAAATAAAAAGTGCAGTGTATCAAGGAATTGTTGTGCCAACAGTGATGTAGCCTATGTATGGGGCTGAGACATGGGCTCTGAAGGAAAAGGAGAGAAGAAAGCTGGATGTGATGGAGATGAGCTGCTTGAGGAGTATGTGTGGAGTTACTTGTAGAGACAGATTGAGGAATGAAGAGATATGTAGGAGAGTGGGGCAGCAGGAACATTTGTCAGCCAGAGTGGACAGAAGGGTGCTGAGCTGGTATGGTCTTGTTGAATGAATGGAAGATAAAAGGCTTACAAAGAGAATATGGGAGTCAGATACAAGGGGATATAGAAGGGCAGGAAGACATCCATTGAGACGGAGAGACTGTGTAAGACAAGCTTTGGATGATAGAGGAACGACTATAGATCAGGCAATGGAAGTGGTAATGAACAGGAATGAATGGAGAATGCTTGTGAATAGATGACTGAACACGTGGTCATTTGGGGAAGGGGTCGGGCGCAAGTTGGACTAGATAATAATCCATCAGGCGCCTGGCCCGGAGAGACGGTTTATATGAAGGGTGCGCCTGGAACTGTGGTGGGCAGGCTTGTGGTTTCGGCTCTGCTGCATGTCTGCCTGCCGAGATCGGAACCTTTCCGGGTGGTCGGGGGCCGGGGAAGCGCTGGAGGGACCTTGGTGACCCTGGTCTCTGGGTCTTCTCCTGGATGGCCTACAGTAGATGTGTGTGAATTTGTATTTTGTTTTGTGTATTCATTGTTTTCTGTTGTGTTGTCATTAATCTGGCTCTGTCTTGAGGTCCCCCCCCCCCCCCCCCGCAAACAAAAATAGGAAAAGTGGAGATTGGGCCTGAGTATATACAGTAGTTAGATAGATAGATATATCAAACACTTTTGATAGAGCCTGGCACAAATAATTGATTTCCAAGCTACCATCTTTTGGCTTCTATCCCTCTATCTGTATCTTTATCTTAGATTTGCTTTCCGGCTGTTCCATAGCTGATGTTGTGGATGACCATCATTCACTTCCTCACTCCATCACCTCCAGTGTTCCTCAGGGTTCTGTCCTATCCCCAGTCCTATATATAATTTTCATTACAGGGTAATGATCTTCTCAACTGTACCTTTAGTCCTATCCACTCATATACTGATGACTCAACCTTACACTATTCAACTAGTTTTCCGCCTGGTAGGCTGATGACAAATTGGCTCCTTCTCTCTCTCTCATTATTAATTTTAAAATGCCCCAGAACGAGAAGCCCACCACGGAAGCCACGAGCGAGCACCACCAGGAAACGGAAACAGAAACACCCGAAGGAAAGGCCCACAGAACGAAAAGACCAGGTGACCAAGCCAACCAGTTAAGACAGGCCGAAGCCCGCAGGGCTAAGCAGCTCCAAACCACACCTGCCTATCACTTCTAACCACTGACCCTTCCCCCACCTCGCGTATACACTACCCCTTGTGTCCTACACCTCTACCTACATGATGATGAACATGAATACACCTTAATTTAATACACCCATGCCCTGTCCCTAGGTTGAGCCAATGCCAACCAGTTCAGACAGGCCTAAATCTATGTATGTTTTTCCATCCAAGAAGTAACATGTCTTGCCAGACTAAGTTTCTGAAGACCAACCGCCTCCATAAATCTATGTATGTTCTTCCATCCGAGAAGTAATATGTTAACCCCCTAAAATACCTTGTCTTGCCAGACTAAGTTTCTGAAGACCAACCGCCCCCATAAATCTATGTATGTTCTTCCATCCGAGAAGTAATCTGTTAAAACCCCATGTCATAATTGATAAGAAACTATGATACCCACGGGTACACCAGTGTATATATAACCATTATTCCTGTAAGACCTAGACAGAAAGGACTGCAGATGTTAGCCACCATGCAGTAACTCTAATTCTTACCCCAACCAGAGATTGTATACACCACCCTCTTTTACCATTGTCTCGACGCCTTTCCACCACGAAACAATACCGAAGCTACCCCTACGAACTGCCGCTTTCTTTGATATATATGTCATAGAAAACGCAGTTCCCAGGAACAACTAGAATCAGCAAGAAATAGTGTCAGAGTAACAGTCTCCATAACCATCGTATTGACGAGTAATAATACACCATGTTTTTCTCTACTTTTATCCACAGTCAAGCACACACCTACAGTTAACCTCCTCTTCCCCACAGCCCACAGTCCACATGATTCTATCATTTCCAAACTCATATACCACCACTTATTGCTCATCCCCCGGTAGCGTTTGGCTAACGTACCTTCCCTGTCATTAACCCCCAGGCTACGATACCAACTGTAGCCTAATGCCACCCCTAAGCCCAGAGACCTTAGGGTCAAACTTCCACGTAACCCCCCTTAACCCTCTCCCTCTCGTTAACCCCCCACGCTCCTCAACTCCCTTCCGACCTAGCCTCTCCAGCATACCCCCTGAATATCCTTAACTTTTCCGTTACTAACATTCTCAAACCTTTTGTATATATACTCCTATCCAGCCTACCTTCCCCCAGTAGGAAGGAACACCATTAGAACTTTACTAACCCTTTGCATGCCATCTATTCCCTCACAACCCATTCACAACCCTGTACCAAATGATCGTCCGTGCGAGGCTAGCCGCCTCACCAGTGACTAACTTCTATTGCCATACTTCCAGATCAATGTGGCAGAGTTAGCAACCCAGTCTCCACCACATCCAACCACCCATGCAATTAACCCTTTCACGTTTTTATGACGCAGAGGTTGCCAGATTAGCAATAATAAATAGAGTTCTCTCACTCTTATAATTACCTCTCCAAAATTAGTTTTCTGCCCACAGCTAACTCAAAGACAACTGCAGAGGTTGAAGTAACTAAACTAAAGGTTTCCAAAATACCCCTGATGGTAACAAAGGTTTTAAAGTATCCCTAATAGGCTCAAAATCGCGTCATATGTCGGAGAGGGTTAACAACCTAACCAAGTAAACCAGCTGATCAAGGCACCTTCGGTTTTGGTATTACGAACACCCACATCTGTCTCATAAACAGAGGGTTATTACAAACCCTTGTGATATGGCAAGCCCCCAGCCACAGCCGCCCCGATGACCATCACAGAGAAGGGACGCGCACCTATCCCTTTCACCCACCCGAGGAGGGAGACCCCTACCCCTGCGGAGGTATACCTGACCCCTGTTTTGACTTCCGGGTCATTGCCAGGTAGCACAGGAATTCTTCCTATCAATGAACTAACCATGTATGACTAACACCCATACTAACCTCTATTAACCCACAATAAACCATTAACCTTTCTTGCATACTCCGATAACCAAATTAGCACCTCAGCTATACCCTAGAATGAAGACTGAGCAATTTAAAAGAGACGCTCCTAGCACAGCTGTCCCAAACCTCCTCGCAAAGTAGATCCAGTCTTTCTCCCCTAAATACTTCCAGTATAGCCAAAATAGTACCTCTTACTAAGGCTCAGTTATATTACAGTATGAAGGCTCCATACAGCCATGTGCCACAACAGTAATCACCCCCTGACCTAGTTCCCGTATCAATTGAGAGCTCAAATAAGTCTATCAAAACTCGAGATCCCTATGGCCGACAGGGTCCAAAACCACACCTATAAATCAAGCTCAAGCCCCCAGTAAAATCAGTTGAAAGATAGACACCAACCAGTGGCTGGTCCCTTAAGTTGACCTCTAGCTCTGCCCTTGTTTTGTTCCTGAGAATTGAGTTCCAGAGCCGGCAGACTCCGTGGCAGATTGAGATAGAAGAATCTGTCCACGTAAAAGAAATCTACGTGCACCTTATAACCTTCACATAAACCAGTGGGGATATAAGAGTGTAGCCAGCAACGATCGCCAAGAGATCCGTCTTGAGAACTTCTACATATGGACCATCTGGACGGCCGCGGAACCAGTCGCTAGCCCCCTACCTCACGGACGCAAGATAACCAGGACCAGACCAATCAAATACGACCCAAGATTCACTCTATCAGCACTACAGTGTTACAGTGCTATGTAGAGACTCACTTATTAATATTTCTACGAAGTGGCTATATCTTTGTCCCAGTATAATTCATATATGACCATTCCATTAGGAAGTGCTAAGCGTATCAGTGTTTATTAATTAACAGGCGGTATTAACTCTCGTAATTACTCATATATCCAGATACTAATACATAACCGTGAAACCCTAGTGATATCTGATGTTCGCCCACTGATTTGCGTTCTATGTGTTTCTGATACAAGAATATAAAACTTAGATCAGTACCCCCCTGAGGTTACTAGAATTCCCGTGCTCTAAAATATGCGTGTCTAATCTAGTCTATGAATTACTCCTTGTGTACCAGAGCTACTAGTGATCAATATAACATTGAATATGAATCTAGAAGTAATATTTATGGTCTCCAATATATAAACTTGTGAATAAAGCCAGTGATCAGAAGATTAATACCTGAACGTTGGAAGAGGGAGACTAGGCTCCATCCAGATCCACTTAACCTCTCCGCGGCGCACAGGGGGTTTTCTACAGGGTAAGACTGTGCGCACCTATGATGATTTTGGGACCTATTGCCAATTTCGATAAAAAGTACATCATCGTGTAGGGAATGTTTGCGTGCATCGGCCCATATATATTTGACCCCCCAAAAAATGTCTGGGGGGGGTAGGGGAACGGTCCGTAGTTGAAAATTGTGGAGCGAATGGCACCGCGCGGCTAGATTGTCATCGAGCGGCAAGATTTCCCTGCCGAATATTTACGCGCGCAGGGGATAGAAGGAGAGGGAGGAGGGGGTGGGTTACCGCGTATTATCACGTATATGTCCTTTTTTGAGCCCTTTTAGGCTATGTAGAGTATGTATACGTGTGTAGGGCACCCATATAACAATGAATATGCCTCATAGTGACCAAAAATTGCAATATATAAGGGAATTATAAGATAATTTTTAGGCGGGAATGAAGATGTGTTGGAGGTTTGGCGGCAATTTATGAGCTGAGAGTGTGGTTTACGCCATACATATCACATATATCTTGTACGTAGAGCACTGTCATGCTATAATACAGACTTGTACGTATGTATACGTGCCATATATCAAAATATATACCGCATATAGACCAATTCATGCGATATTTACGCACATTATCAATGAGTTTCTATGCGTGAACCAAGGTGTGAGTGAGTTGTGGTGGGAATGAAAGGGGGAGAGGGTGTGTTACGCCATAAATATCACGTAAATCTTGTATTTAGAGCACTCTCATGCTATAATAAAGACGTGTACATATGTAGGCGTCCCATATAACAAGGAATATACCGCATATAGCCCAATTGATGCGATATTTACGCAAATTGTGAATGTGTTTCTAGCAGACGGAAGCCTGAAAGGGTGGGTTGGGGGTGGGTGGGTGGGAGGGAGGCATGCAGGGGTGCAGTGAGTGAGTGAGTGAGTCGTGGAGAGATGGAAGTCAGGCAGATCTCTAGATAGATAACCAGCTTTGTGATAATTGTGGAGGCGCCCCAGGCGTATTGATGTTTGGTATTTTGAACCTTATGTCTACCAGATGGCTGGTGTTCGTTGCCATCAACAGGTCTACAATAACATGAGTCAGGAATGGAGAGAGAGAGAGAGAAACTGAGACATGCATATGTCGTACGTATAAATGGACTTCAGAATTGCATTTTTATGCAAGCAGACATTGCATTTTAGACACATGTGAAGTACCACAGAAACATGTAGGCCATTGACTGTAAATAAAGTACTATATTATAGACCACCAGCGATGGTGCTGAGTCAACACAGGCAGATTGCCTTTTGTGATAGAGGGCTAAATATAGAATGGTGTCTCCTTACACTTGCGAAAGGGTAGATTGCCACCAGAGAAACGTTTACTTATTTATTTCGAAGTAATATGCAATCTAAATGTATATTCGAGACCTACTGCAATTATTTGTATGACAGTCATGACTATGTATAATGCAATATACGCGCGTAGGCGAGACATAAGAAAGCTGGTTGAGCAATTTTCGACACCCACACAGTTATTATTCATTTTTATTTACAATATTATACAACACAAATGTATTTGTGAAGAGTATTTTATCCATTATTGTATTTATACCAATTTTGTTCCCAGACAGAGCTGCTGTAGCTGGAGCATCAAGGAGCGGCAAGGGTCACCTCGTGACCGCTTGACCGTGTGAAAATGAGTGGAGTCACACTGAGAGGGGCAATTTTGCTGAGTGTTTGGGCAATTTTTGACAGAATAAAGTTATATAATTACTAATTCTTGACAGAGACAAACTTTTATAAACCTTGGCATGATATAATTGATAATCCCATCAATTTACAAACGTAAATTGGTGGGATAATTCATTTTTTTTTGTATATTGTCATTTCGATTGTAGACATGAAGTTTTGAGTTATATGGTGCCTGTCGCCCTTCTCTCTGTTCCTTGGGCAGGGGCGGCATGGGCGGCAGGGGCAGCAGTGGTGCGTGGCCTTGATGGCAAGATGATGGTGGTGCCTGTCGCCCTTCTCTCTGTTCCTTGGGCAGGGGCGGCATGGGCGGCAGGGGCAACAGGGGCAGCAGGGCCGGCAGGGACACCAGGGCCAGCAGTCGCTTTCCCTCTCCCTTTCCCCTTCCCCTTCCCTGTTCCTTGGGCAGGGGCGGCAGGGGCAGCAGGGGCGGCAGGGGCGGCAGGGGCAGCAGGGCCGGCAGGGACACCAGGGCCAGCAGTCGCTTTCCCAGTCGCTTTCCCTCTCCCTTTCCCCTTCCCCTTCCCTGTTCCTTGGGCAGGGGCGGCAGGGGCAGCAGGGGCGGCAGGGGCAGCTGGGCCAGGGGCGGCTGGTGGTGGTGGTGGTGGTAGGGGCACTGTGGCTGGCGTACGGGTTCTCTTCCCTACGCCCGTGCCTTTCATTTTTCCTGCCCCTGCAGGTAATGCAGCCCTAGGGCGGCCTACTGCGTCGCTGGTACCGGTGGCAGGGGTGGCAGGGGTGGCAGTGGTGGCAGTGGTGGTGGTAGTGGTTGTTGCAGTGGCCTGGGTCGTGGTGGCAGTGTCCCGAAAGACCAATGACCTCTGTGCCATTGCCCTGCTTGCACGTGTTTTTCGTGCTTTGGGTGCTGGTGCTTCGTCCTCTGAGCTGTAGGGCGTGTCGTACTGGTAGCTAGGGTCTTTGGCAGCCACCCTCTGCCTTCCACGGCGGCTAACACCACCAGAAGGAGGGCTGGTTGTGTCATCAGGGAGCGAGCGTGAGGGACGTGTGGGCTCCATGACTAGTGCGTGGTTACTGGCGCGGTGGTGCTTGCACGAGTGCGGGGCGAGCGTTTGGCGGGGTGGTGTCGAGAGTTGACATGTAGTACTATACCCACACCAATTTTCAGCCGCCTGGCTATAAACGCGCGGTTTTGGTACGTGTTCAAAGTCTCTGCTCTTAAGAGTCTCCCCGCAGTGCGCCGGGGGAACTCTTATGAGTCTCCCCGCAGCTCCCGGGTTAATGCTAGTTTGTTAAATTCTATCAATTGTCTTGTACGAATATTCATATCTTCTTATGCGTCAGATTAATCATCATCAAACAACATACAGAAGTGTGTCCCTCAATAAAAGTGATCGTGTGTCTTGTTACCGTGTGTTTATTTTGTGTTCTCTATTCCTCATACCTTGTTTTGTGCATGCAGCCTTCTATACCCAGTCAGTTAGAACTCACATTACCCAAGTTAATCCTGTAGAAAAACAGGGCATAACAAATTTTCCACTACATCCTTCCTCAAAGTCACTCCAAAACTTACATGATGAGGCCATAGGGCGTCTATCCTCTGATATTTCAAACATTTCTGATTGTGTCAGAGAAAATCTTGTTAGTTTCTATCTATCTATCTATTGCCTGACGCTGTGATCCCCGAAGGGGTGGCCACGAACGAACCGCCCAATGCACCTCTGTCCCCAGTCAGTCGACGCCCCACCTCCCAACCAGCACCGCCTTCATCCATATACAGTACTTCCTCACTCCATCCTTCCACCTCACTCTTGTACACCCTCTTGGTCATTCTCTCGCTTCCCATACGTTCCATATGGCCGAACCATCTCAAGGTGTTCCTTTTCACACTTTCCAGCACATCTACCTCCACACCAAACCTCCTTTTTACTTCCTCATTTGTCTGTCTATCCCTCCATGTAACTCCACACGCACTTCTGAAGTAACTAATTTCCACCCCTCTCACTCTTGGTCTGAGTCTCTTCTCCAACGTCCATGCTTCGCTTCCGTAAGTCAGTGTCGGGATTACCACACTGTCATGCAAGGACTTCTTCACTTTCATACTGACCACCCTATTTCTTGTTACTGCTTTCAGCATTCCTACAACCCTCTTCCCCTGTTGCACCCTCTCCTGCACTCGATCTTCATCCATAGTCCCATCTTTACTCAACACACTGCCCAGATACTTAAATGAGCTGACAATCTCCGTAGCCTGACAGTTAAACTTCACCTCATACTCTTTGGCTTCACCCCTTTCGAAGACCATAACCTTGCTCTTCCCCGCATTAACCTTCAGATTCCGTTTTTCGCACACTGTTCCAAACACATTTACCAGACTCTGTAACTCCCATTCATTATCGCTCATCAGAACTGTATCATCAGCAAACAGCAGTACAGGTAGCTTCCACTCATTTCCCTCCCTTATCAGCGATACACCAACATCCACTGCTCTTCCTTGTATTTCTTTCATGACTCCATCCATATATACAGTAAACAACCACAGGGACATCACACACCCCTGTTTCAACCCAACATTCAGGTCAAATAACTCGCTCGCTCATTCTCCACACATACTGCCGCCTTTGCACCCTCATACATGCTCTTCACTGCTTTCAGCAACTTGCCATCTACTCTGTATATTCTAAGTACTTTCCACATACCTTCTCTATCCACTCTGTCATAGGCCTTCCCCAAGTCCATAAAGGCAACATACGTCTTTTGTTGCTTCTCCAGATATTTCTCCACAACACAGTTCAGGGTAAACATCTGATTTACACATCCTCTTCCCTTCCTAAAACCACCGTGTTCGTCACCTATCCATTTCTCCGTTCTCACTCTCTCAATCACTACCCTACTGTACACCTTCCCTACTACGCTTAGAAGACATATTCCTCGGTGGTTACCACACACTCCTCTTTCCCCTTTACCCTTATATAGGGGGACTATTATGCCTGTCTTCCAGTCATCAGGTGCACTCCCCTTCTCCCATGCTAGTTTGCACATTTTCCATACCCATTCGATCACTATCTCACCACCATACCTCAACATTTCCCCACACACTCCACCTGTTCCTGGTGCTTTCCCCAACTTCACTCTTTTCATGGCTTCCCACACTTTTGACCTCCTGATCCCCACCTCCTTCTCCACTACTTCTCTTCTTCTCCCTCCCATACCCCATCCAACTATGTTTGCTGGCGCTTCATTTCTTACATTTAAAAACTCGTTGAAGTACTCCCTCCATCTTTCGACTGCCTCTTGCTTCTTGGCTAGCATTCTCACATTCTTATCTTTTACACCCTTACTGTTTCCTTTGCTACCTTCCCTAACTTTCTTGACTTCTTTCCAGAACAGTTTCTTACACTCCCTCCTTTTTACACTCAGATTCCTTCCAAATTCCTCATCTATTCTTCTCTTACTTTCCTTCACTACTCTCTTCACCACTCTCTTTCTCTCCACGTACCTCGCTCGTTTCTGACTCTCCAAATCTTCATTCCCTCTACTGCCCAACCACTCTCTATACGCTTTCTTCTTATCTTCCACAGCTATTTTTACCTCTTCTGTCCACCATGCTGTACCTTTCACTCCCCTCCCTCTTCTCCTTACTCCACACACCTCCTCACATGCTGCACAGATCTCTTCCTTAAACACCTTGCTCATCTCCCCCACTTTCTCCATATCTTCCAGGTCGAACCCACCTAGTCGTCTTTCTACTGCTCTCCTGTACTCTTCACTGATTTCCTCCTCCTGTAGCCTCTCCACCCTCCTCGCCCTTCCACCCTCCTCTCGCCTCCCTCCAGCTCTCCTCATCCACTTCTTTTGTATCCTAATTTTAGCTACTACTACATAATGATCAGACAGACCCCCTCCAATACCCCTATACTGTACACCCTAGCATTCAGCACCGATTTCTTCATTCATTCATCCACACATATATAATCAATCAGTGCTTTTCGTTCCACCACTGTCTTATCCTTATCCTTCATCCTCCACACCACTTTCCATGTGTACCTGTGTATCATTCTGTGTCGGAAGGTGTTGGCTATCCACAGCCTCCTCCCCACACATATGTCCACAAGTGCACTACCATTCCCATTCACCTCTGACCAACTTTCCTATCACCCACCTTCCCATTCATATATCCCCAATCAGAAATATTCTTTCGTTCTTGCCAAATTTATCCAGGCACGCCTCCATATTCACTCAGAACTCTTCTTTCTCTCTTACAAGTTTATCCTGTCAGAGCATACACACACACAATCACCCATGTTTGTATTCCTACTTTCATTCTCACCCACACAATCCTTGAACCCACAGACCCATAGTCTCTTACACGTCCTTTCATTTGTTACTTACAAACAAACACGCACCTTCTCTCGCTGCTCTCTCACTCACTCCAGCACACACCCATTCCACACTCCCACTCTCTCACATCTGTACCCCTCCATTTGGTCTCCGTCATTCCACATACAGTACATCCAGCCTGGCATTCACTAACACTTCCAGGACCTCTCTCTCTTTTGTGTCATCATTCATGCCTCTCACATTCCATGTTGCTATTCTAAGATTGTCCATAGTCGGTCGTGGTTCATCAACACAGGGTCCGTCAGCATCCGAGGCTGTTCGTTCGGTTTTCATTGCTCAAGTATTTTTCATGGGTGGGGACGCAAGCCCACCTACCTAACCTCTTTAGTCGCCTCTTACGACACGCAGGAGGCACGGGGGGCATATTCTAATCCCTTACCCCCAGGGGGGGTAAGGGATTAGTTTCAATGCTAGTTTCAATGCTTCCAAAACTCAATTTCTCCATCTGTCTACCCGTCACAATATTCTACATGACGCAATGTTGCATTTCTTTCACTCTTCTATCGCTAGTACAAGTGTTCTTCAGAGCCCTTTCAGTGCATATCCCCTCCCTTATGGCGAGTGGGAGGGACCCGCCTTTCAACACAATCTTACCCTTATTCTGTCGAGCTCTCCAACCCAAGAATTAACAAATTTGTTCTGCCTTTTTTTCTCAACAATTAAATTCAGGAACACTCCTTCAATAAATTTGTTCTTCATCCTATGAATTAAGACTGCTTTAACCCATACAGTACCAGGGACGTCCTTTTCAGCAAATTATGTCAGCTATTAGACAATTTTATTCAGTTTAGGAAGTACGTCGACCAACAAAAAGGCTACAGACTATCTCAATTCATCTTTTCAGCTACCATATATCCTTCTTAAACTTAATACAATCGTCTAAATGTGGCTGAAATAAAATTAAAAAAGACGTCACTGGTACTCAAAGGGTTAAGATTTGTATGCCCAGGCAGTTTGACCCGAACGTACCTTGAATTTGTGGAATAACACTGAGCCTCGTAGTCAAGGATAGGTCAAACCAGTGCAGTGTATTGAGGGAGCACTACATCTTGTAAATTTAGGCAAATTCCATTCAATGATCCCCAACTTGCTGTGGCCTTGGCTGCTGCCTTTGCCATGTGTGTCGACAATCTTAGATTCGATGATACCAGCACACCAAGGTAATTTTTTGTCACTGATTTTTTAGTATGTATGCATGTATACTCAGGCACATACCCCATTGCTGGGTGGTGGCCGACACGAGACAGAGCCCGAACAGAAACATTTAAAGTTCCTATTCTCAGAGTCCAGGACCACTTTCGCGTTCTCTTGCCCGTTTCTCTGTCTCGTCGAGTAGGATAACTGTACAAGGGGAGGAGGATTCCTAGCCCCCTGACCCCTACACTTTCTCTCTCCTACTAAGTCTCCTACTAAGTAGATAATGACAAGTCATATGATATTATATATTTAGATTTCAGTAAAGCTTTCGACAGAGTCCCTCATGAGAGATTGATGAGAAAGGTTGAGGCACATGGAATAGGTGGGGCATTGTTAGGATGGATTAGGTCATGGCTAATTGGTAGGAAGCAGAGAGTCAGCATAAATGGTACTAAGTCAAAATGGGGATCAGTCAAGAGTGGTGTCCCCAAGGGATCTGTATTAGGTCCTCTGTTGTTTATTATATACATAAATTACCTTGATTTAGGTATAACTAGTAGGATAAGTAAATTTGCAGACGATACCAAAATGGGGAGAAAAATTGATTCAGTTAGAGATATAGAGTGTCTGCAAAGGGATCTAGATACCTTACACGAATAGTCAGTAAAATGGCAGAGGAAGTTTAACATTGACAAATGCAAGGTATTAAAGATAGGGAAGATGCATTCAAATTTTAAATATAAACTAGCTAATATGGAATTAGAAAACTCAGACTGTGAGAAAGATCTAGGTGTGTTTGTTAGCAATGATTTGAAGCCTAGAAAACAATGTACAGTAAAAGTCCTTTAATCCGACGACCGATGATTCGAATCTCCCAATAGTCCGAATTTCTCAATTTGAGGCCAAATCCGAATTCACCCGATGGTCCGAATTTCAAGAAGTCCTAAAGTCCCCTTTTTGAGGCATTAGTCCACTCAAATGACACATAATGGAGCACACACATATCGTATGTTCATGAATTCACTTTAAAAGTTTACCATTGTTATTGTAGCCTATTACCTACTTCAAAACATTCAGATTAATGGTCAAAGGAAGCTACTGATATAAACGTAAACACCACATCGTCTGCTAGAGAGTTTGTTTTGCTCTTGAAAGCATCCTTGGGACGCTCCGATGCACTACTGGCTTGCACCGCATTTTCTGCAAGCGCATTCAGTCTTGAGCTTGAAAACGCACCTTTGGACGTATTAGTCTTGAGCTTGAAAACGCACCTTTGGACGTTCCGATACGCTACTCTATATAGTTCAGTGATCGGAGCGTCCCAAGGGTGCTTTCAAGACAACAAGACAAGGGTGCTTTCAATACAATATAATATAACAGAGCACATCACAAAAGGAAAATCACAAAAGGAAAATTACAAGAACCTCTCAGGGAAGTGCCGTTGTTAAGGCATTACTTCCCGAACCACATCTGATCTGATCTTCAAGAGCAAGACAAACTCGCTAGTAGACGATGCGGACATATGGTGTTTAGAAGAAGAAGACGATGTTTATATCAGCAGATTCCTTTGACCATTAATCTGAATGTTTTGAAGTAGGTAATAGGCTACAATGACAATGGTAAACTTTTGAAGTGATTTCATGAACATATGATATGTGTGTGTGTCATTTGGGTGGCCTAATGCCTCAATGTTTTCGTCATGCCATTAATACACAGGTTCATAGGGGTAAAGTCCGATAATCCGAAAAATCCACTAATCCGAACGAGGGCCGGTCCGCTGCCCTTCGGATTAACGGAAGTTTACTGTATAAGCGTTCGTAACACGGCATGTGAGTAACAGAACTGCTGATGTTATCTTAAAACTTTACTTGTCATTAGTGAGACCCCATATGGATTATGCTGTTCAATTTTGGTGTCCTTATTACAGAATGGACATAGATTCATTGGAGAGAGTACAACGTAGAATGACAAAAATTACCCATAATATTAGAAATCTTCCGTATGAAGAAAGGTTGAAGAAATTAGGCTTACATTCGTTAGAGAGATGCAGAGTTAGAGGTGACATGATAGAGGTATTCAAGTGGGTTAGTGGAATTAATAAAGGAGACATGAAAAATGTACTAAAGCTCAGTGATAGCGAAATAACTCGTACAAATGGTTTCAAAATAGATAAATTTTGTTTCAGAAAAGATATAGGCAAATATTGGTTTGGTAACAGAGTTGTAGCTGGGTGGAATAGGCTACCAAGTGATATAGTGGGATCAAGAACGATAGGGAGCTTTAAGATAAAATTAGATAGGCATATGGACGAGATGGGTTGGGTGTGAGGGGGATCTACCAGGTGTGGGCCAATCGGCACTCAGCAGACCCCCATAATCTTGTGTTAATCTCGGACAATTTTGGTGGGGTCAGTACTCAAGGTATTAGTGAGATGGGTCTATAATTGGGCCTTGTAATTGGGGTTGGGTGTGACAGGGATCTGCCTTGTATGGGCCGATCGGCTTTTTGCAGACTCCCATTTTCTTATGTTCTTAAGTTTGTAGTCAGATTGAGGGTTTCTCGATCCAAAATGCATGGTCTTTCACTTTCTAACATTGAAAGACAATAAACACTGAAAGAAGGGATTACAAAGAGGAATACATAAAATCAAACAGCAAGCTATATCCTTTGAGTATATTTGGATGCTCTCAAAATGATACATCATAATTGGATTTTATATCAAAATAATTATATGTGACATCCTCTCCTTGTGACTTAAGTAAATACTGCTTAACACATCATGATCTAAATAAAGTGTTCCCTTCACAAAACCAGCTAATCCTTCCACCTTTCAACTTTACTTTATGTTGTTTCATTCATAAGTTCTATTCTTCCACATAATATTGTGGAGGAAACCATAATTTGTCAATATAATCTATTTTTATTTATTTGACTCCAACACCAAACAACTCCCAAAGAAAATGAAAGCAAGCATGTGATCCACTGGGATTCCAACCTGGGTTACCACTTACATATTTTGAACACTCTAACCATTACACCATCAAGGCAGTTATTAATCCGATGAATGAATAACTGAATGATAAACTATATTCATAATTCAATCACACCAATTTCCCACTCCTACGATCATGTGGAAAAAGAAGAACTTATGTAGGAGACTGTACATCCATACACATCCTTACTAACATTTTCTCACCAACTTTTATATTAGTTTACATAGAAGTATATTTTACGACTGGTAGTTCCCTGTTTCTTTAGTAACTATTATACGAGTGCTATAGAAATGTATATATTGAAAGGTACTGTAGTTGCTTTCATTTTTAACAAATACACACGCTCAAAAATATGTTGATAATTTGCAAACTGTTCAATAAAATTTGCTTTGCTTTTTGTATAACTATATACAATAAATGATACAACATACTGACAAGTTTCAAATGTTAAAGAAAATATGTTTTAACAACTGGGACTTAATCATAATTAATACCGGTATATGCTTCTTTTTATAAAATTAGTTTAACCAGACCACTTATTTTTTATTATTTTATTATTTTATATATAAAATTAGTTTAACCAGACCACTGAGTTCCACAAAAGAACTCTCATAGGCTGGCCCGAAGGATTAGATCAAGATGGACAACTAATCAAGTCAAGATAGATAGGGAAGGGCAGGAGGTGAACAAACCGAGGAAGGTGAAGACATGCAGACATTTCTCGCCATTTCACCAGTTCAGCCAGACCATGTGAGCTCCACAGCAGAGCTCTTATAGGGCAGGGCCGAAGGATGAGGCAAGAACTGCTACACTGCAACACCAACCAAGACGTGATCAAGGGCGAAGAATGAGAGATCAGGACTAAGGTAGAAAAAAATCACAGCGAGATGCCCCCAAAAAAATGCATTACTGAGGGGAATCGAGTCAGCTCGGCCGCAACAGTGACCGAAGAGACAAATCAGGTCAGGAGCCTACAACCTCGCCAGGCCAGGGAGGCATGCGATATAGGCTGCCCGGAGGACAACCGAATGAGACCAGAAGGGGAAAATCATAGAAAGAGGAATGAAAAACTATGCAAAATTAGTCAAGCCGACAACAAAAGCACGAGGGGAGAGGGAACGGGAAACATCCAAAATCCACCCCCATCAAGCCTCAGTCGCCGGCCCAGAAGCTCCCCCAACCGTGGCAAGGGGCGTACTAGTAGGGGGACCGGTATATGCTATCAGTTTGTGAATTTTATGATAGAATATTTTAAGACTTTTGAAAAATACACTATAAAAATTCAGTATGTTAACAATTATCGGAGTTATTATTGGGGGGGGGGGGGCAAAAATAATTATCATAATACTGTATAGTACCAATCAACAAATATTATAGTAGATGTACAGTACTGTACAGACATTTTAAATTAATTCTGTACAAAATAACTTAACACAATAATCCTCACGTCTGATTGTCTTTATAAGGAACTAATCCCATAACAATTGACCACTTCCATGTTTAGGGCTGTAAGAAGTTAGCTTGGTAATATCAATATTTAATAGAAATACAGCAATTGGCGAGCCCACACGGTCGGATCTAGTGATCCAGTTACGCTGTATGTGATTGGTGACTTATACACGGCACATATATTTCTTGGCCTTACTTCTTATCCTGCTTCTATTCCATACACAAAATCACGGAGTGGGTACAAATTTATGCGGGCAACTGTACAATAAAAGCATTTCAAGGTAATACCGTTCGCAAAGAAGTATCTATATTATTCATTAACCGCTTATTGGAGCTTAGGCTGAACATTTGGCTCCCTCCAGTGGTACCAAAGAAGTATCTATATTATTCATTAACCGCTTATTGGAGCTTAGGCTGAACATTTGGCTCCCTCCAGTGGTACCAAAGCACCAAATGTCATAATCGTGTTCATTGACTGTATAATTGTGGAGCAGGATGTACAAGAAACAAGGAATATTGTATGTGGTTCTTCTTAACCTCCTTGTGAGTAATTGAGATGAATTATGTGTACTCTTAAGGGGGTACTACTCACTTTTTATGGACCTCCTTCTCCCTCATGTTTAGCATATTCGTTTTGAGGATTTAAGACGTTCGTTCCGTTAGTTTGGCGATTTTGAGACCTTTCGCCTCATTTTGTTGTCAATATTTAAACCTTTCATGCCCTTTAGATGTCGATTTTTTCCTGGCGAGCGATAGCGAGCCTCAACTTTGGAAAAAAACAACCTTCAGCCGGGACATTTTTCTGCCGAAAAATTTACAATTTGATCAAAAGGGAATGGTTTTCTAAGCTTGATGGAGGTCTAGCGAGGAAACTCAAAAATAAATAAATAAATAAATAAATATATAGATAAAAAAACAAGCACTACCCCCTTAGATGCAATAAAAACAAGCACTACCCCCTTAGATGCAATAAAAACAAGCACTACCCCCTTAGATGCAATAAAAACAAGCACTACCCCCTTAGATGCAATAAAAACAAGCACTACCCCCTTAGATGCAATAAAAACAAGCACTACCCCCTTAGATGCAATAAAAACAAGCACTACCCCCTTAGATGCAATAAGGCTGCTTAAATTAGGGTTACACAAATGATAATACTAAATCTACATTGTCCATAATAAAAATATACCGGGATTACATACTCTTTAACTCCTTCTGTACCAGGGACGTCTGTTTGATTTTATTCTAGCAATATTTGGCTCTGTCTTGAGTCGCCCCCCCCCCCCCCCCCCCCCACAAAAAAAATAGGTAAAGTGTGGAATGGGCCTGAGTAAATTCATACATACAATATTTAGACGATATTGTGCAGCTTCAGAAGGATGTATGGTACTAAAAAGGGGTTAATCAAGACAGTTCCAAGCCTTCCCATTGCTGGAGGCCAATCTTAAAGGGGTTAATCAAGACAGTTCCAAGCCTTCCCTTGCTGGAGGCCAATCTTAAAGGGGTTAATCAAGACAGTTCCAAGCCTTCCCATTGCTGGAGGCCAATCTTAAAGGGGTTAATCAAGACAGTTCCAAGCCTTCCCATTGCTGGAGGCCAATCTTAAAGGGGTTAATCAAGACAGTTCCAAGCCTTCCCATTGCTGGAGGCCAATCTTAAAGGGGTTAATCAAGACAGTTCCAAGCCTTCCCATTGCTGGAGGCCAATCTTAAAGGGGTTAATCAGACAGTTCCAAGCTTCCCATTGCTGGAGGCCAATCTTAAAGGGGTTAATCAAGACAGTTCCAAGCCTTCCCATTGCTGGAGGCCAATCTTAAAGGGGTTAATCAAGACAGTTCCAAGCCTTCCCATTGCTGGAGGCCAATCTTAAAACTGAATAAAATTGCCTAATTGTAGCCAGAATAAAGTTGAGGAGGGTTTTTCTGGACCCCTTTCTCCCTCATCTTTAGCCCCATTAGCTTTGACATTTTAAGACGTTCGGCCCATTAGTTTGGCGATTTTAACACCTTTAGCTCCACTTTGTTGTCAATTTTAAGACCTATTGTGCCATTTAGATGTCGATTTTTTCCTGGCGAGCGATAGCGAGCCTGTAATTGTAAGAGGAACCGCTTTTGCGACATTTTTCTACCGAAACATTTACAAATTTATCTTGAAGAGGGATCTAGGGGGTGTTTTTTAAAGTTTGAGGGAGGTCTATTTCAAGGAAAATAAATGTCTACAGTATCTATCTATATACTCAGGCTCAATCCCCACTTTTCCTAGTTTTTATATATATTAAACTGTCTTATAACTATCTTCGTAGCGCAATGGATAAATGCACTGAATTTCGGTGTGAGCATCCTAGGTTCGAATCCCTGGACTGCCACATGTATTTGTTGATTTCATTAATTGAGTTTAGGAGTAAAGTCGGTTGGTGGAAGTAACATAATAATTAAATATATTAATAGACCATTAAAAGGACGGCACCGGTACAGGAAGGGGTTAATCAATTGTTTGGTATGGCGGCAGAACAACTCAACCAGTCCATCCTTCTAACCAGCCAGTCTCAACCAGTATAAATAACTAACACCCTCGTTCTTAACATTATTCATCCAATAACTAACACCCCCGTTCTTAACATTATTCATCCAATAACTAACACCCCCGTTCTTAACATTATTCATCCAATAACTAACACCCTCGTTCTTAACATTATTCATCCAATAACTAACACCCTCGTTCTTAACATTATTCATCCAATAACTAACACCCTCGTTCTTAACATTATTCATACAATAACTAACACCCTCGTTCTTAACATTATTCATCCAATAACTAACACCCTCGTTCTTAACATTATTCATCCAATAACTAACACCCTCGTTCTTAACATTATTCATCCAATAACTAACACGGACGTTCTTAACATTATTCATCCAATAACTAACACCCCCGTTCTTAACATTATTCATCCAATAACTAACACCCTCGTTCTTAACATTATTCATCCAATAACTAACACCCCCGTTCTTAACATTATTCATCCAATAACTAACACCCTCGTTCTTAACATTATTCATCCAATAACTAACACCCCCGTTCTTAACATTATTCATCCAATAACTAACACCCCCGTTCTTAACATTATTCATCCAATAACTAACACCCCCGTTCTTAACATTATTCATCCAATAACTAACACCCCCGTTCTTAACATTATTCATCCATTACAAACCCCAATGTACTTGAATAAACTAATGAAAGCATATTAACCCCTTCTATACCGTTACGTCTTTTATATTTTATTCTAGCTGTATTTAGACGATTTTGAGCAGTTTAACCCTCGTGACCCGGGCTGCCTTTCCAAATGACGGAGGTCGTATCCGGGCGATCTGGCCGAAAAATGTCTAGGCCTAGGCTACCGTATCTTTGCTATTTTAACTGCTAGAAATTTCTCACACATCTATAAACGTAGTGCGGTTTTCAATCTGTAGACTGGCATTGAGTAGAGCTCTGTAAGTCAACTGGTTCAGTTGTGATGACAATTTCCGTGGAGCAAATGTTTCCGCGATGTTGACAATATCGGAGCTTTTCAGACACTAATTTCGTCTGACGTCACAACAATAACATTGATCCGACGTCTCCTTATTGTTTTCGGAGGTGCGGTGACGCAACGATCTGCTTTGTTTACATGCGTCGGACGCACAGCGTTCAGACCAAGCTGAATAGGCTTTCAAGCTTACGGATTTTAACAGGACACCCGGGTTCCTGCCCATCTGCCGCGGTGTCATTTTAACATGCTGCCCGGGCCAGGAGGGTTAAGAAGGATTTGTGGTAGTAAAAGGGGTTAAGTGAGACAGTTCGAAGCCTTTTAATTGCTGGAGGCCCATATTAGACTGAATATAAATGCCTAATAGTAGCCAGAATATAGTTAATAGGACGTCGCGGTACAGAAGGGGTTAAGTAACACTCCGTTCTTAACCCCTTCTGTACCGGCGACTTTTTGTCCATTCTATTCTTGGTATATTTAGACGATTTTGTAGAGCTTAGGAAGTATGTGTGGTAGTAAAAAGGGTTAAATGAGATAGTTCAAAGCCTGATAATTGCTGGAGGCCCTTTTTATACAGAATAAAGTCGTCTAAAAGTAGCCAGAATAAAGTTAAAAAGACGTCACCGGTAGAGAAGGGGTTAACATTATTCATCCATTACAAACCCCAATGTACTTGAATAAACTAACGAAAGCATATGGTCCTCCCGGGATTGGAACTCGGGACACCACAACCAGAACATAAGCATCTAAACCATTACACCACCAACACAGTTAAAGGTTGAATACACGATCAAGATTAATATCCATTTTCGAATTTTCATATGGTCCTCCCGGGATTGGAACTTGGGACACCACACCCAGAACATAAGCCCAACCCCCAGCAGTTAACTTAGGCTGGATTATATTATGCTGGTAGGCTACCACAATAACATGGCACTGCTTAACCCTTCAAACTCGGATGGTACACGTGTGTACCATTATGTTTTGCCCCCAGGAACCCGGGTGGTACAACATTGTACCAGTGGTTGAAAGCCTGTGAGCTTGGTGTGCGAGGCGTCGGTCCGACGCATGTAAACAACAGCCGGCTGGACCGACGCCCCGCATCTCCGGCCACAAGAAGGAGAGCGTCGCTTGTTCGTGTGTGCCTGTATGTTGTTGTTAAGTATTGTAAAGTGGCTGTTGTTGCCATAAGTTATCTCCACTGAAATCATCATCACAACTCAACCAGTTGACTTAGAGAGCTCTACTTAATGCCATTCTACAGGTAAATAACACAGCTACGCTTGGGGATGCGCGGGAATGCGGGAAGCAGTCAGCATAACAATGATACGGTAGCCTAGCCTAGACGTTTTTCGGCCAAAACACCCGGGTTTCGTGCAATATTTATGTAATGCGTAGCCGGGGCTGGAGGGTTAAGGGGAGAGAGGCTGGATTATTTATGGACCACCTTTTCCCTCATGCTTAGCCCCATTAATTTGGCAATTTTAAGACGTTTGGCCCATTAGTTTGACGATTTTAAGACTAAGAAACCGGGCCCTGGTGGAATGAGATCTGGTTGAAATGGTCCACTGGACAAGTTGTCCCTAGCCGCTTGACACATAAACATAAGAGAATTAAAATTAACCCTATATTCCACCTCTGGTTGTACTATACCATCACCAATGAACAAATCATTAGACTAGACAACAAGTTAACATTCAGGTAAGGCAAAGACAGTCGTGGGTATTAATAGTGACACACCCATTTGAATCAGTATTAGACCCAAACCAGACAATGCAATGCTTTATTACATTCCACATATTTCAGAACTTGGCTTTAAAAGTTCAAAGATTCAAATGGTGTAACCTTATTAATGCTCATCACTGTACATAGTATAATAGTTGACGGACCAATTCAACCAGTAGACCATTTCAACCAGTAAATCTCAACCATTGCCAACTCAACAAATACCATTAAGTTAGGTTAATTAGGTTAGGACTTCAAATTGACAAGAGTTTAAATAGCCATGGTTAAGATTATATACTGCTGGTAGTCGTTCCCTAGGCTGCCCGGCCAAACAGCCCAGAGATATACTGGTTGAAATGGTAGACTGGTCAGGTTGTCCAGGAACCAATATAACACATTCTGTAGTTACAAATCAAAACACTTAAGATAAAACTGAAAAAAAAAACAGTGACACGTGATCATGGACAGATTGATCGTAAACCAAATCTCCATATGGCAGCGAACGTCAAACGTCATCGCCTCTCAAAGTAAGGTGATTATGAAGATAACAAATGCTTACAAGTGATTATAAAGATATCCAAAATGTGATTATGAATATACAGTATCTGAGACGAGATGAATGACAGGAATGAACAATTATGTATACTGTATGGGAGCAAACCGAAGATTGTCAAAGTTAATAAGTTCTGTGGTGTACTAGGTATTATGAAGATATCGGAGATGGAGCGAATGACCATAAGACATATCATCTACTGTATTGAAGTATAATGGAGACAGGGCCATCGCACAGGAATATGGGGGCACTTTTTTCTAGCTGGTTTCCTATTCTGGCTAGGCTATCATTCTTCGCTGCATTTTTGAGAACATATCCATCCAAACATATCATGAACATATCCAGATGAGGGGAGTGACCATAGGCAACAAAATCTAAATTATTGGAGTACAATAATCCAAAGACAGCTCAGTTTATAATTTGTAATGTCAGTAAAATTCTAATATCATTAAAAATAAAAACATTGATGTGGAAACAGAGTTGAGCCATGGTCTATAGTCTGTTATATTTCAGCTGACGGTAAACTGTCATGTCCCTATCTTGATTACTCCACTATTGCCAACACTTTATAATGAAATATTTTATTAATTATAAAATAAAATAAAAATAAATTACACTAATGTATTGTGCTGAGAGTGTGTTGGGGACCTGGGTTCAGTACCGGCTCGGGACAGCTGCACCCAAACATTTCAGGAGATGACTTCCGCATCTAAACAAAATTTAGCTACTATGGTAACATTGTCTATCTATCTATCTATCTATTGCCTGACGCCGTGATCCCCGAAGGGGTGGCCACGAACGAACCGCCCCCATGCACCTCTGTCCCCAGTCAGTCGACGCCCCACCTCCCAACCAGCACCGCCTTCATTCATATGAGGAGGTCCGTGCCAAAGGGGCCAACTCGCCACATTTTCAAAAACAGCGCTCTAGCTGGTTCCCGCTCCGTGAAATTCTTGGGAATCATCTGGCAAAAAAAAACATCCGACTTTCGTCCTTATAGCAACTGCACATAGGGTTGAGCGTCCCTTGTTTTTGCCGTTTGGCAGACCGTTTATGGGTGTGAATCTGGGTAGACAGAGGGGCCAACTCGCCAACGCGCTCAGCCAATGAGAGCGCGGCTACGACGTGGGGAATTAAATGGCCGCCCGCCCGACCACTCACAGGCGCTGTACGAGACGTGCTTCAGTAGTCACGCTCAAACCGAGTTAGAGTCAACACACGAGTGACTACCTCCGCTACTTTAAACATCAATAACTCCAAACTCTACTCGTGGCGAGTTGGCCCCTCTGGCACGGACTTCCTCATATACTTCCTCACTCCATCCTTCCACCTCTCCTTCGGTGCACCTCTCCCTCTCTGTCCTTCCACCTCGCTCTCGTACACCCTCTTAGTCAATCTCTCACTTTCAATACGTTCCATATGGCCGAACCATTTCAAGTTATTCCTTTTCACACTTTCCAGCACATCTACCTCCACACCACACCTCCTTCTTACTTCCTCATTCGTCTGTCTATCCCTCCATGTAACTCCGCACGCACTTCTCAAGAAACTCATTTCCACCGCTCTCACTCTTGGTCTGAGTCTCTTCCTGAACGTCCATGCTTCGCTTCCGTAAGTTAGTGTCGGGATTACCACACTGTCATGCAAGGACTTCTTCACTTCCATACTGACCACCCTATTTCTTGTTACTGCTTCAACGTTCCTACAACCCTCTTCCCCTGTTGCACCTTCTCCCGCACCTCCTCATCCACAGTCCCATCTTTACTCAACACACTGCCCAGATACTTAAAAGAGCTGACGATCTCCATAGCCTGACCGTTCAGCTTCACCTCACACTCTGTGACTTCACCACTTTCGAAGACCATAACCTTGCTCTTCCCCGCATTTACCTTCAACATTGTAAATAGTCAAGTAAAAATAGTTAAGGACAATAATTCTTGTCTGTATATTAGGGTCTTCATGTGAACTATGTATGTACGGTATGTATGTATATAGTCAGGCACATACCCCATAGCTGGGGGTGGCCGACTCGAGACAGAGCCCGAACAGGGACAACACAACACAACTTATAAAAACAAAATATAAATTCACACACATCTAGGTCACCCAGGAGAAGACCCAGAGACCAAGGATCACTAAGGGCCTCCAGCACTACCTCCCAGAGAGCTTCATGTGAACTAACTGAACATAAAATACAGAGATGCATATTTTGTGAACAGCATGTATTCATTTTTTCAACTGATATTAGCAAAAAGGGGAGGAAGACAGGAGTAAGAAGATTGTTTTGATGTACAGAAGCAAACAAGGAGGGATAGAGAAGGACAGGACATATTTCCCCTAGAACTACCTCAAGAGTTTACTATAATCCTAACAGTATGGGTATAATTATGAACAATAAACAGTATGGGTATAATTATGAACAATAAACAGTATGGGTATAATTATGAACAATAAACTCCACTACAAAATACAGCGCTGTAGTTACAAACATCTCTGCTACATAATTAACCCGGGAGCTGCAGGGAGACTCTTAAGAGTTCCCCCGGCGCACTGCGGGGAGACTCTTAAGAGTCAGAGAAAACAAAAATCAACTTTTGACATCGAAAAAAAAAAAAAAAATTATATTTTTTTTTTTTATTTTTTTTTTTTTTTTTTGGCCCCTGGGCCATGCAAAATCTCAGTCCTCTACCTCCCCTCCTTCCCCACTTTCCTCCTCTCCTTCAGTTATCACCTATTTTCCCTGTTATTCCCTTATTCTGAGGTATATTTTCGTGCTAACATTAGAAATCCGATTGGAGGGTGTGGTCATCACTGATAGCAAGCGAGTGCAAGAGAGAGAGAGAGTATCGATCGACTGTGTCTCAGTGGCCTTGGGGGAAATTGGCGGGAAAGCAGATTGCCTCACCCATACATTATACAACTCGCGGGCTATATCTCCGATTTTGACCATCCAAACGCTGTTTTCACTCGTTTTATTGTTGTTTCAGGTTAATACCTTTATAATCAACCCATAATAGGCGCATATGGATAAGTATTAATGCTATTAATGGCACAATGAATATTTTAGTGACGGAAACACCTCAAATACGTCAGCACAGGGGGACGTTTCCAATTACCCCCATGCGCACTTCAGAGGTTAAGGGCGGTCACCGGCTTTTTTTGTTTTTTTATCTTTCTCTCTTTCCCTGGCTTGTATCCATTCGGCCCCATTCAGCCAACTGTTTTAAGACGCTTAAGCCCACCCAGGTGTCGATTTCTTCCTGGCGAGCTATAGCGAGCCAGCATTGTATGGAGAAATCCGGCTTCGCCGGACATTTTTCTATCGAAAAATGTACAAATTTAGCTTGCTGTCACAACAAAAATATATATATGCTGGCTCGCTACCGCTCGCCAGGAAAATATTGACACCTGGATGGGGGTAAACGTCTTAAAACAGTAGGCCGAATGGATACAAGACGAAGAGATAGGGAGAGAATGAGAAAAAAGCGAGGTGGGCTCCCTTAAAGGCCGTATTCATGACCACGCTGGAAGGGATCTGCCTGTATACCTTGGTCAACAAAGACCAAGGGACTCTCCATATATGAGACAACTTGCTATTATTGCCCAGTTACTTTACCACTTCACCACCATTATGTAATTTTCATCGTATTCTGGTTATCATTAGACGATTTTCTTTACTTTATAATCTACTTCTTGGACTCAAATGGCTAAATACAATCTCAATAGTCCCTCTTGATAACATAGGTCCTTCTTAAACTACATACAATCATCTAATTTTAGCCAGAATCAAAGGTAAAAAGACGTCATGGTGCTGAAGGTGTTAAAAGACTGCTGTATATTTCTATTACTTTGACTCACTAATACATGGGACTTTACTGTACCAAGGTGAGGTTCATGGTGCTGAAGGTGTTAAAAGACTGCTGTATATTTCTATTACTTTGACTCACTAATACATGGGACTTTACTGTACCAAGGTGAGGTTCATGGTGCTGAAGGTGTTAAAAGACTGCTGTATATTTCTATTACTTTGACTCACTAATACATGGGACTTTACTGTACCAAGGTGAGGTTCATGGTGCTGAAGGTGTTAAAAGACTGCTGTATATTTCTATTACTTTGACTCACTAATACATGGGACTTTACTGTACCAAGGTGAGGTTCATGGTGCTGAAGGTGTTAAAAGACTGCTGTATATTTCTATTACTTTGACTCACTAATACATGGGACTTTACTGTACCAAGGTGAGGTTTATGAAAAGGGCCGATAGATGTACTGTACAGTCAAGAGCATAAATAGCAACGTACCCACTTCAATCAATTAAATGCAAACGAGACCATACAATGCTTCGCTATGGCCCAAATGCTTCATAACTTGGGTTTAAAAGTTCAAAAGTTTCACACTGGTGTAAACTTGATTATGCTCACAACTGTAATGCTGTAATAGGTTCCAAGAAGGGCATACATTATAGATATTTCTACTTTTAGTGTTACCATAGGTAGCGCCAATTAACATGACAATAATTATGATCCCTGACCTCTCTGTAACTCAAAAGGGCCTGGAGCAAACTGGCTGTAAATATCCACACCTACTGTATTTCCAGGTGGACTCTTCCTGACAATAATCATGATCCCTGATCTCTCTGTAACTCAAAAGGGCTTGGAGTAAACTGGCTGTAAATATCCACACCTATTTCCAGGTGGACTCTTCCCAAGTGATAGAAGCGTCAGCCGATTGCTTTCATTCATTTCAAGTTATAAGAAGTTAAGGGGTCAAGTTCGCTGCCGCTACCTATAACATACAGTACTATCAAACTAAGCTTCCCACTGTTAATAATTGTAAGGTACATGCTCAAGATGGGAACAATATTTGTTGCTCCACATATTACCAAAAAGGATGAAATAATTCACATGGAGTTTCAGACATCTAGTATAATATATGTCTTTCCAAAAATAACCAATTCTTTTATCAAGTAATTTATATATCTGTAGCTTTATATTTCGGTAAAATATCCCAAGCAGTGGTCTGTCAGTTCCGACTAAGCTACTCGCACATCTTTCATAAATTTCAATTTAGTATTTTAGTAATATTCTAGACAAATTCTTCCTTCTATACATTTTGACTAGTAGATAGCAATATGTTATTCTCAAAATCAATTGCAGAACCTATACTGCATATGATTTTGTGTTATTATTTGTCCCTTAGGTAATATACGCCTTGTTAGATGGGTAAATTGTCTATCTCTACATATTGCCAGATGCCTTGATCCCCCAAGGGGTGGCCACAATTGAATTGTGTCTGTAATGGCATCTTGTTCCATTTTCTAGCATGTTTTGGGGGAGAGTTGCTACCCCAACTGCCCATTGTTGTGTATAAGTTGCATCTGGAGTGTTATCATACTGTTGGAATGGCTGTGAATGTTGATGTCTGTAGCCAGTGTAAGCAGCTCAATCATACTGATCAGGTGCTAGCATTCACATGTCAAATGTGACACTGGTCTACTGCACCTTTGATGTCTGCCATTACAGAGAGAGGTTGGGAGGCCATTGGGGTGAGTGTCAAATAACCCACTCAGTGTGGGATCATACCTAGGCCTCCTGCACACCCCTTACAGACACTACCTCTACCACCCACTCCACACTGGCTCATTGTAATTGTACCCTACATAAATGTGTTCAATACTATTGAAAATGTATATCATCATATTTGTAATTCAACAAAAAGTATTCATACAGAAATGTGCATTGCAATTATTAATCATATATTTTGGCAAATTAACATAACCGTGTCATAGTAAGTGGTAACTTCAAAAGTTATAAAATAATATAAGTACAATACTCAAACACTATGTGTAATATTCCTTACAATTGTAGGCTACAGACGGTGTAAAGTTAATAGCAATTAATTCATATATCAACAATTGCACATCATATACAGTATATCATAGCTTAAATGTTAAAGTACTGTAAATTAATCAAGACATTGCAGGTGCTTTTAAAATAATTCCTAATATACATCGGCTTACAGAATATTTATGAAGCTTTATAAACTCTTAATTACTTGAGTACATTATGACTACAGTATATAACACTTGCTCCAGAAACTCTAAGATACCGCCAGCATCAATCTTACTACATACAGTGCAGTGCAGTCATAATTAAAAGTTGTGTTCTACCTCCACAATTTCAACAATGGTTATCTCTCTAGTAGAAACACTTTGAAGGTGCGCTTTTCATCTCATATCAGGAGAGCAAAATCAGATTGAGGTGTGTTCTCCACTGAAATTAAAAGTTGACTATACTGATATTGAGTTCAACTTCATGATGATGGTGTTGTTGTTGTTTTAAGTCAACTTGTTTAGTAAACAAGGAGAAGCTGTCTGATCACTATTCAAAGCATTTGTCTCTGCAGCTCAGCAAATATTGTATATACAGTAGTTCTATTTGGGGGTATGCTAGTCGGCCCCAGTGATAGTCTCACAGCGGTCCTGTGGCCTCCCCATTATTCATCTGTACCTTGATGCCATCTTGCATTATCTGGTTGGTAAGATCCAGCGCCTTTCCTGGACTGTGACCCGTGGCTGCGCACAGGAGAGACGTGGCCTCCATGGTGGTTGGCACTGCGTCCAGCAAATCCAGGTCTTATTTAGGCATTCCTTCATGGTCCCCAACTTCCCTGTCAGTACCCTGCACAGCCTTCAGCATCTAGGAATGGTTTGGTTCCTTCCTGTTCGCCTTATCGCCACGCTGCTTCTTCCCACCGGGTATCATCGTTCATCGCTTCACAACTCCATTCCATACTAAGTGTTGCTACCTCAGAGCGGCTCCTCTTGGGTCCTTGATAATTGGACCTCCTTATATCCTGGGGTGCCACTGAGACTTTAAATTCTCCATTCTATGGTGTATGGAGCATTCTACCATGCCTTTCAGGAAGGAAGCAAGATCACTTCTATCAGCCTACTGGGCACAAGCCCTCATAAAGCCACCCCCGCCTTTCAACTCGACAACAATAATAACGTGTTGTCAACAAACTCTTTTCTTCTTCCCATGAAGAATGTCCCACCTAATATCCCTACCATGGATAGAATGGCAAAACTCCGTTCAAAAGTCAGGGAACTGCGACATTACTGGAAGCCTTATTATACCACCTCTTTTAGTATTTGAGGACGCAGTCTTTAATTTTATTCTGGTTATGATTAGACAATTTAATTAATACAATGAAGGAACAATGTTTAAGAATCAACGTGGTGAAAACTATCTTAATTAACACTCTAACTACCTTCTTGTATGTATGTATGTATATACTCAGGCACATACGACTCGAGACAGAGCCCAAACAGGGGTACAAAAAAAAAAAAAAAAATGTAGGCTATATATATATACAGTATATATATATATTCACACATATCTATGTCACCCAGGAGAAGATCAAGAGACCAAGGATCACTAAGGGCCTCCAGCACTCCCCTGGCCCCAGACCTCCAGGAGAGGTTCCGGTCTCAGTAGGCAGACACGCAGCAGAGCACACCACAATTACCACCTACCTTCATATATATCGGCTTGCCGGGCCAAGCGCCTGACGGACTACTACTGTATCTAGTCCAATTGGCGCCCGACCCCCTCTCAAACGATTGCATTATCACTCATCTATTCACAAGCATTCTCCATTCATTCCTATTTATTACTAAGTTCTCTTGCCTGTTCTAGGTCTTCCTATCCCTCTACATCCCCTTGTATCTGCCTCATATATTCTCTTTGTAAGCCTTTCATCTCCCATGTGCTCAACATGTCCATACCAGCACAGCACCCTTCTGTCCACTCTGGCCGACAAAAGTTCCTACTGTTCCACTTTCCTACCTCTTCATTCCTCAATTTGTCTCTACGAGTCACTCCAAATATACTCCTCAAGCAGCTCATCTCTATCACATCCAACTTTCTTCTTTCTTTTGCCTTCAGAGCCCATGTCTCCACCCCATACATCACTGTTGGTACAACTATCCCTTGATACATTGCACTTTTAACTTTCATTCAGAGATTTTTCACCTTCCACATACAGTACTTCCCATTGCTCCAAAAGCTTTCATTCCTTCACATACACCCTGTTTTACCTCCATTTCCATACCTGTGTCCCTACTTATCACTTCTCCTAGATACTGTATTTAAAACACTCCACTTATTAACCCGTACAGCCCCAGCGACGCGCCTGACGCGTCGGCGATGTATGTAACGCACAGCCCCAGCGACGCGTCTGACGCGTCACCCTAATTGCGCCGACCGTAACCTCAGGTGTAGCCACTCAAGAGGGCTCAGATTTGTATGGGAACTGTATACGTATCCCACGCAACCGTGCCAATGGTTGAAAACTCTCAAAGTCCACGTGCGTGCGCGTGAGCGCGCAATAACCTGTTTTTTTTGGGGTAATTGCCTTCAATTTTTTACTCTTGTAAAATACGTTTTCGGGGGCTCTGTAGGACCATTCTTTAAGCTTTTTTAGCGGTTTTTCGTGGTTTTTCCTTCATTCCTAACCCATTCGCTATTGTTTCTGGAATAAAATAATTTTTTGAAAACCGGCCGGGTTCTGGTGAACAAACATTACAAAACTAGCCGGGGCTCCACGGGTTAAGTAACACCCCATTCTTAACATTAATCATCAATTACAAACCCCAATGCACTTGAATAAACTAATGAAAGCATATGGTCCTCCCGGGATTCGAACTCGGGACACCACATCCAGAATATAAGCATCTAAACCATTACAGCACCAGCACAGTTAATGGTTGAATACACGATCACGATTAATAGCCATTTTCGAATTTTGGATATCAATCTAATCATGTACTTGACCCAACTGCATTATGGAAAGCGTAATGTTTTAGTGAGCGTTTCCCCATCCAGCCGCACATTTAGATGCACCCTACAAGCACCTCTACTACACACCATCACTTTACTTATATTGACGTTCACCTTCAGCTTCCTCCTCCCACATACCACACCAAACTCTTTGACTACTCGCTGCAGTTTCTCCTCAGAATCCGCTACCAACGCTGTGTAATCAGCAAACAGCAACTGGTTCACCTCCCAATCCCTACCATTCTTTCCTACTAAACCTAATCCTCTAACCATAGTTCTAATTTTCACCTCCCTCACCACACCATCCATATATAGGCCTACATTAACCCCTCAGACCCGGTTGGGCTCTGAGGCATCCATAAAAAACACCCCGCGGAACCCGGAAGGGCTCTGAGGCTCCGGCAGCTTGAAAGCCTGTAAGCTTGGTGTGCGAGGCGTACGTCCGACGCATGTAAACAACAGCCGGTTGGACCGACGCCACGCATCTCCGACCACAAGAAGGAGAGGCGTCCTTGTTCGTGTGTGCCTGTAGGTTATTATTAAGTAGTGAAAAGTAGTGAAAAGTGGCTGATATCGCCACAAAGTTATCTCCACGGAAATCGTCATCATAACTGAACCAGTTGACTTAGAGATCTCTACTCAACGCCATTCTACAGGTACGAAACATATCTACACTTGGGGATGTGCGGGAATGCAGAAGCAGTCAAAATAACAAAGATACGGTAGCCTAGGCATAGACGTTTTTCGGCCAAAACCTCCGGGTTTCGGTATGGAATACATAGCCGGGTCTGATGGGTTAAACAACCACAGTGACATTACACAACCCTGCCGCAGACCTACGTACTCAAACCATTCACTCAACTAATTTCCTACTCTAACACACGCTCTGCTCTATTCATAAAAACTCTCGACTGCTCCTAACAAATTTCTTCCAATTTCATAAATCCTTAGCACCTTCCACATCACTTTTTGATCCACATGATCATACGTTTTTTTCAAATCCATAAAAGCCCAAGATATCTTCTTATGCTTCTCTAAATACCTCTTGCATAGCTGTCTTACTGCAAAAATCTGATCCAAACACCCTTTCCCTCCTAAAACTGCGCTGCTCTTCTCCTCTTTCACTTTCTATACCGGTACCCTTTATTATCCACTCTATCAACACCCTGCCATACAGCTTTCCAACAACTGATGATAAACTAATATCGTTAGTGAGTGCTGTATTTTTTGTTGTAATATTATAGATATCTTATCAATATTTGTATTTTGTACTATTGTTAATGTCTTGTCATGTTGCAAATTTGATTTTAAATGAACATTTTGACATTTGACATATACTGTAGTTTCTTTATTCATGCAGAGTTTAGTAAAATTTACCAGAATGTCCCGGACTTCTCAAATTGACTAATTCCTTGAACGTAGTGACGATAGTGCGTTGTTATGTGTGCGATTAGTTTGCTTGGGACCCAGATTAACTTGCTCATGTAGTAATGTACACCCTATGTGGTGGATTGTGTTCTTTTATTTCATAAATTTTATTTTAGTAAGCGTTGTTTCCACATAGCGATTTTGAGAAGTTAATTTGACTTTATATTGTCTTTGTCACAGTTTTGGTTTGCTTTGTTTGCAAGTTTTACATTTTAATCTCTATAACTTGAACACTCCTGCCGGTCTCCCTTCCCCTTGTACAACGGCACAATACATGCACTCCTTTAAACTGAATAAAGTCATCTAATATTAGCCAGAATAATCTGTTAAATCAAATGATAATCCTGAAGGGGTTACCATTTATTATGTTCTATCCAACAACCAACTCTACTCCTAAAATCGATTAATGAAATATTACAAACACATGTGGCAGTCCGTGGATTCGAACCCAGGACGCTCACACCGAATATCAACACCTAATGCATTACACCACGAAGGCAGTTTTTTAAGAATGGTGGACACTGCCTACGATTTATTATGCAACTTCGAATCCTGCATATCAATCTAAGCATGTACACACATCCCAACTTAAGAGGAAGCCCCTGCCTATTACCAATGACTGGTGATGGGCTGGTCTATCAGAGTGAGACCTGAGCGATCTCTGCCATACCCATAGCTTACTCTGACTGTTCCTTTTACTTATATATCTTCTAGATCTCAAGTGGCGGCGTCTTTTCCGTGGATTGACCTCCCTACTGCCAACCTAGAAGTTGGCAGATTGGGAGCCAAAGCGTCACATTTTTCCCTTGCCCCTCAGCTTTCCCTTCATAATTGCTGAGGGGCACAGGGCCTTGGGTGGGGCTTTGGGCGTTTCCGCACCCTCCTCAGCTCCCTGCCTTGGAGTGGCTTCAGTCACCCGGGCTTTGTTAGTGGTAAGCAGGGAGGATTTGTGGGGGCGTTCGTTTATGGCCTTGGCCTTGCTTGACACCTTGGGGCTGTTCGGCCAGACAGCCTGGGGAACAACAACAACAACAACCAATGATGAGGGTAGCTTGGGAAGACTGTCTGTTACATTGTATTTCCTGATATTTGAAAGGAGCTTTGCCATCCCACCTGCGGTAGGGTTCATAGGGTCATGTCTTCCCTAACATTCTTCACAAGGTTTGACTTGGTTTAGCGTAGTTTTCATTACATACATTGTAACGGCTCAGACGGGTTTACCTTTCCACAGTTGGAGTGTAACACAATAAAGTCCCAACACAATACTGCCTCATCATGTCATCACTGTCGCTGATGTTGGCACAGTGCTATGCCACGGCAATACTGTACTAAAAAAAGTCCCACTGCAGCTGCAAACCACACCAGCCTCAACAATGCTACATCAAGACAATATCTTCAGTATTCTTTACAAGAAGAAAGACAGTTATGCTGACAATACAACCTCAATCTACAACAGTACAAAGTTGACCATTACAAATTTATTTGGTGATGGGCTGGTCTATCAGAGTGAGAGTTGAGCATGCTCTGCCATACCCATAACTTACTCTACTGTTCCTTTTACTTATATATTTTCTAGATCTCAAGTGGCGGCGTCTCTTTCATGGATTGACCTCTCTACTGATGACCTAGAGGTTGGCAGACTGGGAGCCAAAGCGTCACATTTTTCCTTTGCCCCTCAACTTTCCGTTCATAATTGTTAAGAGGCACAGGGCCTTGGGTGGGGCTTCAGTGTCCCGGGCGTTTCCGCACCCTCCTCAGCTCCTCGCCTGGGAGCGGCTTCAGTCACCTGGGCATTCTTAATGGTAAAGCAGGGAGGGTTCTGTGGGGGTCCTCAGTTATGGACTTGGCCTTGCTCGGGACCTTGTGGCTGTTCGGTCAGACAGCCTGGGGAACAACAACAACAACAACAACAACCAACTTATACTTTCGGTGGAAAAAGCGCCTTACAAGTTGACCATGACTTTTGAGCATGACTGCACTGTTATAACCTTTGATCAATAATTTCAGTTTGGCACGCTGACTTTTTAAACTTAATTTAGTGTTTCTATGTTATACTATTTTTTTAACTTAGTTCAATATTTCTCAATCATACTTGATAACCTCAGGATTTTAGTAAATTATCATATATTAAAATTCTTAATGTCCAATATCACAAAATTGAGCTAATTAATGCAACCTTATCTAACAATTGTATATCACCTAAACTTTGCACTTTATGAATGGAATCACAGATTGATAAATAAGTTAAATGATAGGTGTATGTGTGCATGTATAGAAGCTGTATATACTACGAAAATTACTTATAGAAAATTTATAGAATTCTTACTGATCTATATAAAAAAAAATTGTATACAAGTCTAGTTGCACAATTCTATAAATCAAATCACTGCTGAACTTACAATTTATTAGGGAATAACATAAGTAAAAGCCTATGAAAGTTTCATGCCCTAAGTTATCTTTAACAATGATGAACATAACAGGAATAAATTAGCATAGATTACAGTTATATATATATAATTTGGCATAGATGCAAACATAATAAAGAGAAGCACAATAACCAAATAGCTTCATAATCTTAACCCCTTCACCACCACTACATAAATGTCATCATATTCTAGTTACCATTAGAAGATTTTCTATAGTTTGTAATCTACTTATACGACTCAAATGGGTAAATACGATCTCAATAAACCCGCTTTGTAACATCAGTCCTTCTTAAACTGCATAAAATGATCTAATTTTAGCCAGAATCAAAGGTAAGAATATGTCAAGGTGCTGAAGGGGTTAATATCTTGGGAACTGTGCTGACAAAATAAAAGTACTGTTTGTTAACCCTTTAAGGATTTGATGACATCTTTATTTTATATTGGCCATTATTAAGGGGACAGTGGATATTTTTGGGTGGTCTATTTATTTATATACTGTACATTGTATGTATTAACCCTCTCACATTCTTGACGCATTTTGAGCCTATTAGGGATACTTTAAAGCCTTTGTTACCATCAGGGGTATTTAGAAACCTTTAGTTTAGTTACTTCAACCTCTGCAGTTGTCTTTGAGTTAGCTGTGGGCAGCAAACTAGTTTTGGAGAGGTATTTATAAGAGTGAGAGAACTCTATTATTGCTAATCTGGCAACCTCTGCGTCATAAAAACATGAAAGGGTTAATTTATATGTTTAATTTCCTCCCTAGACCTCCATTAAACTTAAAAAAAAACATCCATTAGATCCCCTTTCAAGATTAATTTGTACATTTTTAGGTAGAAAAATGTCACAGCCGAAGGCCAGTTCCTCCACAATTAAAGACTCGCTATCGCTCGCCAGGAAAAAATTGACACCTAAAGGGCACGTAAGGTCTTAATATTGACAAAGAAATGGGATGAAAGGTCTTAAAAGTCGACAAACTAGTGGGGCAAACATCTAAAATCTCAATACTAATGGGTATAAGCATGAGGAAAAAAGGGGACCAGAAAAACGGCCCATCTCCCCTTAAGTTGTTTTGTGGGGTTTTCATGTTGCTTTGCTAAATCTTCAATGCGTTATTTCCAATGATTTTAATCAGTTCTTGTGTCTTTATATTTTACGGTTCCTGTTTGGGTTTATTTGTTTTGTAAGTTTTATATTTGAATTCACCTAAGGAACGATATTTAGAAATCAAAGGGCTAATTACTATATTTTAAATTGTAAAACTTGCAAAATAAACAAACCAAAACTGGGACGACACAAGATAAATGCAAAAGAACTTACCCCTTTGATTCTAACAGGTTTTTTCTAAGGATGCATAAAATTGCCTAATAGCCAGAATAAATTGTCAAAATGCATCATAATCGTCAAGGGGTTAAATAGCACTGTAATGAAACAATGTACTGTACAGTATTCTTGTGAGTTTCCTGAAGCAAATAGCACTGTAATGAAACAATGTACTGTACAGTATTCTTGTGAGTTTCCTGAAGCATATACAACTGGTACGCATCTCAGTCCCTACTGTTACCTGCACCTGTACAAACTTAGCTATAAGGTCAGGTAAGGCATAATGACTAACTAATGATTAGATAAAGTTGTAGTTTAGCTACAAGGTCAGGTAAGGTATAATAACTTACTAATGTTAGATAAACTTCTAGGTTAGCTAAATGATTACAGTAAGGTACAATATTGTACCATAGAGCATTATGGTCTAAGGAAACAGGATGACCTTGCAAGGCCCCACCAGCTTTTTGGCATCTGTAATTATGTTATAGCAAATTTCACCGACATCTTGGGTCACCAAATAACAATAAATAAATAAAAGAAATAATATACATATCAGGGAAAGGGAAAGGGATGATGTGTGATATGCGCAAGTCCAGCACCCTACACATTATAAAACGAGATTGAGATTTGTTTTTTACCACCATGCACTCCCTGCTCAAGAGCTGGGCTAGGGTGCGTGCCCATGATCAGGGACTTCAGTTATCAGTTCCCACAAATTGCTAGATCGCGCTGTTCACCAACAGCACTGGCGTCTGCCAAATAGCACACTGGCTGGCTTGAGACTGGAACTATCAACCTCACGGTTTGCGGCCGAGTGCTCTACCGACCGCACTACGGCCTGAGGCAACCTAGAAAATAATGTAAAGTTGTCCGCTAACTGAATCCGGATTTACCCAAGTTGTTGGTGAGAATGGGTGTATGAGCTTTTTATTAGGATCTATCTATCTATTGCTAGATGTCTTGATCTCTGAGGGGATGGCCAGAAAATGAATCACCTCCATGCATCTCTGTTATCCATCAGACAGCGCCCCTCCTCCTACCCAACACCACTATCACTCATATTCCTCTCAATTCCATCCTTTCATCTAATTCTCAGTCTACCTCTCTCTCTCAATTGCATACAGTTTATTCACCAATCTAACTTCCAAAAAGTTCATATTGGCAACAAACTCGTGTATTGTGTGTGTGTGTGTGTGTTTTATTTACGGAATGCAAGATAATATGAACTAGAATACTATGTACAATAATGTACAGTACTAGTACTTTACATTAGTTGTGCATATTTACTGTACAAGTATAAATTAAAATATAATTCCATAAACTTAGCAAATGAAATCTGAACAGCAATACAATATGTTTGCATTAGAACAATTATTACTAGTCCTATGCAGCCTAGCTATGGGACCCTACCTCTGAATACATTGTTGGTATATACAGTATGTACTATGCAGCCAGGCTATGGGACCCTACCTCTGAATACATTGTTGGTATATACAGTATGTACTATGCAGCCAGGCTATGGGACCCTACCTCTGAATACATTGTTGGTATATACAGTATGTACTATGCAGCCAGGCTATGGGACCCTACCTCTGAATACATTGTTGGTATATACAGTATGTACTATGCAGCCAGGCTATGGGACCCTACCTCTGAATACATTGTTGGTATATACAGTATGTACTATGCAGCCAGGCTATGGGACCCTACCTCTGAATACATTGTTGGTATATACAGTATGTACTATGCAGCCAGGCTATGGGACCCTACCTCTGAATACATTGTTGGTATATACAGTATGTACTATGCAGCCAGGCTATGGGACCCTACCTCTGAATACATTGTTGGTATATACAGTATGTACTATGCAGCCAGGCTATGGGACCCTACCTCTGAATACATTGTTGGTATATACAGTATGTACTATTTATACCCTAACTTTGATCATTATTTTCCATAATTGTCATATGGCCTCCTGTAGTAATAGGTAGAGTTGTAACTATCGATTAATAACTATATGAAAATAACAATAAATACAAGGAAAGGTTGCAGTGTTTGAACCCCCAAGTAGGTGAAAGCACTCTTTCTTTAGTAATTAAGTATAGAGCATATACTTGTTCCACACAATTAGTTTCATAGCCAAGAAAGAGAAAATAAGATTACAGGAAATGGGTCACATAATTTTATGAAACGAATAGTTGGGGATACAGAGAATGTCAGCAAATTTGCCATAATACCGCTGATCGTATTAATACCCAAGCTAGTACAACATTACCTTGATTAAACAGTGTACAGTAGTTAATCAGAATGTGTTGGATAAAAAGAATGTGTCAGAACCACAGGAAATATGAGACAATGGTAATCAAAATACCACACGGTCTAGTGGGACTTCTGGTTTACCAATAAGCATACGATGAATCTACTGCTAACAAAGATATGACCAATGTACAGTGGCGCAAATAAGTCATGTCTCAGCTGTCATTACGTTTGGCTCGCTCTGTACTGTATTTGTCTGTCAGATGTTGAATAAGGATGGTAAGTGTACGAACATGGTTGTATATCTCACTCAAACAGAAGAAATTATGTGTAAATATTAGTGATACCACTTATTGATCAGCCCGACCTATGAGAGTTCCGTATGGAGCTCAGTGGTCTGGTTAATCTGCTCTACATAACTAACTAACTTATTTATCAAAACATAATTGGTGCCGAGACATCACTTATTAGCGCGACTGTACAGGTATTGCGGCCCATTCATTATAACTAAAGTATCAAAATTGTGACCCCGATCCTCTTGTAACTGGATGAGGGCTGGAGTAAATGGCCAATATATTTCCAGACCTATTAAGGGAGCCCACTTCAATTTGTTTTCTCTTTCTCTCCCTCTCTCTTTGGCTTGTATCCATTTGGCCCCATTCAGCCTACTATTTCAAGACGTTTACCCCCATCCAGGTGTCAATATTTTCCTGGCGAGCAGTAGTGAGCCAGCTTATATATATTTTTGTTTGGACAGCAAGCTAAATTTGTAAATTTTTCGATAGAAAAAGGTCTCCGGCGAAGCCGTATTTCTCCAAACAATGCTGGCTCGCTATCGCTCGCCAGGAAGAAATCGAAACCTGGATGGGGATAAACGTCTTAAAACAGTTGGCTGAATGGATGCAAGCCAGGGAAAGAGAGAAAGATAAAAAAAAAAGCAGATGACCCCCCTTAACATTTTGACTCTTCCCAAAAGGTATAAATATCAGCTCCATTATTCAACTCCATTTTGAAATACAAGAAAGTGAAGTTTGATGGACACGAGCGCTATTTCCCGTAACTAGACCCACAACTTATGTATTGGCAACACTTGGAGACTACTTTGCACTATTATCGACAACTAGATTAAAGGTAGAATATTATAGCCAACACATTTCATTAATATAGTATGTAAGCTTAACCCTTTGAGTACCAGCGACGTGTGTTGTATTATATTCTACCTATACTTACACCATATTATGCAGCTTAGGAACAATCTGTGGTAGTTTAAAGGGTTGGTTGAGATAATTTGAAGCCTTATTATTGCTAGAGGTCCTTCCTAAGCTGAATAAAATTGTCTAATAGTTCCTAGAATATAATGAGAAGATCGTCCCTGGTACTGTGCAGGTTAAGAGTTGCAGGGAAAAATGTCAGGAAAAAGGAGGGTCAGGATTGATAAACTTATCATAATGTATAGACTCTAGTTAATTACCTGGCATGATAACAACTTATTATGCCTCCGCTATTACATGCATGCCCACACACATCGTCAATTGACCACTGGCGAGTTTCAGGCTATAAGGAAGTTGGGAGCTGTAGACATCGATATTTAGCAGAATTACCAGCTAAAATACGGTTGTAGTGCATTTATAAACCCATACAAATAGATTTATCATACTTTCCATCCATCAGAAACCTACATCATTATTGCACTTGTTTTATATCCGTTTATAGCTACAACTTCCTTATAGCCTGAAACTCGCAAGAGGTCAATTAGTTTTTCATAATCTGTAGATTACAAAGGCTGAACCCTGATATTAGATATACAAATGACCAAGGTTTTGCAATAAATACATAAAAACTATTGCACAATATAATATACAAAAAAATATACACAATTATAAAAGACCATGTTTTGATATCACTAGATAATACCGTACCAACACGCTCAAAAGTCATGTCGCACCTTTCACAATTTCAACTCTAGAGAAAAAAAATATTTCTCAACACAAGTGGACTAAACTTGATAATATAGGCTTTGTTCATATGTGTTAAGGACTTCCATATTATGTTTTCACTAGAGATAATTACTGGTGAAATTGTGGAGGGAGGACATGATTTTTTGGTGTTTTACAGTATAGTAATAGAAATTAATCCAAATTTGGCGGGTGAATACTAAAAAAATGCGAAGATATATACGATGAAGATGATAAGGTAAATAGAGGGTGAAGTTACTTATATAAAGAGACAGAGTTAAGGGGAGAAAAGAAAATAAAGAAAACGGTCTGTCTTCCCTTACCTCTAGCTCACCTTGATTAGAATGAATGTCACTAGAGTTTACCTCGATCAGAGTACCAATACTGTAAGGGCAAGTTCATTCTCACTTTAATTATTTATTTATCAATTTATTTATAAAGAATTATTATTTTGCTTAAGCGTTGTTTCCACATAGCAATTTTGATAAGTTGTTTTGTCTTTTTACTGTGTTCGTCCAAGTTTTAGTTTGTTTATTTTGAAAGTTTTACACTATAATACCTTCACTTGTGTTATGTTTGCTACACTGCCAGTGGCACCTTGCCATCATCAGAGTCAACTTGTAAATTGAGGTCATCCATATCAAATGTACAAAAAATAAATAAATAAATAAAATAAAAATTATATCAATTTGGCCCTCTCACTAATTTATCTTTAAGGGAGACATTTGTTACAGGCATCTTGGCCTTTTGTCTTTTTCATGCACATAGGAAAACAAAAGTTTAACCAGATGACCTAGTGCATTCATGGAAAGTTTCACCCATATCTGAACTAATTTAACTTTAGTGCATCCTGGTCAAAGTTAATGCCACTCAAGTTAACTGAAGGTGACACTGATCAGAGCCATCTTAACTCTGGGCTCCTCACTCAACTTACCCTGTACCTGGACAACTGGTGAGCAGTGACCTATGAAGGGATACTGAAAGATGGGGTTGCCTGATTTGGGCCAACGTAACTCAAGCTAGCATGGCTGAAATCAAACTCACTCTGATTAGATTGAACATCACTCAAGTTCACCCAAATCAGAGCAAACATAACTTGAGCAAACTAAAATAGCTCCTGCTCCGAGATGCACTAACCCCGAGGTCCTGATCCCACTTACACAGTAGTTGGACAGGTGGTGATGGCAGTCCAGTGTCGTCGTCATGACTCTATCAGAAGGCGCTGATAGTGGGGGTTCACCTGCCATGTGGGTAAGTGTAGGCCAAATTCTAGGGCCACCAGCGATGCAAACTCCCAGTTGGTCAGCTCACGCCGGTTAAGGCGGAAAGTATTCTCCGTTTTCTGCAAGTATATATTTGACAATAATAGAACTACCGATATATAATACTGACCAAAAACAAAAACAAATAATTAAAATAAATAAATAAATTAAAATGTAAAACTTGCAAACTAAACAAACCAAAATTGGGACAAGGACAATATAAAGTCAAATTAAATTATCAAAATCGCTATGTGGAAACAACGTTTACTAAAATGAAAATTATTAAATAAAAGAACACAATCCACCACATAGGGTGTACATTACTACATGAGCAAGTTAATCTGTTTCCCAAGCAAACTAATCGCACATATAACAACGCACTATCGTCACGTTAAAGGAAGTAGTCAAGTTATAGTCAAAATATATATATACTGTACTGTACAATATATATATATATATATATATAATATATATATATATATATATATATATATATGGTATATATATATAATATGTGTGTGTATACACACACTAACTATAGTCTGGAAGTGCATGTGAAATACTTTTGTAATGTTGGAATAGCTGTGTGTGTGAATGTAGTCTGTAACCAGTGTAATCAGCTTGATAATGCTGATCAGGTACTAGTATATACTTGTGTACAAGTGACACTGGTCTACCGTACCTCTGTCTGCCAGTACAGCTAGGGGTATGGAAAGCCATGCCCGTAGGTCAATAAATCTACAGTATGGTGGTCCGGCAAATGATTGAACCCAGGGCCTTCCATGCACAAGTCAAGTGCTGTATTGCTGAACCACACTGGTGTAATACACCATTGTCAAATATCAGTGAAGGGAGCTCAAAGTCAGCTGAGATACCACAAGTTTTTTTTTCAGGGCAAGGAAAATTGGGTGATAACACCATATAACCATGCGTCACTGGTGATGGGCTGGTCTATCAGAATGAGAGTTGAGCGTTCTCTGCCATACCCATAGCTTACTCTGACTGTTCCTTTTACTTATATATTTCCTAGATCTTAAGTGACGGCATCTTTTCCGTGGATTGACCTCCCTACTGCCAACCCTGGCAGATTGGGAGCCAAAGCGTCACATTTTTCCTTTGCCCCTCAACTTTCCCTTTATAATTGCTGAGGAGCACAGGGCCTTGGGTGGGGCTTTTGTTTCCCGGGCGTTTTTGCACCCTCCTCAGCTCCCCGCCTTTGAGTGGCTTCGGTCACCTGGGCATTATTAGTGGTAACCTGGGAGGGTTCTGTGGGGGCGCTCGGTTATGGCCTTGGCCTTGCTCGGGACCTTGGGGCTGCTCGGCCAGACAGCCTGAGGAACAGCAACAACAACAACCATGCGTCAATCTAGTATGACCAATGCGTAGGTGAGTAAGCAAAACTCCTAGGGCATGGGTGGGCTGCAGAGAAGATTGCCAGAGTGCTTTATTGAATGTAAATTGTTATCCGGAGATTGTGACGCCCACACTTGTCACCATTGTTGTTGAATAACACATTTATGGGATGTTAACCAGTCTTCGACCAGGAGACTGGTCAAATAGTATACTGTATATAGTGTTGTAGTTAATGTATAGAACATCACATTCAAAAATTAATTTCCAGATACATACAGTACCTCCATACAGTAGGCTACAGTAAAACCCCTCCCTTTCGTAAAACCGGCGCTTCCATACTGGATTTTGGTTTCGTACTTAATTCCCTATCTTTTGTGTTTAGTATGTAAAATCAGAATACAATACGGAAATATACAGAAAAAATACGAAAAAAAACAAAAAAATACGGAACGGAGGGCATTTAACCCCTCAGACTCGGTAGAGCTCTGAGGCACCCATAATAAACTAGGGCCAGGAACATGGAAGGGCTCTGAGGCACCGGCAGCTTGAAAGCCTGTAAGCTTGTTTTGAAAGCCGTCCGTCCGACGCATGTAAACAACAGCCGGTTGGACAGACGCCGCGCATCTCCGACCACAAGAAGGAGAGGCGTCGCTTGTTCTTGTGTGGCTGTGTGTTATTGTTTAGTATTGACAAGTGGCTGATATGGCTGATATCGCCGATATCGCCACAAAGTTTTCTCCACGGAAATCGTCATCACAACTGAACCAGTTGACTTAGAGAGCTCTACTCAACGCCATTCTTCAGGTACGTACACATCTACGCTTGGGGATGCGCGAGAATGCGGAAGCAGTCAAAATAACAAAGATACGGTAGCCTAGGCATAGAAGTTTTTCGGCCAAAACCCCCGGGTTTCGGGGAATATTTATAGAATGCGTAGCCGGTCCCGGAGGGTTAATCGGAAGCTGAACCCCTTTTTAGCGACATTGGTAGAGCGCTCGGTTTCTAACCGGGAGGACCGAGTTCGATTCTCGGCTGGTGGAGATAGTTGGGCAATCTCATCACACCCCTTGCCTCTGTTCTGATCGCCTAACAGTAAAATAGGTCTATGACAGGGTTTAAAGGTTCCTCGTGACCTCATCCCTTAACTACTACAAGCTCAATCTGAATCAATATGTGTGCATTTTATGACTACCTAACCCTTAATATACACATACATCTATTATATAACATACAGCTGGCCAATAAAACCCATAATTTCTCTTTAATTAGACAATGAAATCCAGTCTTGTGATTCCTACACTCACAAGTTGTTTTGTATTGTTTCCTATTTGGCCATGTCATCAGCAAACAACTACCAACTTCCAGTATGAAAAAATATGTTTTCTTTGGCCCTTACTATTATTACAGTACAGTGGGCCCCACAAGGGTGCGGTTACCTAAGTCCGAGACATGCGCGCACCCTTGTAAAACGCACCCTTGGAGCTTAAGAACCTATGGGAAATTCACTATGTAGTCCGGGGACTCTTCAAACTTACCCTTTTTTCGCCCAATAACCCCTGAAAAACATGAACTAAGGAAAGAATACCTGCACAGTATAGAAATGTGATTAGATATTAGATAGAATAGGGGTATTACACTCACTTTGGATGGTTTATGTATGCGTGGAGTTTGGGATGTTGGTCTTACTGAGGAGCCTCGGACCCTCAGTAAGACCAACATCCCAACTCCACGCATACATAAACCATCCAAAGTGAGTGTAATACCCATATTCTATCTAATATCTGATCACATTTCTATACTGTACAGGTATTCTTTCCTTAGTTCATGTTTTTCAGGGGTTATTGGGCGAAAAAAACGCACGCTTTGCTTTTTTCGCGCTTTTTTCGCACCCTTGGATTATACGCACCACACGGACATCTGCCGCACGGTTGGAGAATCGCACCCTTTTAGTACGCACCCTTGCGGGGCCGACTGTACTGTATTATATATGATAATTTCCTCATAAATATATTACCTTATAAAATACATGGTTAAGTTAGTTATTCTAATTGTAGATTATATTACGTGATTGAAAGCTGGTACTGAACTTTTCCGCCCGCTTGGATACCCGTCCACCTGAACCGCTCCACCCTAGCAGACTACAGGTTTTTTATTATACGCTACCGCCTTCGCAGATTGAACTGCACCGCTCATGAGTCTGGATCGAGTCTTTAGTAAATGCACAATAAATATATGGTTGTCGCCTTGTTGTTGTTGCTGTTCCCCAGGCTGTCTGACCGAGCAGCCCCAAGGCCATAGCCTTGTTATTCGTGATTGTATCTAACCTTGTGTGTATGGGTGACGATTGTTTAGCCTAGCCTAGCCTAGCCTAACTGTTACTACATATCTGTTATGTTATTACATAATCGTAATCAAAAGAAGTAAGCAGACTTCAATTGGTTAGCCTACCCGGTAACCTAACTGTCATTTCACTTAGTGTATTTCGTCGACAAAGATGGATAGTACCGGTACATTTGTATACTGGTAAATAAAACAAAACATAATGAATGTGAGGTTCACCAAATGGTTTGTTCAAGTGTATTATGATAAGTAGGCTCTCTGTCTTTCCTAATATATTATCTCTATTTCCAATTGTAGTATGAAAGATAGAGGACAATCCAAATTCTCTAACTTCCATATTTTCACTCTTTCATACTAGTAGTTCCCCCCAATTAGTACAGAAGAGAGGGGTTTTATTGTACTCAGAAATGGATGAAGTTCACGAATATGAGTGGAGTAGAGACTATGGCATCCGAGTGTACACTACAATATAAAACAAATAACAGCCACAACTTCCTACCTCTATGAGATTACTTAAAATCTCTCCTTTAACGTCGTTCATTTTGGCAGAGAGAATAAGACAGGCGCCCGCTATTAGTTTACGATTATGTTTGTTGACGACAGTTTTCAGGATTAACCTCTCGTAGTAGACGTAAGCTTGGGCCACTGTCAGCAGGTCTATGTCGCACTCCTGACGGGCAATTTTTAACATCTCACGTTTCAAGCTGGAAAAAAAATAGTACATAAAATTAATATAAGCTTGAATACAGTTTATACATGACACTAATATGATTGTTAAAATGCCACTAACAAGCATGGGTCAGTCTATTCCTAGATAAACCCTCTTATTGTTGGTAGTAAATTAAATTACTGTAGTTTTCTCAAATTCCTAGCCTATCATCATGATATGCTAGTAAAGAAGCTGTTATTGCAATGAGACAAACTGTAACATTATTACAGTACTCTCGTTGCAATTACAAAAACTAGCGTAATAATAATAATCTGGTCTTTTATTTGTCGCAAGCGCCAGTTCTTCCAGAGGAATTCACTAGCGCTAATAACACAGTGCACCACAATCAAGAGAAGTGTGGTGCAGTTCACCTGTAGTTCAAGCAACAATTATTTAACATGGCAGCAGTTAAGAGTCTGTAATGACCTGTCACTGTGCCACTTGCAAGATCATAACTCCTACAGAAGAGAAAGGTTTTCAACTGTTTTTTGAAAGAGTCTATGGAGTTCAGCTGTCTAATTGATAAAGGCAATTCATTATATAACCTAGGAGCCACGAAAGAAAAGGACCGATCAGAGAAAGAGGACTGCTGGACAGCTACCGGTTGTTGTTGTTGTTGTTCCCCAAGCTGCCTGGCCGAACAGCCCCAAGGCCCCGAGCAAGGCCAAGGCCATAACCGAGCGCCCCCACAGAACCCTCCCTGCCGACCACAATAAAGACTGGGTGACCGAAGCCACTCCATGGCGGGGAGCTGAGGGTGCGGAAACGCCCGGGAAACCAAAGCCCCACCCAGGGCCCTGTGCCCCTCAGCAATTATGAAGAGAAAGTTGAGGGGCAAAGGAAAAAATATATGACACTTTGGCTTCCAATCTTGGTAGATTGGGAGGTCAATCCACAGAAGAGACGCCGTCACTTGAGATCTAGAAAATATATAAGTAAAAGGAACAGTCAGAGAAAGCTATGGGTATGGCAGAGATCGCTCAGTTCTCACTCTGATAGACCAGCCCATCACCACCGGTTCATCAAGACGCAGCATATCATCACTGCTTCTCAGGATCGCACCAGAAAAAGGGCGTCTCAAGAGGTCAGCAAGATACTTAGGTTCGCCAAACATAAGTGCCTTAAAAGTCAAAAGACACAACTTAAACTCTATCCTAGCTTTAACTGGCAACTAGTGCAGCTCTATCAAATATAAAGAAGTGGGGGTTCTTGGAGGTAGATCAAATATGAGCCTCGCTGTTCTATTTAATATGGACTGACTGAATTTTTTGTAGCAAGTAATTAGGAAGGCCAACCAATAAGGCATTACAATAATCCACACGTGATAGGACAATTGAGTGAACCAATGTTAGAAGACAGCGCTTGTTACGAAACCATCTCACTGAATAAAAGCTTCTGATTTGGAGATTACAAATTTTTGATGACCTGATTGATGTGATTCTCATAGTTCAATTTAGAGTTAAAGTATACTCCAAGGTTTTGCACTGAGCTTTCTGGGCAAAGTTGAGAACCTCCCATATCCAGAGTCACTACATTTTCAGCATCATTTCCCCTTCTATTTCCATGAATGATAATGATCTCTGTTTTGTTCTCATTCCGTTTGAGTTTCCGCTTTGCCATCCAGATCTTGATGTCCGACAATAAAGATTCCATTTTGGTCTTGGTATCATTAATGTTTTCTATGAGTTATTATATTTTTATTATTATTATTGTTATTATTATTTTTATTATTATTAGTATTGTTATAGTTATTTTATTATTTTGTACTAGTAGAGTTGTTACCCTTGTACGCATGTTTGTATGTCTGTTTTTGCTAGTTCCTACTGATGTATTTGACCCATATATAGGCTCCGCCTCCCCTCCCCCCATGCTTCTGCCCCCTCCCTGTCCTGCCTCCTTCCTCCCTCCCAACCCCCACCTCCCACGCCACCTGTCTGGACGGATATTTAAGGCCTCCTATGTACCAGCATTTGTTAGTGACCTGATGAAGCTATCTGCGAAACGTTGTCAATAAAGTGCTCTTCCTCAGATGGTGTTTTTTATCCAATGTTTTCTATCTTCACATACAACTGAGTGTCATCAGCGTAAAAGTGATAGGCAACACCATGAGCATCTAGCAAGGATGCCAAGCTACTAGTGTAAACTATAAAGAGGATCGGTCCTAGAACCGATCCTTGAGGAACTCCAAACAACAGGGGAGCTTGGTCAGAGATGGTATGGCCAATCAGCACATGCTGAAATCTATCTGATAAATATGATTTGAGGAGCAAGAGTGCTTTTTCACGAACACCGTAAGAATGCAGATCTTTTAACAGTAGGTCATGGTCCACTGTATCAAAGGCCGCAGAAAGATCCAACAAAACCAAGAGAGACGCCTTCCCGTTGAATGTGTTCTCCACCAAGTCATTCTGAATCTTACATAAAGAGGTCTCAGTTGAATGGTATTTCCTATATGCAGACTGAGCAAGAGGAACAGTTTGTTCTGTTCAAGCAATGGTAACAATTGAATTTTCTGTGTGTGTGTGTATTTACCTATTTGTAGTTTACAGGAATTGAGCAGCGCTCGTGTTGTCCTGTCTTAGTTACTTTATAATTAATCCATTTTACTTAGACAAGTATCGTAATGGATATTCCCAGTTCCCAGTATTTTGGACTAACATATCATAACTTATGTTGCCCTATTTCCATATTTACTTTTATCCAACCTAGATTTGAACATGTTAATGTTCCTCGCTCTCACCACCTCCTCCTCCAAGTTGTTCCAAGTCTCTATACTCCTATATGGGAAGCTGAATTTCTTTGTGTCCTTACGACATCTGCCCTTCCTCAGCTTAAACTCGTGCCCTCTTGTCCTTCCATCATCCCTCACGAATAGATCTTCCCTATCTACTCGTTCCAAACTTTTTACTCCCTTGAACATCGTTATTAAGTCGCCTCGTTCCCTTCTCTCTTTCAAGGTAGGCAGTTGTAGTGTTTTAAGTCTTTCCTCATATGTCAACTCCTTCAATCTTGGGATCATCTTCGTTGCTATCCTTTGGACTTTCTCTAATTTGTTTATATGTTTTTTTCAAATGTGGTGACCATATCACTGCTGCATATTCTAATCTTGGTCTTATCATAGTCATTATCAATTTTCTTAACATTTCTTCATCCAAATAGTTAAATGCCACTCTCATATTGGTTATTATTCCATATGCTCCTCCAATGATCATGTTAATATGCTTCTCCGGGGATAGATCATCTTGTATTATCACTCCAAGGTCCTTCTCATGCCGTGTTTTGCCGATTATTTCAATTCCTAATTTGTACTCCCAGCTTGGCCTTATCTCACTTGTTCCCACTTCCAAAACATGACACTTTTCTGCATTGAAACTCATTTTCCAGGTTTGGCTCCATCTGTGCAACTCATCTAGGTCCTTTTGAAGATCCTGACAACTTTCTATACAGGTGACATTCTTCATGATCTTAGCGTCATCCGCAAACATATTCATATGACTATTCAAGTTTTCTGGCATGTCGTTTACATAAAGTAGGAACATTATCGGACCCAAAACTGATCCCTGTGGTACTCCGCTCGTCACACTCCTCCACTGTGAATATTTGTCTCGTATCGTGGTCCTCATTTCTCTTCCTATTAAAAATCCATCCATTTTACACATCCTACCATGTACACCTCCAACAACCTGCAATTTCCACAATAACCTTTTGTGAGGCACCCTGTCAAAGGCCTTTTTCAGGTCCAGGTAAACACAGTCAACCCATCCCTCTCTCTCCTGTGTAACATCTACAACTCTGCTATAAAAGCTTAATAAATTAGATACACAAGATCTCCCTTCCCTGAATCCAAACTGTTTCTCGCTAAGCATCCCCTGTCCCTCAATGAAGTGTGTCCACTTTTTCCTTATAATTTTCTCACAAATTTTACAAACAATGCTGGTGAGGGACACCGGTCTGTAGTTAAGCGGATTTTCTCTGTCTCCTCCTTTGTAAATTGGTACGATGTTAGCTCTCTTCCATTCCACTGGCAGGTCTCCCTCATTCAGTAAAGATTTCATAGATTGGTTCCACTAACTCTTCCACACATTCTTTGAGGATCCATCCAGCCACTCCATCTGGTCCCATTGATTTCCTCACGTCCAAATCCTGCATCAGAGAGAGTGTGTGTGTGTGTGTGTGTGTGTGTGTGTGTGTGTGTGTGTGTGTGTGTGTGTGTGTGTGTGTGTGTGTGTGTGTGTGTGTGTACTGTGACGCACCCCAGTGCTGGGCAACGCAACCTGATTGTACTCCTTGGTACTCCACTGTACCGCCCGTGATCTGGCTACCGTCAGCCGCAATGTATATTGAGTGTGACAACTTATAACTATGTTCTTTGTATCTCTGCAAAGGTCTCGTCATGTGCTAACCAGTGGTGGGTTTTGTTTTAAGCCATGTCGAGACCTTCCATTTAATATGTAGTATCAATAGAGAAGTTGATAGATAGGATAATGGGAATTCAGAGAGAGAGAGTGAGTTGGGCTTCAGAGCAAGAGGGTAGCAACACGCCGCGCTGCCGGCCGGGTGGTTGCCAGACGTATGGACTGGTTGGCAGCCTTGCCCTTATAGCTAGGCGCGATAGGGTTGGTAGTCCATTGTTGCCTGCCTGGGCTGGGCCCATGTTGTCGTACAGCACACTGCCTGGAGGTTGGCTGTGTGTTCCTTTGACCAGGTTGCCTAGAACCTTTGAGATTCTAACATCCCTTGCTCTCTCTCCCCAATTCTCACGGTTGCACTCTTTCTCTCTGACGACATTACTCTCATTTCATTCTTCTCTCTATTTAAATGCATAACCTTCCCTTGAGGTCCTAAAGGAGTTTCAGCACTCACCTCTCGTATTACTCTTAGGACAAGCATATATTTACATGTATTAGATTTAAGGGGTTAATGTGAACAGCGATCTTCTTGATGAGGATAGTTGGTGAACGTTCTACATGTTCACGAGTTATATGCCCTGCTCATCATCCCATTTGTGACTAGACTGGTGCCATGTGTAAGAGCCCGACCATGCCCAGGAGTTGTCTGTAGAGGGACGAGGACTTAGCCTTGATTTGCATACTGAGCCAGGAGCGAGTGTAGTACCCGAGACTACAGCTCGCTCGTAGTGCCGGTATAGTAGAGTAACGTAATTTATCTGTCCTTGTGTTCTCTACAGTCTTCTCCTGGGTTCTCGCTTTCGGTGCTGGGACTCGTTGTTCCTGTGACTTGGCCTGCTAGCTAGAACACATGGGGATGATGAGTGGGATATATCTTTATTTTACTATGCATTGCAGCTCTCTTTAAGTATATATCTATAACACTTTACAATACACATTACTCACACACAAGACAACACTATTAATACTTTCATGTATCAATTAACTGCACTGTCGTTTTGCTGCTGTGTCCGGAGTTCTGTTGCGTAGGGCGCATACGGACTCGGAGGGGAGACAGAGTGAGAGAAGCGAAGTAGCCTATGCGGTAGTAGGCTACCGGCGCAGTACTGTTGCCTGCAACCTTTTAGTTATTCCAAGTATAGATTCATTATTATAATAAGTGACTACTGTTTATGTTCCTCCCATGTGTATTATTAGGTATCTACTGGATCATGAATATCTTGTATGCTACATGCTAGTGCATGTTAGTAGGGGACAGTTAGTGTAGTGCACGCGCTTTCAAGTAGGCGTGTACATTTGTCATTTAGCATTTCACTGTCATACCTTTAGCCTGCTTTTATTCTACATTATTAGAGGCTTAATATTAACGTAGTTTCTTGAGTATTGCATTTCTTTAGTAATAACGTAACCTATAAATGTCTGAGGGAGTTTAGCCTCATAGCCTACCCCTGTTGTACACTTTCGCCGAGTTAAGGTACCTCGTTACCGTAGACGATAACTCTGTAGGGCGTTGGTGCTTTTGTTGTCTGGAGCATATAGTATTTGGGACTGGAATCGAGCGTGTCGTTGTCACTTAAGCCATTTCTGTCCTACGATCAAGAATCCCGAATATGTATTGCCGATCCAGCCGGAACAGTACTTACACTAGTTGTACTTACACTAGTTGTATTTGCGGGAGTGAGCATGCTCGTTAATTCCCGCCTCCTAAGATATGTTTGTCATACCGTGCTTTGAAACTATGCACTGATGGTGCAGACACTACTTCGGCTGGCAATTTGTTCCACCCACTAATCGAGTTGGTAGGAAATCTTTTACTTTTCAGATCAGATTTACTATTTAGCACTTTTAGTTTGTAGCTGTGACCTCTTGTCCTCTCACCTGCATCCCTCTCTATGAAGTTTTCTTGGTCGATTTTGTCAATACCTCTAACACATTTATATATCTGAATTTGCTGTCCTCGTTTCCTTCTCTGTTCCAGTGTAGGTAGATTCAATCTCTCGAGCCTCTCTTGGTACTCCAAATTTTCCAAACCTGGGATCATCCTCGTAGCTGCTCTCTGTACCCTCTCAATTTTGTGGATATGTTTCTTCAAGTGAGGGGACCACACTACAGATGCATATTCCATCCTTGGTCTTATTATTGCCGTTATTATTTGTTTCATGGTGTTTTCATCAAGATAATTGAAAGACATCCTGATATTTGCCAATAATGCTAGTGATTCTCTCACTATCTTATTTAAGTGGCTTTCTGGAGACATGTTATCCCTAAATTCTATCCCCAAGTCTTTTTCTTTTTCTGCTTTGGGAATCACTTCGTTTCCTAGTTTATAATCTTTTCTAGGTCTGTACTTGCTTTTACCCATTTCTAGAGTCTTACATTTCCCTGCATTGAACTCCATATTCCATTTGATGCTCCATTCATGGATCTTTTGCAAATCTGCTTGTAGCTCAAGGCAATCCTCCTGGGTTCTGATCGTTTTAAGCAGCTTAGCATCGTCCGCAAACATACTCATGTAGCTTGTTAGTCCCTCAGGTAAGTCATTTACAAATATTAGAAACATGATTGGGGCTAGAACAGATCCTTGTGGTACCCCACTCGTAATTTGAGTCCAGTTTGACGATTTCCCCCTTACTGTTGTTCTCATCTGTCTTCCGCTAAGGTAGCTCTCCATCCATTTCAGCAGTTTGTCTCCTACTTTTCCCTCATGTTTTAATTTCCACAGCAATCTCTTGTGTGGAACTTTGTCAAATGCCTTTTTAAAGTCTAGGTAGGCACAGTCAACCCATCCTTCCCTCTTGTCCACTGTGTCTATTACTCTAGAGTAAAAACTCAACAAGTTGCTTACACATGATCTTCCACCTCTGAATCCAAATTGTCGGTCAGTAATTAGTGTGTGTGTGTGTGTGTGTGTGTGTGTGTGTGTGTGTGTGTGTGTGTGTTACTCAGTTACTCAGTTACTTGTTCGTCAAGGGGAATCCACGCAATGCGAGCTAAGCTCATTATTATCGCGCCTCCTTAACTGGGAATGTATTGTGTGAAATGCATGTTAAGTGTTTTATGTACTATTGGAATGGCTGTGGATGTGTGTGTAGTCTGTATTTTAGCCAATTGGCGACATCGGAAACGAAGGCTTAGGGTGGATCTGTATGGTACCATTCTCACTATAGACGGTACCGTCTCGCCCGAAGGCTTAGGTAGCCATCAGCTTAGGTGAACCATATGATATCCATCTCGCCTTGTACCATATTTGCCAACCCCAGATGGGACGTCACAACGTCGTCCACTTATTCCAGGTACCTATTTACAGCTAGGTGAACTGAGGCTAACACATGAAAGGAGACAAGCCCAATTTGTCTCCGCCCGGCCGGGGATTGAGACGAGAGCTCTACCTACTAGGCTACGGGCTGTGTGTGTGTGTGTGTGTGTGTGTGTGTATTTACCTAATTGTTTACCTAATTGTAGTTTACAGGAGTTGAGCTAAGCTCGTGTTGTCCCGTCTCTCAGTCTACTTTTTATCCAATTTTTTCTTGAAAATATGGATGTTCCTTGCCCCTACCACCTCCTCCTCCAGCCCATTCCATTTGTCAATACATCTATAGGGGAAGCTAAACTTCCTGATATCGTTCTTGCAGGTAGGTCTTTTTACTTTGTAGCTGTGGCCTCTAGTTATTCCTGTATCCATAATTAATATATCCTCCCTATCCAGCCTCTCCAGCCCCCGGGTACATTTGTACATCATTATCATGTCTCCCCTCTCTCTCCTCTCTTTTAGACTCGGTAGATTTAATTTGTCTAGCCTCCCTTCATATGGCAGTTCTCTGAGACTTGGAACCAATCTAGTGACTGCTCTCTGGATTCTTTCTAACTTGTGAATATGCTTCTTTAGATGCGGGGACCACACCACTGCTGCATACTCCAATCTTGGTCTAATCATACTCTTCATAATTTTCGCTACCATGGTCTCATCCAAATAGTTCAGAGCAACTTTCATATTCCCGGCCATTGCATACATTTCGCTAAAGAGCTTGTTAATATGTTTCTCTGGCGACAAATTATCTTGTATAATCAACCCTAAATCTTTTTCTTTTTCGGCCTTGCTAATTTTATTATCTCCCATCCTGTACTCCCAATTTGGTCTATTCACACTTCTTCCCATATTTAACACATGACATTTACTTATATTAAATTTCATTTTCCACTTGGTGCTCCATTCGTATATTTTATCTAAATCCCCTTGCAGCTCCTCACAACTACTTTTATTTGTTATTTGTCTCATAATTTTTACGTCATCTGCAAACATTGACATGTAAGAGTTTATGCCTATCGGCAGGTCATTCACGTACATAAGGAACATGAGAGGTGCCAACACAGATCCCTGCGGCACACCACTCTCAACTTTCCGCCACGATGAGTAAGTTCCTCTAATGTTGGTCCTCATTTCCCTATCTGTTAAATAGCTCTCCATCCATTTCAGCAAACTCCCCCTGACACATCCTAGCGTCTCAAGCTTAGATAACAATCTCTTATGTGGTACCTTATCGAATGCTTTGGAAAGGTCTAAGTAGACGCAGTCCACCCATCCGCCTCTTTCTTGGAGTACATCTATCACCCTACTGTAATAACATAGCAAACTGGTAACACAAGATGTCCCTTCTCTGAATCCAAATTGCTTTGGGGTTATTATTTTCTTTCTCTCCAACATTTTCATCCATCTCTTCCTAATTAGCTTTTCACAAATCTTGCATACAATACTAGTAAGTGAAACTGGTCTATAGTTTAGAGGGTCCTAAGGGTTTCCATTCTTGTATATCGGAATGATATTAGCTCTTTTCCATTCAACAGGAACCTGTCCTTTATCTAAGGAAGCTTGAATTATGTCCCTCACTGGCTCCACTAATTGCTCTGCACACTCCTTTAAAACCCAGGCAGACACTTCATCCGGTCCCATAGCTTTCCTTACTTCAAGTCCTCTCATCGCAGATAACAGCTCATCTCTAGTTATTTCAATCTTACTAAGACCACTCTCCAGTACTCCCGCCTGTGGTTCGTCAAAACCTTCCTCTCTAGTAAAAACTGACCCCAATTTGTTATTCATTACCTCACACATGTCCGATACATTTTCATACGTCCTAGCATCAACTCTTAATTTAGTAATTTGTTTCTTTACCTTCAACTTACTGTTTATATATTTATAAAATAATCTAGGGTCACTTTCACATTTATTTACTATGTTCTTCTCATAGTTCATTTTAACTTGCCTAATTATGTTAACATATCTATTCCTCTCCTGTTTATATTTATTCCGATTACTCTCAGTGTTCCTTCTTCTTAATCTAGCCCAAGCTGCATCACGCCTACCCAAAGCTCTTTTGCATTTCAAATTAAACCAATCTTTCTGCTTAGTAAAATTTCCAGTTTTATATCTTGGGACAAACATATTGGTTCCTACTCTATAAATTTCGAGGAATCTACTATATTTACCTTGTACGTCCCGTTCCTTCAAAATAAGATCCCAATCTACTCCCTCTAAATATCTTTTCAAGGATACATAATCAGCTTTACTATAATTTAATCTGTCATTTATGTAGCTATTGTCTAATCTATTGGCATTACTCGAGGTCAACTTCCATTTTAGTAATAGGTGATCACTTTTACCTACAGGACATAGATAGTTTATATCACTAATTTCGTGAGGATCTTTTGTAAAAATCAGATCGAGTTTAGAAGGTTCGTTATTACCCCTCATTCTTGTATTTTCCTTCACATGTTGTGCAAGTACATTTTCCGTAACCAACTCCACTAGCCGACTTCCCCAAGATCTCTGATTTGGCCCTGCATCTCCCGATTCCCAATCAACCTCACTACAGTTGAAATCTCCTACCAAGATCAATCGATTCTTCCTTAAAAGCAATCTTCTCAACGACCGAATCATATCCTCTACCATCTCCTCAAACTCCAACTCCCTCCATGCTCTGGTCTTTGGTGGCATGTAAGCTACTGCTATGTCTAGCTTTTTTCCTTCTATATCATTGAGTTCAACTGCCATTATTTCTGCCTTGTCATTATTTAACTCCACGTGCTTTGCTGTCATAGGGTTCTTAACTAATACTGCCACTCCACCTCCCCTTTTACCCTTTCTATCATTTCTCCATATATTATATCCTTCACTAAACACTATGTTGCTGTCAAAGTCCTGGTTCAGCTTTGTCTCTGTCAAACAGACTATCTGTGGTTGATCTTTTCTTAATATATTATCTAACTCTACCTTTTTACTGTTTATTCCATCTATATTAGTGTAGTAGCACAGTATATTTGAATCCACCTCCTTGTTTCTCTTCCCTCTCTGCCTCCTACCAGGTTCACCTCCTCCTCCTCCATCCCTTCCCTGACCCAGTTCCACCTCCCCCACTAATTCTATTCTCCTCCCCCCTCTCTCTCCCTCTGTTCCACCCTCTCCACCACATCCTGGCTCTCTCTCCGGTCCCCTGCTCCCTGCATTATCTCTCGCTCCGTCTCCTTGCTTTGACTTCGTACTTGTCTCTCTGTCTCTTTCCCTATCACTCCTCTTACTTTCGGTTCTTGGTGGCTCTTGATGTACCACTTCCTTACTTGCCCTTCCCTTATTCTCCAAAAAAAATTCTTCTTTTGCTCTTCAGACAACTTTCCATTCTCTTCATCAGCCTTAGCTTGGAGTTCCCTTAACTGTTCTTGTTCTTCTACACTTAGGTCCTTTTTTACCCTTATATGATTCAGCTCTGTCGAATTTAATTTCCAGCTCACATTGGCTACTGCTTCTGCTGTTGATCTAAACTTTAGTTCCACTCTTAGTGGTCTCATCTCGCCCTTCTTATATATTCCTAACCTTCTCACCTCCTCCAGTTCTTTTACCCATCCATAACCCTCGTCTAAGTAATCCAGTATCCCCTTGACTTTCACAACATCCCTTTCCTTTCTTACCTTCATATCTGCCAGGTGCTCTTCCACATCTCCAAAGATTACTACACACTTACCTCTATCTATTGTCTCTCTCACTACCTTCTCTTTCTTCTTTAAAACTTGCACTACATTTTTTTCAAACTCTTTCTTTTCCTTTTCTCTCTTCCTTCTGCTCCTTCACAATTTCTTCAAGGGCTACCATCGTGGCACTCTCTACCCTTGTCCACTCATTTTTTACCTCACTAATTCCTTTTACTTCCTCACTCAGGTGGCCCTCATATTCCTTAAGCTGAGCCTTGAGTGCCACATTTTCCGACGCTAACTCGTCTACTCTGGCCATCACTGCCTCTAGGCTGTCACTTACTGGCCTAGACCTATCCACCCCGCTAGTAACGCCACACATATCGGACAAAACTTCTACTTTAGCCCCTAACTCCTTCCTCCAATTTTCCATCACTCCCCTCCATCTCACAAGACCCATTAATTGTTTTTTCATACTTGCCAACTGATCATCCTTGTCCTCGGTGATAAAGCCTTCAAATTCATAATCCTCCTCATCCCCAGCTAGGCGGGTGTGTGTGGACGAGCGGTTGTGTGTTTATTGGTACAAATCTCTGGATATTTGTAGGTTTACAGGTACATGAGGTTTGGGGCGACAGTTAATCGGTACACACCTCTTTAAAATACGTTGAAATGGAGTGTTTTCGGTTAGGTTAGGTTAGGTTAGGTTAGTGTAATTAAGGTTTAAAAATCGAAAAATGTACTCGTAAGCATGCACCAAATTGATATGTACCGATAAACGCCAACCGCTCGGGTGTGTGTGTGTGTTTTCATTTCACTTTACAGATGGCCTTTGTTTTGATGTACACTGAATATACCTTCAACCACCTATATTACTTCTGCCTAGAAGAAAGAGATAGGGATAAAAAGAATAGCTTATAATGATGCATGATAATCTATACTTCAAGAAAACAGAAACATTTCCACGGCAGCTTTCTTCAATTTATCATGGCGATGAGTTAAATATGCGGATATGTTGGTGGAAAATGATCAACAGTCTAGTGGATGCCTGGCAAGGGTGAAGGTCACGAGTGTGTCAGGAACAACCTCCCTTGACTGTGGACAGACCCACAGATCACCCTCCAGATGTTACTCAAGGCAAAGTAAAAAGGGCCTTTGTGTCAAAAGACATTTTCCGGTGTTCAAGATTTAATAAAAAGGCTTTGTTTATGTTAAGGATACTTTTTCACTTATTTATAAACAAATTTATTAAAAAAACATGGTTTAACCAAACCACCGAGTTCCACAAAATAACTCGCAGGGCTGGCCCGAAGGATGAGATCAAGATGGACAACTAATCAAGTCAAGATAGATAGAGAAGGGCAGGAGGTGAACAAATCTAAGAAGGTGAAGACATGCAGACACTTCTCACCATTTCACCAGTTCAGCTGGACCACTTGAGCTCCACAGCAGAGCTCTCATAGGGCAGGGCCGAAGGATGAGGCAAGAACTGCTACACTGCATCACCAACCAATAAGTGATCAAGGGCAAAGAATGAGAGATCAGGACTTAGGTAGAAAAAGATCACAGCAAGATGCAAAATGCACTACTGAGGGGAATCGAGTCAGCACGGCCACATCAGCGACCGAAGAGATAAATCAGGTCAGGAGCCTACAACCTAGCTAGGCCAAGGAGGCAAGTGATATAGGCTGCCCGAAGGACAACCGAATGAGACAGAATAAGAACAGATGGGGAAAAACAGAAAGAGGAATGATAAACTACGCAAAATTAGTCAAGCCGACAACAAACGCTCGATGGGAGAGGGAAATATCCATTACCCTCCCCCATCAAGCTCCAGTCGCCGGCAACCGAAGCCCCCCAACCGTGTCAAGGGACGTAGTAGTAGGGGGAACTTTTTCACTTATAACTATAGATATAATTATAGTTGAAGTTATGGAGCAAAGACATGACTTCTGACCGTGACTATACATGAGTCAGCCAAAATAAAGAAAACAGCAGACAATCCTTACCTACGTAATTTACTTAGTGTCAGCTGAATGTGGGGAAATTTACTCCGGAACTTATCATTTAACTCCTTTTTTAGCTCCGACGGTTTGGTGTAATCCATCACCGATGTCTGAAAAGAAAAATATTAAAGTTAAACTCTCGGCTGTGCAGCCCCTGTATTATACACCATACCCGTGCGTAGGTATTTTGATTCATTCCTCACTAAAATCGTTAATTTACCATAAATATAATTAATACTTATCCATATGCGCCTATTTTACGTTAAATATGAAGATAGTAACATGTGACAACAATAAAACAAGTGGGAATAGTGTTTGGGGGGTGACAAACATGAAATATTGCCAAGCGGTTCATTCATGGAATTGACAGGGAGCAAGAGTACACCCTCCCTCCACGAGCTCTAAAGCGAGACTGGAGGTAGTGTGGGCAACTCTCTCTCTCTCTCCTCCCTCCACACCCTCCCTTTCCACCTTAACCGGGTGGGGAGTTTTGGCGCCATAAATAAACCGATAATCACAGGAATAAGAGAAAAATAGGTGATAATTGAAGGGGGGGGGGGGGGGGACTTTTGACACATGTGAAGGAGTGATTGGAGGTATGGAGGGGAATTATCTCACTTAACCCTTCCTACCCGGTCTGCCTTAGGTAAGGACAGCACGAAAGAAGGGCCGCTACCCGGTATGCCTTATCTAAGGCATGAGCTTAATAGCCTAATTAAGCTTGGTCCGAACGCCGTGCGTACGACGTATGTCAACAAACCCAAGCGTTCGTCACCGCACCTCCGAAAACAAGAAGGAGAAGACTCCTCAATGTTATTGTTCTGACGTCATGACGAAATTAGTGTCTAAAAAGCCCCCATATTGGCAACATCTCTGCAATATTGGCTCCACTAAAATCGTCATCACAACTGAACCAGTTGACTTACAGAGCTCTACTCAATGCAAAATACAGATTGAAAACCGCACTACGATTATAGACGAGTGGGAAAGTTCTAGCAGTGAAAATAAACATAAATACGGTAGCCTAGGCCTAGACGTTTTTCAGCCATATCGCCCGGGTAGGGGCGACCGTCATTTGGTAAGACAGCCCGGGGAGGAAGGGTTAAAACACCCCCCAAAAAAAAAAAAAAAAAAAAAAAAAAAAAAAAAAAAATATTTTTGTATTGCCCCTGGGCCATGCCAAATATCACTCCTCCACCTCCCCTCCTTCAGTTATCACCTATTTTCCCTGTTATTCCCTTATTCTGTGGTATATTTTCGTGCTAACATTAGCGAGTTGCAAGCAAGGCATTGTCATCACTGTTAGCAAGCAAGTGCAAGAGAGAGAGAGTATCGATCGACAGTCTCTCTCCAGACGTTGGGAAAAGTGGTGGGAAAGGAGGTTGCCTCAGCCATACATTATGTAACTCCCGGCCTGTATCGCCGATTTTGACCATCCAAACGCTGTTTCCACTTGTTTTATTGTTGTAACAGGTTAATACCTTTATAATCAACCTATAATAGGCGCATATGGATAAGTATTAATGCTATTTATGGTAAAATAACGATGTTAGTGATGGGAACAGCTCAAATACGTCAGCACAGGAGTGTGGTGTCTCATACCCCCCATGCGCACTTCAGAGGTTAAGAGTCTCCCTGCAGCTACCGGGTTAATATTTTCCAAAATTAACCTGAAGAATAATTATTTTGCATAGGCTATAATTAGCAGATACAGTATTCATTAATTTTTGGCTGACTGACTCCTACTCTTCCAAATGAACAGCTCATTCTTCACACTGGAAAAATAAATATTGTTGAAAATAATTCACATGTACAGTACAGTATTTTCTAAATACAGTATTGATACAAAACTACAATATATCAATTCTTAGGATATTGATACTGTACCAGTAACGGCGTCTACGCCGTGGGACCACCTCCCGGAGCTGCCAACCGCGGATGGCTGCCGACCCTCCACGGCCGGAGACAAGATCAATCGACCAGTGGAGGACAACCGGATGCCGGCCGCGGGGAGCAGTTTCGGGAGCCAAACCGTCACAACTATCCCCTGCCCCCTCCCTGGGGGCACAGGTCCTTGGAGCGGCTTCGGTCGCGCCGGGAATTTCCACACCTCTCACACCACACACACACATCACACAGTTTTTCCTACACCGAGAAATGACTCTCCGGCTGTCATTTCTCGAAGACTTCTTTTAGCCGGAGACATTGAGAGCAACCCAGGACCCACGTACACATACATATGTCCAACTTGCTCAAAACCCATCACTTCGAGTCGCCACACTAAGGGTTCAGTTCTCTGCAATGCATGCAGGAACTGGACCCACTTCACCTGTACAACACTTGCCTCCAAGAAACACTACACGAACACCTGGACCTGTTCCTCATGCCCCTCCCTCTCCCAGTCAAATCCCTCGCCTAAACCCCGTCCACCTCTCCTCCCCAACCCACCTAGCCTTTCCATATCATCCACTCCCCCCCCCCTAAAACCCGTCCACCTCTCCTCCCTAACCCACCTAACCTCCCCATACCATCCACATCCTCAACTCAACATACCACACCCCATCCTAATCCATTCCAACCCCCATCTCCTGCTCCCCAATCCCCACCCCCACCTCACCCATCCCAACCTCCAGCCCCTCCCTCATCCCCACCCCATCCTCGTGCAGCAGCACCCAACATACATCGTGCACATAACATTAACATTCTCCAATTGAACATAGATGGCATTAACACAAAGAAACACGAACTCTCACACTTCATCAAACAACACAACATACACATTGCCATCTTACAAGAAACAAAACTCCGCACATCACAAAAAACACCCACATTTCATAATTTCACCACCATCAGACAAGACCGGGCTGTCGGCGGGGGCGGTGGACTCATCACCCTGGTACACAATGAAATATCATACATAGTAACCAGTGTACAAACCAAATCCCTCCTCCCCCCAAATGATAACACAACAGAAATACAATCAATTAAAATACGCACTGGCAACAAATCCAACATAACCATCATAAACACATACATCCCTCCCCAAACATCCCCTACAGTACCAAATGAATACAGACCACACTTACAACACATCACAAACACCCCACACATCATCCTGGGTGGTGACTTCAACGCCAAGACGTCGGCCTGGTTTGTCGACAACCCCGACACAGACAGAGGGCTGGTACTACAAAACCAAACAGATAACCTCATCATCCTTAACGACATCCATCAACATACCCATATTCCTCACCAAGCCCTCTATAACCCATCATCTCCAGACATCACCTTTTGCTCCCCAGAACTCGCCCCCACAACATCCTGGAGGGTGGTCAGAATCTTAGGCTCTGACCACCTCCCGATCATTATCACCACCAAAACCAGACTCACCCCAGCTAGCCACAAACACACATACACCAATTATAAAAGAGCTAACTGGGAAGCATTTACAAATGAGACAGAACAACACTTCACAACTCTAAACAGTACACCCATCACTAACATCAACAATGCTGTACACATACTCAATAAAACTATCCAAAACGCTGACAAGAAACACATTCCAAGAGGTAACAGAAAAAGACACAACCCCAACTTCACACCAGAAATTCAAAACCTCATCAGACAACGCGACACACTGAAACACTCCCCAGCACCCCACACACAAGACATCACACAACAAATTCAAGCACTCAACACCCAAACTAACAACAAAATACAAGAACAACAAAAACTAAATTGGAATAACTTCCTACAAACACTTGATCACAAAACATACCCCAAAAAACTCTACAAAACACTAAACAGCAACACAACACAATCACATGCTGCAATCACAACAACAGACTCTACTCCTTCATGTAAACAACAAGCAAACACTCTCATCAATCACTTCTCACATGTCAGCCACCTAAAACCTCACAAAGACGACCGACGTGTCATCCGACATAAGAGACAATTCCCCACAGACCCTGACTATAAACCCTTCACCAATCACCAGACAAAGCATATCATCAACAATCTCAAGCACTCACCCGCCTGTGGCCTAGACAACATAAGCAACATACACCTCAGACACCTGGGACCACAAGGCATACAAGCACTCACTAACATATCAAACTACAGCTATTCACACAACACAATACCAGACATTTGGAAGCATGGTATCATCATCACATTCCCCAAACCCAACAAAGACCCCACGCTACCCTCCTCGCACCGCCCCATCACACTCCTTTGCTCCCCCTCCAAAGTCATGGAACGCCTAGTATTACAACTAATTACACCCGACCTACCCCTAGCTCCAACACAACATGGCTTTAGGCCACTGCACTCCACAAACACTCTTCTCACAGACCTTACACAAAGAGCTCTTGATGGCATCAACTCAGCTAGACCACCACACAGATCACTATTAGCCACACTCGACATTAGTAAAGCCTTCGATGCCATCCCCCGCCACAACCTAACAAACAAAATCTACAACACAAACATGCAAAACAACACAAAAAGGTGGCTGGCCAACTTCCTAGCAGGCAGATGTGCACACGTATCTTTTGCCGGTCAGTCATCTAAAATCAGAAACTTTCCAAACGGAGTCCCACAAGGATCCGTCCTATCGCCCGCACTCTTCAATCTGTACATGCACGATATAACTACACCCAATACGCCCCAAATAAACTTAGCCTCCTATGCAGATGACATAACACTCACATGCACACACCATGACCCAAGAAGAGCAACAGATCTCCTTCAACCCTATCTCAACACACTACATGGCTGGTGCACTACAAACAGACTTAATCTAGCCCCAGCCAAATCCACCGCAACCCTGCTCACAAGCTGGACAGGTGAACACGAATACATCCCTCAACTCACCATAAACAACACACCCCTAACACATACACACACACCCAAAATCCTAGGAGTAACATATGATACTCATATGACATTCAAACAGCACACCACAAACATTAAAAAGAAACTGACACCCAGACTTAACGCCCTCAGGTCACTTGCTCACACAAAATTTGGACACAACAAAGAAACTACCACCACAGTATATAAACAATACATAAGATCAGTGATGGAATACGCAAGCCCAGCCTGGGCTTCTAACCTAGCTGAAACACATCATAAGACCTTACAGACTATTCAAAACAAAGCCCTGAAGATCATTACAGGCTGCACAGCTACTGCACCCACAGATCACCTACATCAAGAAACCAAAATCCTCAAAGTCAAAGACCATCTGGACATGAGAGGCACTCAATTCCTGGCAGCAGCCTCCACGACCCAAGACCACCCACTAAACTACATGGCAACACACCCACAGACACCAAGAAATATCAAAACAACACCCAGCACACGGTATCACACACAATTATTGTCCTCTCTCCCTCCCTGCCCATCCCGAACCAACTTCCAGAAGCACATCCATACTCATATCTCTCGCCAATCCATCCACTCACTCACAGACAACACGCAGCTGGATGCACGACCTCCCGAAATCCATCCTTCCGAATCCTCCCTCCCTCGCGAGGACAGAGTCCACCTGGCCAGGCTGAGATGCGGACATCATCCAGCTCTCCTGAGCTATCAGAAGAGACTGGATGACTCCGTTGTCGACGCCTGCCCGGGATGTAACACAGCACCCCATACCATTAAACACATCATAGAAGACTGCATTTCACACAACCACTTACGCCAACAACATAATCTACACTCAATGAGAGCTCTGTGGGAAAGCCCGATCGTGGCCATGGCCTTCCTCAGGGACTCGGGGCTGTTCGGCCAGGCAGCTTAGGGAACAACAACAACAACAACAACAGACACACAAACATTTTCAGTCTTACAATACACTGAATAAAAAGCCTTTCAAGATCAACATAAGGCTGCAAGCAGTCCCACTTGAAACTCAGTTCAGGGTTCCATAAGTGTTAGAATCAGGTCAATTGTTGACTTCTCGGGGTGAGATCAGATTGCTAGGGTATTTGATCTTTTAGCAGATGGTCTCAAATTTATAGCGTAACAACTTATGAGTTTTTGCCATACATCCATGGGAACTATAATATGCAGATGACCTAGTACTTATTGTAGATAGTGTGCGGGATGCCGAGGCCAAGTTCAGAAGATGGAGAGAGGGCATGGCAAGTAAAAGATTAGAAGTGAATACTGTATAAATAAGACCAAGGTTTTACACAGTAGATTAGTACTGTACTGTATACATAATAATTTACTGGTATTGATCTTTGTATATTCGAATGTAAGAATGTGCCTTGGGAATTAATACAATACGTGTGTATACGAGTTGCGCATCAAACCGATCATTAGTCAGGGATATAAACAAACCTGCTCCCCACTTGCTATCCAACTTTCAAGCTGTTTAAACTTAAATTATAGTGATCGCCGTATTTCCGCTACATCCTAGAGACCTAGACTCTCAACAACTCAGCTCAGATCTACAAATCAGATAAGCCTTAGTTATTATCACTGGAACCCATATATACTGAATGCTTGTTTTATGTATATTCTACACTATACAGTATTAAGATTATTAATTTCTTCCTTTTTCTTTCAATACTCCTTTATCGCAAGTCTCGATAAAACAGGTCCTTTGAACATAGAAAAATAATAGGTCCTTCTTTCCTTTCATTCTTACTCCTCTGAAGTTTGTTCCTGTTTCCCTTTTACTGGATTTTGTTCAATTTCCTTTTCACTATTCACTTTCCTGTTCTCATTTATCCTTCTTTTCTATTTTTGGCATTCCTCGGCTATCTCCACGACGGTGCCGGTTCTTGGCCTTATTTATTTCTTGTGGTCGGGAGTGTTGCCGTACTAGGGCATATTTGTGGATCCCTTATATATTTATCATCCAAGTAATTACTGCCACTTTAGGCCAAAATTTACAGTTGTAGGTGGGTTGTATGGGGTTCCACATGCAGGAGATGCCAATAAGGGGGAAATATTTGAGGATATGGTTAGTTGTTATTCTGCCAAGTTGGAATTAGATCTTTAGGCTTAACATGCAAGTAGGGGTTAGTGCAATATTTTTATCGCAACAGTCCCAATAAGTATCGTTGCCAATGAGGTTATACTGAGATACGAGGATATTCATTACATACATACAGTACATACATCTATCTATCTATTGCCTGACGCCGTGATCCCCGAAGGGGTGGCCACGAACGAACCGCCCCCATGCACCTCTGTCCCCAGTCAGTCGACGCCCCTCCCCCCAACCAGCACCGCCTTCGTTCATGTACTTCCTCACTCCATCCTTCCACCTCTCTTTCAGTCTACCTCTCCCTCTCTGTCCCTCCACCTCGCTCTCGTACACCCTCTTAGTCATTCTCTCGCTTCCCATACGTTCCATATGGCCGAACCATCTCAAGTTGTTCCTTTTCACACTTTCCAGCACATCTACCTCCACACCACACCTCCTTCTTACTTCCTCATTAGTCTGTCTATCCCTCCATTTAACTCCGCACGCAAATCATCATCATATCATCATCATCTCAGACGCCTTGCTTCCCCCTGGGAAACCCCCACTAGAGGAAGGCCATGACAGAAACGTCTCCAAGCTACTTTGTCAAGACATGCCTCCTTTGCCCGTGCCACAATGCTCCTGGAAGTTTTTCTTCAATATATTTTTCCACTTTCTTTTCCCATACCATAGGTGGTCTTCCACTACTAGCGGTTCCACTCACCTGACTCCCATATATCTTTCTTGGCATTCTGTCTTCATCCATTCTCTGAACATGACCATACCACCTCAAAGTACTTCTCTTTATCCACTCAACCACACCACAATCAATGCCCAAAGCCTGCTCTTCCATTCCAAAGGACTCGTACACTTCCCTATTACTTGGCCCATCTAGCCTATTCATGCCAGCTGCCATTCTGAAAAAGCTCATCTCCACAGCTCTTAGTTTGAAGAGGTCCTCGTCACTTGCCGTCAATGTCTCGCTTCCATACGAGAGTGTTGGGAGCAGCACACTGTTTCTCAGTGACTTTTTGACTTCCTGGCTAACCATTCTTCCTTTGAGAATACTATCAAGTTCTCCAATCACTTTTCTCCCTTGCATTTTTCTCTCTTTTATCTCACTCTCCATTTTACCATATTTGCATAGTACAGCTCCCAAATACTTGAAACTTTCAACCTCTTCTAGTACTTCATTTTTCAATTTTATATTACAACTTTTCTTGTGTTCTTTCTTGATTCTATATTTTTCCTTAAAATCTATAGTTTCATGCATTCTTCTCTCAAACACCATTACCTTACATTTCCCTACATTGACCTTTAACTTTCTCTTTTCACATACCCTGTCAAAGTCAGTGACCACTCTCTGAAGTTCTTCAGCATTTTCCGCCAACAGGACTGCATTGTCCGCATATAGGCATGTTAAAATCTTCCATGTTCTTCCCTCTGATTCCAGTCTAGCTCCCACACCCATTGATACAGCCCTACATTCCCTAATCACTCCATCCATGTATATATTGAACAACCAAGCTGACATCACACATCCCTGTCTTACACCTACATTGACCTCAAAACTTTCACTTAACTTATCCCCTACCTTCACATTTGCCATTGCATTCCTATAAAAAGATTTTACTGCCATTAGCAACTTTCCTCCCACACCATATACTGTTAACACATCCCACAGGTCTTCCCAGTCTACTTTGTCGTAGGCTTTTTCCAAATCCATGAATGCTGCATAGAGTTTTCTGTTTTTGGCCAGATACTTCTCTACCAACAATCGCATTGAGGCTATCTGGTCAATGCAGCCCCTGCCCTTTCTGAAACCTCCCTGTTCCTCGCCTATTTTGTCATCCGTTATCTTCTGTAGCCTCTGTGTTACTACTCTTGCGTGTACCTTTCCACGTATGCTAAGCAAGCTAATTCCCCTATAATTCTTACACTCTTCTTTACTTCCCTTCCCTTTGTACAAGGGTACTATCACTGCTTTCCTCCAGTCCTCTGGTACACTTTCCTTTTCCCATGCTAATTTACATAACCTATGCATTATGTCAACAGCTTCTTCTCCTCCATATCTCAGCATTTCACCTGGGATGTTATCTACTCCAGCAGCTTTGCCCATTTTAAGTCTATTGATTGCTTCTTTTACTTCTTCTCTGCTTATCTGGCTTTCAACTACCCTGTTTATTCTACCTCTCTCCATTCCTATGGATGAGATCTTTGCCTTCCCCCTACTCTTTACAGCTAAGCTACTAAAATGATCTTTCCATACTTTCACCACACCATCACCCTCTACCACTTCCCCAGGGCGGGTGCCCAACCCCGAAAAGGGTTGAAATAGGGGAGCTATCCCCCCGCCAAAGGCAGCTTTCTAGGGCCTTTCCTAGCTGATGCTGAGAGGATTGGGTTCTAGTCATGTGGTGATGGGCTGGTCTATCAGAGTGAGAACTGAGCGATCTCTGCCATACCCATAGCTTACTCTGACTGTTCCTTTTACTTATATATTTTCTAGATCTCAAGTGACGGCGTCTCTTGCGTGGATTGACCTCCTAATCTACCAAGATTGGAAGCCAAAGCGTCACATCTTTCCTTTGCCCTTCAACTTTCTCTTCATAATTGCTGAGGGGCACAGGGCCCTGGGTGGGGCTTGGTTTCCCGGGCGTTTCCGCGCCCTCCTCAGCTCCCCGCCATGGAGTGGCTTCGGTCACCCAGGCTTTATTATGGTCGGCAGGGAGGGTTCTGTGGGGGCGCTCGGTTATAGCCTTGGCCTTGCTCGGGGCCTTGGGGCTGTTCGGCCAGGCAGCTTGGGGAAAAACAACAACAACAACAACAACAACCACTTCCCCATTCATGTCCCTCATCCTACCACCTGAGACACTCTCAGTCTTCTTCCCTCTGGCTTCTTTCACAGCTCTGTAGTATGCTTTCCTGTCATTCAGAAACTGTTCACTAATCTTTCTCCCATATGCCTCATCTGTCTTCCTTTTAGCGTCTTGTATCGCCCTCTTCACTCTTTGTTTCAAATTTTTATATTCTTCTTTCCTCGCATCTCTAGTTTCTCTAGGTATATTCTTTTGCAGCATACTCTTTCTGAACTCTTTCTTCTTTTTCACTATTTCTTCTATCTCTTTACTAAACCATGCGTTACCTTTCTTCTTCCACATTTTAAAGGTTTTCTTCCCACATACTTTCTCAGCTGTTTTAATCATGGAGTCTCTTGTACCTTTCCATACTTCGTTTACAGTATTTCCCAGATCTATCATAACATTCATGTCCTTTATAGTCTCTTTCAGGATGTCCTTGTATTTTGTTGCATTACATTCTTCATTTAATTTTCTCACATTTATTCTCTCTACTGTCAGTTTTCTCTCTTTCCTCTCATATTTCCACTCTTTCCTTATCCTCACTTTTGTCAGCACTGTATAGTGGTCTGATCCTGTCAGCATACCTCTTACAGCTTTTGAATCTAAAATTCTTCCTTTTAGTCCGGAGTCCATCATGGCATAGTCAATTAGAGATTTCTGTTCCTGCTCACCTTCACCTCTGTGCCATGTATATCTATGAATGTGATGATGTTCAAAAAATGTGTTAGCCAGAAACATCTCTCTCTCCGCACATACTTCTAAGTCACCATTCATATTCCTACCCTCCACACCCCATTTACCCACTATACCTTCTATCTCCTCGTTTCCAACTCTACCATTCATATCGCTTACTTGTGTACACTCTTGCCTTTCTCTTATACATTTATTGACTTTATTCCAAAATTTTCTATTTTCTTCCGCACCTTCCCAGTTTCTTGGTTGACTGGTGCATAGACACACATAAAAGTATACCTATCTATCCCAATCTTGCACTCACACCATACAATTCTTGAGTCCACGCATCCATAGTTTTTCACACACTTCCTCAACCTTTCTGACAAAATTACTGCTACCCCTTCCTTTTTCTTACGTTTATATCCTGCATCCAATCCAGACCAGACAACCCATCCTTCCCCACCCCACAAATCATGCTCACTCTCACCATCCCACACTCCAGAACCCAACAGGTGCGTCTCACCTACCCCACACACATCCACACATCCATCTTTAAGCTCTCGCATCAGACACTCTCTCTTGCTAAAATCATTTATGCCATTGGCATTGAAGGCACAGACACGGAGCACGCTTTCCTTCACCCGAACAACGTTTCCACCACTTTTCTGCTTTGTTCCTCCACCCCCGAGGGGGTCCTGGCCAGCAGCATACCGAGCACAGTTGTTTCCCAGGAGGACTTGGGGCCTGGACATAATGCCTCCAAACAGCGCACGCACTTCTTAAGTAATTCATTTCCACTGCTCTCACTCTTGGTCTGAGTCTCTCAACCAACGTTCATACTTCGCTTCCGTAAGTCAGTGTCGGGATTACCACACTGTCATGCAAGGACTTCTTCACTTCCATACTGACCACCCTATTTCTTGTTACTGCTTTCAGCGTTCCTACAACCCTCTTCCCCTGTTGTACCCTCTCCCGTACTTCTTCATCCATAGTCCCATCTTTACTCAACACACTGCCCAGATACTTAAAAGAGTTGACGATCTCCATAGCCTGACCATTCAGCTTCACCTCACACTCTGTGACTTCACCCCTTTCGAAGACCATAACCTTGCTCTTCCCCGCATTTACCTTCAAATTCCGTTTTTCGCAAACTGTTCCAAACTCATTTACCAGACCCTGCAACTCCCATTCATTATCACTCATCAGAACTGTATCATCCGCAAACAGCAGTATAGGTAGCTTCCACTCAATTCCCTCCCTTTTCAGCGATACACCAACATCCACTGCTCTTGATAGTAATTCTTTCATGACTCCATCCAGTACATAGATACACACACAAATTTAAAGACCGAGTGCTCCACACGAAGTGCTGTTCTGGCAACCCTGTTAAGAGCTGCCTCACTTGTCAGGTTCTTTGATTTAAGATCAGACTGCAAGGTCCGATCCCACGTCTTTCTTGGTCCGCTCCTTGGTGCAGCTCCATCCACATTCAAGGACTTGCATCTTTTCACACAGCTTAGTTCATCCATCCTCTCCACATGTCCAAACCATCCAAGCCTGCTAGTACGCATCTCATCAATGATACTCTTGACACCTAACCTCCTTAGCTCTTCACTTGATATCCTATCTTGCAGTTTGGCACCACATATCCATCTCACCATTCTCATCTCATTGCATTCCATTATGTTGATATCATCTGCTTTGATAGGCCACATTTCTGAAACATATGTCATTGCGCTTCTAACACATGAAGCATACACCTTTCCCTTCAAGGGGAAAGGGAGTCTTCTCATGGTGCGTAGTGGCAACAGTTCTCTAAACTTTCCCCAGCCGCATCTTATTCTGGTGATAGTAGCGGCCTCAGCCCCACCACTGGCAGAGAAGGTATCACCCAAGTAGCAAAACTTGTCCACCATCTCCAGTGCCTCACTGCCAAAGTTAACACTCTCGAGCCGGTCATTGAACACAAGCTCACCTTTGCATACTAGCCTATGCATACAAATTTCTTAATTTCGAACTTCTTCCTTGATAGAGGTTCCTTTATTCTAGTGCAGCGCTTCTTCCCATGATGGACCCAGCAGCGGCAGACGCTACACTGTATTGAGTTCGCGCTCACCCCTTTTCTGCATACCGAGCATGGGTATTCTATCTATCTATCTATTGCCTGACGCCGTGATCCCCGAAGGGGTGGCCACGAACGAACCGCCCCCATGCACCTCTGTCCCCAGTCAGTCGACGCCCCTCCCCCCAACCAGCACCACCTTCGTTCATGTACTTCCTCACTCCATCCTTCCACCTCATATTCGGTCTACCTCTCCCCCTCTGTCCCTCCACCTCGCTCTCATACACCCTCTTAGTCATTCTCTCGCTTTCCATACGTTCCATATGGCCGAACCATCTCAAGTTGTTCCTTTTCACACTTTCCAGCACATCTACCTCCACACCACACCTCCTTCTTACTTCCTCATTAGTCTGTCTATCCCTCCATGTAACTCCGCACGCACTCCTTAAGTAATTCATTTCCACTGCTCTCACTCTTGGTCTGAGTCTCTCAACCAACGTCCATGCTTCGCTTCCGTAAGTCAGTGTCGGGATTACCACACTGTCATGCAAGGACTTCTTCACTTCCATACTGACCACCCTATTTCTTGTTACTGCTTTTAGCGTTCCTACAACCCTCTTCCCCTGTTGTACCCTCTCCCGCACCTCTTCATCCATAGTCCCATCTTTACTCAACACACTGCCCAGATGGGTATTGTCACGGACCTATAGGCTCTGACTGTACGGGTTCACTTCCACCCTTCAAACGCATCAACCAGTCTGAGATCGGGGTCGGGGCTTCAAGCAACCAAACCAACAGAGGCCCGAAACTTCGCATCCCAATATCCTTCTCATTTTGATCGAGAAGAGTTTCGAAGTCTCACTCAATAAATATGTAATTCAAATTAAAGTTCAATGCTATCTCTGCTCATGAACACCAGGGGGTGGAAGTTTCTTTTCTGGTCACATTAAATCTACCGTAGTCAATGACGGGACGGGAATAATGAGTGGGGTCAGTGTTATCTTAGACTTTCTCGGTGCAACGTTCTCGGGAATATCGCTTCCAGAAAGCGTTGTTTTAAAGCTCCAGGAACTACCCCCCTTCGGTTTGACTACGGGAGATATCGTGACTATAACTTATATTTTCATTTTCTTTTTTGTTTTCATTTTGTATAAAGTAGAGTGTTTTAAATATCTAGGAGGAACGATAAGCAGGAGTGGAGGTATGGAAGTGGAGGTAAAACAGAGTGTGTGTGAAGGAAGGAAGGTTTTCGGAGCAATGAGAAGTATGTGGAAGACGAGAAATCTCGGAGTGAAAGTAAAAAGTGCACTGTATCAAGGAATTGTTGTGCCAAAAGTGATGTATGGGGCTGAGACATGGGCTCTGAAGAAAAAGGAGAAAAGAGGACTGGATGTGATGGAGATGAGCTGCTTGAGGAGTATGTGTGGAGTTACTCGTAGAGACAGATTGAGGAATGAAGAGATACGTAGGAGAGTCGGGCAGCAGGAACATTTGTCAGCCAGAGTGGACAGAAGGGTGCTGAGCTGGTATGGTCATGTTGAACGAATGGGAGATGAAAGGCTTACAAAGAGAATATGTGAGTCAGGTACAAAGGGGAGATAGAAGGGCAGGAAGACCCCCATTGAGATGGAGAGACTGTGTAAAAAAGGCTTTGGATGATAGAGGAATGACTATAGATCAGGCAGGGGAAGTGGTGGTGGACAGGAGTGAATGGAGAATGCTTGTGAATAGTTGAGTGAACACGTGGTCATTTGGAGTAAGGGGTCGGGCGCAAGTTCGACTAGATAATAGTCCATCAGGCGCCTGGCCCGGGGGGACGATTAATATGAAGGGTGTGCCTGGAAGTGTGGTGGGAGGGCTTGTGGCTTTGGCTCCGCTGCATGTCTGCCTGCCGAGATCGGAACCTCTCCGGGTGGTCAGGGGCCGGGGGAGTGCTGGAGCGACCTTGGTAACCCTGGTCTCTGGGTCTTCTCCTGGGTGACCTGGATGTGTGTGAGTTTGTGTTTTTTATCTGTGTTTATTTTTTGTTTTATGTTGTTTTTGTGTTTTCCCTGTTCTTGCTCTGTCTTGAGTCGGCTACCCCCAAAATGGGGATTGGGCCTGAGCATATAGATAGATAGATAGATAGATAAATGAAATATTTTGCATTAATATTAATTACCATTGTATTTGTTTTATTTTGTTTTATAACTTTAAATTATAATTATATAATACATAATGGTTTTGTTATATTACTTAGTTTGCAAGTTTTACATTTTAATTTGATTTTATTATATTAACAAAAATTGTGTATTCTTTTCTTATCCATATATATTTATACCCTAATGATTAAATGAAGTGAGGAAGATTAACCCTATATAATATCCAGAAGACTACTTTGAAATCTGATTAAAATACGAGAACAACTCTTAAATTAAAATATCATCTTAGTAATAAATATTAAAATACGAGAACTACTCTTAACCCTCCAGCCCCGGCTATGTATTACAGTATATATATATTCCTCGAAACCCGGGTGTTTTGGCCGAAAAACGTCTAGGCTAGGCTACCGTATATTCGTTAATCAGACTGCTTCCCACATTCCCGCGCATCCCCAAGCGTAGCTGTGTTATTTACCTGTAGAATGGCATTAAGTAGAGCTCTCTAAGTCAACTGGTTGAGCTGTGATGATGATTTCATTGGAGATAACTTTATGGCCAAAACAGCCACTTTACACCACTTTTCGATACTTAACAACAACATACAGGCACACACGAACAAGCGACGCTCTCCTTCTTGTGGCCGGAGATGCGGGGCGTCGGTCCAGCCGGCTGTTGTTTACATGCGTCGGACCGACGCCTCGCACACGAAGCTCACAGGCTTTCAACCACTGGGCGTTCAAGAGGCCTTCCGGGTACCTGTTATATGCTTTTTTATGGGCGTTCAAGAGCCCTTCCGTGGTGAGAGGGTTAAAGAGACTTTACCTTAATACAAGTACTAAATTAATAAAAGTACTTATCCATACTGAACACCCTTAAACTAAAGTTCAGTCTTTGTGTTCAACCTAAAGGTCACCCTCTAGACTCCTTCGGGGCTAAACCTTTAACTAAGCTAGTTCCACTAGTCTCTCCAAACTTTGGGTTGTAACAGTATGCACCACATTTTTCTACCTTTCCTAGCCCTAATCTACTGTGTAAAACCTTGGTTTTATTTATATCAACTCTTAACCCTTTACTTGCCATGCCCTCTCTCCATCTTCTGAACTTGGCCTCAGCATCCTGCACACTATCTGCGATAAGTACTAGGTCATCATCTGCGTATAGCAGTTCCCAGGGGAGCCCAGCTCTGAAATCACCAGACAGTGCCTCCAGAACCATAACAAAGAGGAGAGGGCTTAACACAGAGCCCTGGTGGACTCCAACGCAAACTGTAAACTCCTCACTCAGTACACCTTTCTCCTTCACTGCTGTTCTTGAGTCCTCTTACATCTTCATTATCACACGCATCAGCCACTCCTCTACGCCAAGTTTTCTCATAGCCCACTCAACAACTTCTCTGGGCATCCTATCAAAGACCTTCTCCAGGTCTACAAACACAAGGTACAGATCCCTATCTTTGGGTATATATCTTTCCTGCACCTGCCTGACTATGAAGATAATGTCAATTGTGCCACTTCCTGGCATGAAACAGAACTGCATATCATCGATTGAAATGCTTTCCCTTATCATACCTTCAAAAACTCTCTCTGGCACTGACGGGAGCTCAAAACACAATACAGTAAACCCCCGCTCTTTCGGACTTCAATCTTTCGGAATTCTCAGACTTTCGGACTAGCATTTCAATTCGGACTCATGGTTCAGCCTTTCGGATTTGTCCGAAAGGCTGAGAAAATACCTCAGTCATTTTCGGACTACACTTTCGGACTACATTTAACTTCGGACTCATGCTTCAGCCTTTCGGATTTGTCCGAAAGGCTGAGAAAAATTAAATCGCATTCGGACCAAAGAGCCGAGTTTCGGACTTGTCTGGTTAGGTGAATGTGTATTCGGACATTATTTCAGCCTTTCGGATTTGTCTGAAAGGCTGAGAAAAATTATTTCGCATTCGGACCGAAGAGCCGAGTTTCGGACTTAAGAGCAAACCTGGTGGTCCCTCAGATATCCACCCCCGGCAGGGTTGGGTCATTGACACAGGGCCCTCCCGGTCGTCATCATGCGACTGTGTCAAGAGCATTGCAACGTCCCAAAGCTGCTCGTCGGTGCAGCTTTTTCTTTAGTAATATAAGGGGACTTCACTCTAACATAAATTCTGTACACCAATTTCTTCAAGCAGAATCCCCTACTCTCCTTTTTTTGACAGAGACTCAAGTAACATCCACATCTGACACGTCTAGATTTAATTTTCCAGGTTATCAACTGCTCCAAAATTTCAGACCTAAAGGAGGTGTATGTTGCTTCGCAAAATCTGAAATTGCCCTGGAGGAGGTTACTAGTTTCAATTGTCCCTATTTTGATTATTCTATATACAAATTAATTTCTGCTGGTAAATTTAAATACATATGTTGCATCTACAGTTCCCCAAATACTCCTCCAGAGCAAAGTCTTTTTGATTCTCTGTCCTCACAACTCAGTGTCCTCAACTTAAATGCTTCTTCTGAAATCACTGTGTTGGGTGATTTTAATGTCCATAACGTTGAATGGCTCACTCATTCAGCCAGGACTGATGATGCTGGTCTTGAATGTGAGCTATTTGCAGACTCATTTAATCTCACTCAACTAGTCAACCAACCCACCCGTGTACCAGATAATCCTAATCATAATTCCCACCTACTGGACTTATTTTTAACAACCAATTCAGAAAATGATGATGTTACAGTGAGGTCCCCGCTTGGATCTTCTGATCACTGTCTGATACAGGCCACTTGTCTATCACCTACCACACCTTCCCACTCTGAACCTGTTTTGGTGACTAAATGGCATTACGATAGCATCAGAAATCATGCCAAAACTGTATTAAACCTAACTAAATCAAACTTTCTCCACAAGCAGGCAAATAAACTTCTAAATAATCCAAATGATAACAAAATATTTTGGTCTACTCTTAACTCATTTAAATCCAACTTCACTACTGCTTCATCCATTCCACCATTAAAATCTCCGACTGGCAATCTTGTAAGTGACCCACGAGGTAAAGCTAACCTTCTTGCGGATATTTTCGCCACCAACTCAACCTTAGATGAAATAAATCAAGATGTCCCTGTACTTAATTTTAATTCGCCTGAAATTCCCTCACTTAAGATCCACACCAGACATTTCAAAACTATTTTGCAGAATCTCTCAGTAGATAAGGCTCCTGGTCCAGATGAAATTCCTCCAATAGTACTTAAGAATTGCTCCTTGGTGCTCGCTCCTGTATTGGCAAAAAATTTCCGTCTGTGTACTCATACCTCATGCTTCCCAGTACCCTGGAAAGAAGCAAACATTCATCCAGTTCCTAAAAAAGGTGCCTCTTCAGATCCATCAAACTACAGACCAATAGCTATAACTTCCACTCTTGGTAAAGTCTTTGAAATTATATTAAATAATCACATAATTAACCCTTAAAGAGCGGCGCTCGACTTAAGTCGTGCACCAATTTGCAGCAAGTTAGGAGCATTATTAAGGCTTTTAAAGGGTTAAAATCGAGTGCAAATGGCCGGGAGCGCAGCGGGCCAGACAGCCGACTCCCAGGGCTTACTGCCGCCCATTAACTCATGTTCCCTGTGTTCTCAAGAGGCCGGCAGTGTAGCCAGTAGTGAGCATAGCTGGGAAAAATATGCCGAAATACGCTAAACTCCCATGTTACTGGTATCACTGTATGAGAACCACGAGTGCTACGTAGCTCGTTCTGCTCTCATTTTGAAGCTTTTAGCGCCTAGATTTTTGCTAAATAATTTTTTTTTAATGCAGATACTTGATTTATCATTCAGGAGGGCCTGAATATGCCCAAAATAGCCCAAAACACCCTGCTAGACAAGGGTTAAGCATCTTGAGAATAATAAATTAATCAGTGATAGGCAATATGGTTTTAGACGATGTCGATCAACTGCAGACATGCTTTGCCTTCTTACGCATCAAATCAACCAAGCTACAGACCAACATGGTGAAACACATACAATAGCACTGGATATATCAAAGGCATTTGATAGAGTCTGGCATCAATCCTTATTGTCGAAGATGTCACACTACTGCCTTGCATCATTAGTTCCACTAATTTCTTCTTATCTTCATAACAGAAAAATATGTGTAATGGTAGATGGCCTTTATTCTCAATTTCACTCAATAAATGCTGGTGTTCCCCAGGGATCAGTTTTGGCCCCAATTCTGTTCCTCATTCATATCAATGATCTTATATCTACCACTCATAATCCAATGCATTCCTACGCAGATGACTCAACACTCCACAGTTCCTTCACATTTACCAATTCTTTCACCCAATCCGATCTTATAAATTCAAAAATAAACACTGCAATTTCTCTGAACCAGGACCTTTCTAGAATTGATGGATGGGGACAAAAGAATCTAGTTTCCTTTAATGCACAGAAAACCAAGTACATTCAATTTTCTAACCGACAGAATCTCACTGACTCCCCATATATTTTTTAATGATGTAAATATTCCCACTTCCCCTAGTATTGACATTCTCGGTCTAACATTAACTACTAACTTGAGCTGGACACATTATGTTAGAAGCATTGCTAAGAATGCCTCTAAAAAACTGGGACTCCTGTACAGAGTTCGAGAATTCTTCACTGACGAGCAGTTGGCCGTAATATATAAAAGTCATGTGCGTTCTCAGATGGATTACTGTTCACCTCTGTGGGGTGGAAGTGGAGTGGTTGCATTTGAGGCAGTTGGACAAAATTCAAAATAAAGCTATTAGATTAATCAATAACCCTGCAATCACACAGGACCTTCCTACATTATCCATACGAAGAAACGTTGCATCCCTTGCATTATTCTACAGATATTTTCACAGCAATTGTTCCGAGGAACTTGCTTCAATTGTGCCGCCTCTCCACATCTTTCCCCGTAGAACTAGGGCAGCTGAGAGCGCCCATGAATTTACACTTTCTCCTCCTCAATGCAGAACTTCTGCTTATCAGAATTCATTTATCCCCAGAGCTACTACTCTTTGGAATTTACTTCCCTCGAATTGCTTTCCACAAACTTACAATCTACAAATGTTTAAATCCAGTTGTTACAAACATTTTATGAATGGAGGATGCCTTTAGGCACATGGATCTTTTTGTTTTATCTGTGTTTTTCCTTCCTCCGTTCATTGTCTCTTTTAAAAAAAAAAAAAAAAAAAAAAAAAAAAAAATATATATATATATATATATACAGTATATATATATAAACTTCGGACATTATTTCAGCCTTTCGGATTTGTCTGAAAGGCTGAAGTGTGAGTTCGGACTCGGCCCTTTCAGACTTTTGACACTTTCGGACAGGGGTCTCCCCCCAATTAGTCCGAAAGAGCGAGGGTTTACTGTACTGTATATTGGCTAAAGTTTTGCTGAGATACCCACCATCCTTACGCATATCTCAGTTTGCTACCCCCAAAGGGTAGCCAAGTCGCACCCCAGAAGGAAATCTTAATCTTTAATGTCTTGAATCATTTGTGCCACCATGATCGCCTCTTCAACAAATAAAGGGGTCCTGACACACCTCGGAGTGCAGGGGTTCAAAGGGCTGTGCCCAACACTCAAGGCCACTAAACTAGCCTAGCGGGATGAGACAAATAAATACGGTTAATGGATCCACCCTACCAGATCAGAATACTCCAGACGAATCCCTTACCAAACCTTGACCAAGGTTATTCTCAAATCTTCTGGCCCACCCCTTAGGCTTAATAGTGATCTGTTATTTTCATTTTCAGGAATAGGTGGCAAGAACTGCCCCAAACAGTTGGGTTTCTCGTATGAGGGGAAGGGGGTGGGGGACCTTCTTCAGTAATTTCCAATGCAAACAATTCCTATCCTTCCAACTTACCTTAATCACCACTTATGATATGCATTGGGATGGTGGTGTAGATATTATTTTAAACTGTGCCTCAGAGAAGAGCACCCCCCCAGGGGTGCGGGGATGAAGGATGTTACTAAATCAAGGTGTAGACTAACCATATATGAGGTGAAGCGCAGCAGTTTGCGATGTTTGCCGGCCCTAAGCTCCGGGTCGTCCAGGGTATTGGGGAAATATAGGGCACTAGTGGACAACATCCCCGCCACACACCGCCAGTCATCTCCATCACACACCACACCTGTCACACCACACAAGGTATTAACGGTCTTATATAGTACAGTACTGCACCACACACATGTATAGCTGCCAGCATACTTCAAGTCTCATTCCACCTAGTCAAGTTTACTATGCACTCAATAATACCTATTTCTTGTCAACTGAGCTGAAATAGTGAAAATGTGAAACTCCAAATAGTTTCAGACTGAAAGATAGCGAGAGTCCGAAATGGATACTTGTGTCCAGGCAATCACTTCGCTAAAGTGAGATAATGTCCAGATCAGATACCACTAGTCTATTCATATGACGAATCTAGAAATTCCGATCCCAAAACTCATTTGATTAATCAAGAACTTAGGCAATCAAAATTGAGCTGATATTTTTACCTTTTGGAAAACCAGTAAAAAAATGTGGACTTACAAGAGGCTAGGGGCTACAATTTCTAGACATCATTATAAATAGAGAGTATAGGACAAGAGCCTTGGATTTCTAAATGCATAAAGTCCTACCGAGCAATGTTTTACTGTATATATGAAACAGAAGATTGTGTTCATGATGCCGATAGTATTCAGTGGTACAGTACTCAGTGCTTTGGACAATCACAGGAAATATATACATGTATACAGAACCAGGTAAGTGCAGTATTATTATTGGTACAAATAAATTATAATCCTCTTGACTGGAATACAATAGAACTTGTGTTTGAACCTGTACATCTACAATAATATTGGACAGTCAGAATCAATAGTATGTTTACCCTTCTGGTTGGCAAGATATTGAAGTTAAGGTTAAATGGAAGGTAAGCAGACACAATGGATAAAATGTCTCTTTACCCTAGAAGGGGAAACCTCAAAAAACGAAACCAATATGTGAAACGGGAGACAGACCCCCGTTTCACCTATTGGTTTCGTTTTTTGAGGTTTCCCCTTCTAGGGTTTTAACCAGGCAAGGAACATGTTAGCAAAGAACCTGCTCAAAATCCACAAGATAAATAATTTATTTTAAAAGGTTAGATACCAGCACGCATGACTGACATGTACGCATATGTGAGCCATAGTCACCCAAAGGTGGCCTCTTGGTAGTGGAAGCAGATGTGATAATTCCCACCTACTACATAGTAGGTATGTGGAAGCCCCCGGCCCCAGGAACACTTTGCCATCTCTACCACCCATATGTCAAGTGTTGGAGCAATACACTACTGTACTCCTAATTACAGGGCTATACAGTATGTCCTTACTGGACCTGGGCTATACTGTCCATCAATTTGACAGGATGCCAGAATGGCCAACAGACCTGATACAATTTCCAGCAAAGATGCATTCTCTGACCAAAACATTGGCCACAAAATGTGGATGTGCTCCCCACCTGCCAATATAGTTGTCAAGCATTAAGAAACAAGTAAATCCTAGCCACGCCAGCAATTTTACTAGCGAACTGTATCAGTCGCATAATATATGATGAACTGGAATCTATACTCAATTAATTTCACCTTTGAATTTATAGAGTATTGGGTCCTGTAGCAATTGATATTAAGAGCAGAACAAATACAAATTACTATAAGCCCTGAAAATGATCAACTCACTTGTAGAGGATACTGTACAAGTAAACATATGTAACCAATATTCCTTGTGACTCTAGCCTAAGCTAGTTGTCCACTTGGCCGACTTCAATTTTCCACCAATAAAGGACATAAGAAAACTATGGATCCTGACTGTACATTATAGTAGACAGACACAAATGGCCTTAGTCTTATACATAGGGAAGGGACTAACTCTCCTCTTACCAATAATATTGTCAATGTAGGAAGGAGAGAGAGAGAGACCCTTCCTATACTCTACTTTAACACCAGTTCTTACAACAAATAAATACATAAAAGAAACACTCAATCTTATCCTCATCAGACAATTTGTTTTTTACTGTTTACTATCTGTGACCAGATTATTTCACTAAAATGATAAAGAACATGCAATTTTGTGTACTTTGTTTAACCCTCTAACTGTGACAGTTAAGTTGAATCAAATCACTTGATGATAGAATGATACAAAAAATGGTGAGTGATTTAAAGGGTCAACCTTCTCACCAACTGATGATCCCACTGTAATTGTATCATACAAGCTTGAACAATTACTAATAATATTGATCAACATTCTCTATCAATTATCATATACAGTATCTAATACCTGTACAGGTTCCTTTTGATAATTGACAATAATGAAATTGCATCTACAATTTATTTGTAATATTGATCAGTCATTTTGTACCTTAATGTACGGTATATATTTCACTTCGAAGTTTAAAACAGAAAATGTATTTCTATTATTGAAATAGTATCATTAGCTAGTGATATATTATTGAAATAGTATCATTAGCTAGTGATATATTATTGAAATAGTATCATTAGCTAGTGATATATTATTGAAATAGTATCATTAGCTAGTGATATATTATTGAAATAGTATCATTAGCTAGTGATATATTATTTATTCTGGTAACTGGTATTAAATTAACAAATTATCATCCAGCCGTATAAGGGCCTTGGCCCAGTAGGCTATAGAAAAATTGTTGTTTCAACATTGTATAATAAAAAAAAACATATATTATTGATAAGTTATTTTATCATCATAATTCAGATTTTATCATCATAATTCAGATTACTAGGTAATAAGTTTAATTGCAATTTTCAGGTGATTTTAACTTATTCTTTATAGCAACTATACCTCAAAGTTATCTAAGTAAACTTAAAAAGGACTTTTCATAATTAGAGTTGAGATAATAAGGTCCTTCATATGTTGAATAACAAGGTCATGGTAGCAAATATGAAAGAATCAGCTACATACCTGCTTAACAATATTACTAAGCTCACATGTAGGAAAGTTTTACCTTAGTGTTAACAACTCAAAAATCCCCACTGCATTAATGTCACCATTTGTTTTAAAAGTCACCATAATTAACAAACATCTCCGACACTATCATTACAATAATACTAGACAGACAAAAAAATGCTGAGGTAGCATTGTTCATGAAAGAACATATAGAGATGATACAAGGATATTAAAATTGTGGAGTCTTCAGAAACCCTACAAATCCCTTACCTGCTTCTATAATATGACTACAGATTCCCTCAAAAGCCAAATGGTGACATATATGTAGTGACGACTTCAATTATGTTTACGTTAGATAGTCTGCAGTTACCAGTAGATAGACAGAGGAAGCTATAGGGTGCAGTAAGTGAGGGTGAAGGGGAAGGAGGCCAAGGAAGAGGAAAGGACAGATAGAGGGAACACTAAAGACTGTATCAAAAGGGGATTTTTCGGCATTAAACAAGCACTAGCGCTCATATTTTTGTTTCTGACTGCCTTGTTCACCGGATAACCACACTCCACACTGGTGTAATCCTCAAGTATTATTTCATTCAACATCTGTCCTTGTGTAACCTTCTCTGTGAATATGTATACATCACCGAAAATGTGGTGAAAAGTGAAAAAGCTTGGTATTGAAAACATTGAAGATTATTATTAACTAGGTGGTTAGAGCAAGAGGCATAGTCTGAGGAGGGTAAGGGAGTTAGGAAAGTCATGCATATTCACAGAGAAGGTTACACAAGGACAGATGTTGAATGAAATAATACTTGAGGATTACACCAGTGTGGAGTGTGGTTATCCGGTGAACAAGGCAGTCAGAAACAAAAATATGAGCGCTAGTGCTTGTTTAATGCTTGTTTGGCTTCCACATACTGTATAATGCATGAAAGTCATCAACTCCTGGTGTCAGCTTGGTACAGTTGTGAGCATTACAAGGTTACACACAATTGAATCTTTGAATGATTAAAGCCAAATTCTGAAGCATCTGGGTTACAGAATGAACTACACAGTCTCGATTACGTTTGATACCGATCAATGGGTGCATCGCTATATACGATTGACTATACTAATGAATTATTTGGCCTATATAATGGCCTAGGCAATTTTCAACTAAATGATATTAATCAAAACATGTTAGTGGCTAGTAAAATGACCAAATAATACACCCGTGTGACACGGCCTTTAGCGAGGAGGTCAGGAATATAACATCTTAAGAAGTAACTGGGACATAAGAATTATTATGGTGTCTGCATGTACACCCTATGTGGTGGATTGTGTTCTTTTATTTCATAATTTTATTTTGCTAAAGCGTTGTTTCCACATAGCGATTTTGATTAGTTCTTTTGCCTTTATATTGTCTTTGTCCAAGTTTTGGTTTGGTTATTTTGCAAGTTTTACATTATAATTACTATGGTGTTTAATTTGAATCTATGCTCCAATTGTTTACTTGCAAATAATACCACTCCTAAAGTATATTTACTATAATTAGGACAGAATCGTAAACATTAATCTCTTATAACTCAAAACAGAAATAGAGTAATCAATCTGATATTTCTATCGTATGGGAGAAGTCAACCAGGAAATAGGTGTGGAAATTTACAGTTTATTTGCTTTAACTCTATTTCAGTTACAGGAGATTGATAGTAGGATTCTGGCCTAATTATAATGAATAGACTATAGAAACAATGTATTCTTTGTAAATTGAAAAATATCCCAGTTTCTCCTTAACACTGTGATAGTTACTAAGGATACTCCACATTTGGCACATACTGTATATCATATTGTTATTAAAGGTATCATTATAGGGAAGCTAAAGACAGGATAGAAATGTTCACACTGATCTTGTAATAGGGAGGACATAGATACATCTTTAGTGGGTAGTTCAAAATGTTGGTCATACTTGTATTCAAATGTAATCAGAAATGCACCATAATATAATCTGCAATAGGTAGACATCATAATACTAAAATGTACTACTTCTCTCCAAGTTTTAGTCATATAGTCCTAGCAGATATTGTTCACGTACCAGTATATACCAGGAATATACTGTATTAAGCAAAGAATCATATTTCTTTCACAAATAATTCAACCAACGTAGCATTAGTATTTAAGGCTCTTAACCCCTTCAGACTCATATGATGCAGAGGATGCCAGATTAGCAAGAAGAAATAGAGTTCTCTCACTCTTATAATTACCTCTCCAAAATTAGTTTTCTGCCCACAGCTAACTCAAAGACAACTGCAGAGGTTGAAGTAACTAAACTAAAGGTTTCTAAATACCTCTGATGGTAACAAAGGTTTTAAAGTATCCCTAATAGGCTCAAAATCGCGTCATATGTCGGAGAGGGTTAAAAGCCTGAAAGACACCTCACTCTTCTTGCAGTGAAAAGTGCCAAGATTTGTGCAGTGATAAAGATACTGTATTGTGATATGTGCAAGAGTACTTATAACATTAATGCAAGAGTTCTGTATGTATAACATTAATGCAAGAGTACTGTACTTATAACTTTGCTGCATGAGTATTGTACTGTACAGTACTTATACATTTGGTGCAAGAGTACTGTACTTATAACTTTGGTGTAAGAGTAATGTACTGTACTTATAACATTGCTGCAGGAGTATTGTACTTATAACTTTGGTGTAAGAGTAATGTACTTATAACTTTGATGTAAGAGTATTGTACTTATACTTTAGTGTAAGAGTACTGTCTTATAACTTTGATGTAAGAGTACTGTACTTATAACTTTGATGTAAGAGTAGTCTTATAACTTTGATGTAAGAGTAGTCTTATAACTTTGGTGTAAGAGTACTGTACTTGTAACTTAGGTGTAACAGTATTTATAACTTTGGTGCAAGGGTAGGCTATTTATATCTTTGGTGCAAGAGTACCGGTACACTACTTATAACATTGGTGAAAGAGTACTTATAACATTGGTGTAAGAAAACTGTAATTATAACTTCAGTGCAAGGGTAGGCCAATTGGTTAAATTCAAGCCCACATACTCAGTTATTTGGTTACTAATCACTGATGCCAAGCTGGGTAGAACTCTACAGTATCAAAAACAATATTTCTGTATGAAGGAAATTATTGCATTAGTGAAAATTTAGCATAAGCAGTACAGGGGTCCCTCGATTTACGATTGGGTTACATTCCTGAAAACCCGAATATATATAGAAAAATTGTATAGCGAACCCTAAAATTAATGGGGTAAATGGGGATGCGTTCTGGGACCAGCCAAAACCCAAACCCAAACACCTAAAATCTATAATAATATCGTAAATTGGGGTATCGGATAGTGAGGGAGACCAGTAGTACAAAAGACACGTAAGATGAACTCTTCACTTCAAGGCAGATAAGTTGAACGTGTCTGAAAGCATTTACAAAAGAGCTTTTTCCAGTAATAATATATTTAATGGCAATACTGGTCAGACAGTTCCTGAAATATAGCTATAATTTCCTCACCTAAACAATCTACAGTACGGTACTTTCAGTCTAGATGCCCATACTGATGCAGAAGTGCCCCTAAACAATGACCAGAAAAAAAAAAAAAAAAATAAGATAATTATATATAAAATAAATAAATAAATAAAAATGCTGAAAAATGCACGTATGTGACCTTGCCTAAATTCCTATTTTTAATCTAAGAATACAGCGAGTTTTTTAATTGAAGCTTGCATAATTTTTGTGATGAACTACCGTACTTGCCATCAGGTAGTGCTTTCAAAAATGTAACCTGGAATCAACTTATTAAACACCAATAAAATATGGAAGTTTAAAGACACAAATTACCAAACTACACATCCCCACAAACATATGGTACAGACAGGTACACGAATCAAGTCTGAAGTCATGTGAGAAAACAGTCTTCAGATAACATCTTTCAATACAATATTTTTCAAAAGAATACTACAGGAGAAAGTATGAAAACCCAAATATAAGTTCTCATGATTATAGTTTTCAATAAGATATCTACAAAAGTGTGAAAAGTTTGAAAACCCATATAAATAAAAGCTTAAGAAACCTGATCCAAAAGTCTTGATGGGATCCAAGCATTAAAAGAGAAAATATGAACAAAACATAGACTGCCATCAGAAAACGTGAGGCATAGTTATGAAAGAAAACAGCAATGTGCACAGTAAAGCAGACACAATACAAGCGTGGGTCAATCCCAACCACATGCAAGAGTTGTCACCAGTTCAGAAGTTATGAGTTCTCTGAAGTACAGTATATGGATTTTGTTATGTAGATATATTAACTACATTCTTTAACTTAGTTAGTTGGGTAATTGAGAACAATAAAAAGCACTTTTCATGCCATAACAAAACGTACAGTACTGTACACTAAACTAACTATATATATTTGTTAACTCACAATTTTTGTATAAAATATATTCAGTATGTAAATAATAATAATAATAGTACTGTACACACACAGGCCGTAGCATGGTTGGTAGAGCACTCGCCTGCAAACCGAGAGGTCGAGGGTTCAAGACTCGGGTCAGCCAGTGTGCGTTAGCAATATGTGACAACTGTCCATTGAAGTTCCTGAAACATCAGGGCACCCACCCTAGCCCCACTCTTGAGCAGGAAGTGCATGGTGGTAAAAAATGCACAGTATAGAATGTGGTGCAATAATATTTAGACTGCACCCCTCAATATGGGTAACAGCTCAGACTCTGAATCCTGGAAGTCTTCTCAACCCTGTCTTAAGGAAACAGCCATCGAGAAGCCTCTTGGGGCCCCTTTCTTAAACATGTGGGAATGGCACACCATGGTGAACAAATCCTAAAATAAAAGCAGATTTTGTGTTTGTTTTGCTATTATATTTGTTTTGAATAGAACTATATATCATCCAGTTTCTCAAAGACTGCACACTATTAATATTAATTTTGCTCACCACTGTGTAATTAGACTATTTTAAGGCCATTAGTCTGCCCAGTCTGTACTGTAGATAGATAATATATACTGCTATGTACAAACAATGCTAGATAGTTCAAAAAGATAGTAATGGTATGTGGAAGGGAGAAATTTTAGTCCTCTTAGTTTGGTTTATATTCAACTGAGTTCTAATTAGTTTAACTCGTGGTTTCACAATAAATACGGTATAATATTTCATTTCACATTAAGGCTCTCGGTTAGGTGCAAGATCAAATAAGGATTTTGGATGACCTTGAAACTGCATTTTTTTTTTTGCATATTGTAATTACGTTGTTATAATATTTGGGTATGTACTGTAATATTTACCAAAATTGTTATACTATCTAATACTTTGGGTAGAATACAAAGACAGAGAATTCAGCCTTCTGATAAACAGAACAGTTAGCAGAAGCCGTCAGGTAGTGAGAAAAGGAAACCAAACCACACAGTTTACCACTAGAGAGTGTGCATGAACAAATATATAAAGCAGTGGTTGTTGTTGTTGTTGTTGGTATACCCTTTCTGGTCATGTGTTCTCCGGCCTCTAACGCTCTCAACAAGGTGAGTCCCGGGTGCCCACCACAACCTGTAAGAACTTTGCTCAGCCACTGCCATATACACTCTATACACCGCCATACCTTTAAAATATTGTACTCAGAAAATCACTGGCTCCTTTCAATGGGGGGAAGGGAAGGGAGAGATCGTTCATTATTAAGACCATGAGCCAGTTTCATCTGACACTACCCACTCAGGTTCAATTGACAATATTGTACAATAAAACCCCTCTCTTTCTCTCTAATCCTGTCCAGAAGTATGAACCACCTTGGTCTTTCAGACTTTTGCTTATGGTGTTTTGGACAATACAGTTTGAACAGGATATCAGGTATCTAGACATTTACCGAGGTCATTTGGACATTGTCCAAAAGAGAAAGGTAAATATCCGGATGAATACCATTGTTAGGACATTTACTTCAATATTATGGACTTTTGCTTTAGTCTATCAGACTTTGTCATAAGTAAGGAGGTAAAGTAGTCCGGACTGGATACCAAAACTCACTTGATTCTGAAAGCCTGGAGTCAGAAAGTGAGGTTTAAAGGGGGTATCACACAAGATATCATCATCAACTTTTCATCTGCAACTTCATTCTGGCAACATTTAGAGACTAATGTATTTTGCATAAGTATTGGCAACTACTGTACACTGCAGGTAGATTATTACAGGTGACATTGCCAATCAGAATTGGGGAAAAAGTGCTCATGTGATACCCCCTTTAATATTGTTATTAAAGAGTACTCTTTGTTTAAATCTGTTGTTGCTTCTTCATATTTTGCAATTATTTTTCTTTATTATATTGTATATATTCATTGTCGATACAGTAGTATCAATTGCTTGCTTTTGCGATATCCTTAATTTATTTGTAGGATAAATATAGGTTATTTGTAGGGTAGTAATTGGTAGGGGTCACTTGAGGCATGCTATGCTTACAGGTACCTACTCGATAGTACAGTACTGTTGTTGTTGTTGTTGTTCCCTAAGCTGCCTGGCCGAACAGCCCCAAGGCCCCGAGCAAAGCTAAGGCCATAACCGAGCGCCCCCACAGAACCCTCCCTGCTTACCACAATAAAGCCTGGGTGACCGAAGCCACTCCATGGCGGGGAGTTGAGGAGGGTGCGGAAACGCCCGGGAAACCAAAGCCCCACCCAGGGCCCTGTGCCCCTCAGCAATTATGAAGAGAAAGTTGAGGGGCAAAGGAAAAATGTGACGCTTTGGCTTCCAATCTTGGTAAATTGGGAGGTCAATCCACGGAAGAGACACCGTCACTTGAGATCTAGAAAATATATAAGTAAAAGGAACAGTCAGAGTAAGCTATGGGTATGGCAGAGATCGCTCAGTTCTCACTCTGATAGACCAGCCCATCACCACATGACTAGAACCCAATCCTCTCAGCATCAGCTAGGAAAGGTCCTAGAAAGCCGCCTTTGGCGGGGGGATAGCTCCCCTATTTCAACCCCTTTCGGGGCTGGGCACCCGCCAAGTACAGTACTGTACTGTACTATCGTTATATATTTGCAATTTGATAAGATCTAAACAATAGTACAAAAAACATAAAGCACTCTCTAACAATAGTACAGTACTGTACTGTACTATCGTTAGTGAGTGCTTTATGTTTTTTGTACTATTGTTTAGATCTTATCAAATTGCAAATATATTTAATATAAAATTTGATATAAAATGTAGTTTCTTTATTCATACAGAATTTAGTAAAATTTACTAGAACGTCCCGGACTTCCCATATTGATTAATTCCTTGAATATGGCGATAGTGCGTTGTTATATGTGTGATTAGTGTGCTTGGGAACCAGATTAACTTGCTCATGTAGTGATGTACACTTTATGTGGTGGATTGTGTTCTTTTATTTCAAAATTTTGTTTTATTAAGCGTTATTTCCACATAGCAATTTTGATTAGTTCTTTTGCATTACAAATACTGTAATGCAAAAGAACTAATCGTCCCAGTTTTGGTTTGTTTATTTTGTAAGTTTTACAATTCAATAATTAATAATAATAATCTTCAGGTCTTTCATGAGGCGCCATTTCTTTCTAGCCCTCGATTTGAGATTCAAAAGCGCTTGATATACAGTCAGACCCCCCAATACGCGTCTATATGGGCGGAAAAGCGTGTCGCGTATTGTGAAACTGAGAATACGTGTATTGGGGGGACTGACTGTACTGACATATAGTCAACTATATTACTAAAGGACTATTACCCATTTCCTTGCTGAAGGGAAATGGTACCCGCTACCTGTGTATGCGAAAAACCTTCATGCCTGTGCGGAGGATTGAACTCGGGTCTCCCAGGTGGAAGACCGAGACGTTCTCCACTCACTCTCGAGAAATTAATCAGGCAGTAGCCACACCGGAGTACAGTACCTGATCCCACGTCTTTCTAGGTCTACCCCTACGTGCAGCAGTGTAACTCTTGAGTGTGTGAATAATTTTTGCTAATTAGGCGAAGCGGTTTTTGCCGGAGGAGGCGCTGAATTTGGCTCCATTGCTAGTCAGAAGTGGCTGGGTGAATCTCAGATAGCCGTTACCTCTCTTGCCATTTGGGATGGCCGATTAAAATGGAATTTATTAATAGAATGGATCGGAATGAAAGAGAATAGCGAGATGGATATGTGGGGTTAAACTTAGGGATGGGGTATCGAGTGAGGAACTAAGAAGGCGTCTGGACATTAGAAGTATTTACAGTAAAATTATGTGCACAAGCAGACTTGGTTACTTTGGCCACGTGGAGAGAATGGATTATCAGAATTGGGTGAAGAAATGCCGGACTGTAAACATAGAGGAAGCTGCGTCTAGAGGTTAGACCTAGAAAGATGTAGAATTAGGTACTCCATGTCAATCTCAAAATAAAGAACTTGACGACAGAGGCCTAAAACAGGGTTGCCTGAAACGCCGTCATTTAGGACGTAAGACTGAAACCACACTCCCTATAGATAAAAAGGTCTTTAACCCTTTACTAGCGGCGCTCGACTTAAGTCGAGTGAAAGAAACTGGCAGAAAACGGGTGAAAAATGGGTGAAGATCGAGTGAAAATGGGTGGAACAGTAATGAACCATACGTCCGACATCTGTGGCCTCCCGGCCCACACTAACTCCAGTTCCCCCACCGCACGGGTGGATGACAGTGTGACCAATAGTTAGCGAAAAGTGAACAATGTAGCAAAATCAGCTAAACTTCCATCTTTGAGGTAACACTGTCAGGGCTCCACGAGTGCTACGTAGCTGTATGTGGTGTCATTGTGTAGCGATTTCCGCCTAGTTTTCGGCACAATACAGTTCCTTTCATGCTGATGGTTGATATAGCAGTCAGAATGGCCTGAAAAGGCCCAAAACGGCCATAGACCCCCCGCTAGACAAGGGTTAAACTTGTATGTATAGTATGTATACGTATGTATGTTATTTCCATGTTATGTTAATGTTAATGTACACCCTATGTGGTGGATTGTGTTCTTTTATTTAATAATTTTCATTTTAGTAAGCGTTGTTTCCACATAGCGATTTTGATAATTTAATTTGACTTTATATTGTCCTTGTCCCAATTTTGGTTTGTTTAGTTTGCAAGTTTTACATTTTAATTTCCCCGTAAGGCTTGCCCAGCTGTTAAGAGATCCTATCCCACCCTCACCTAAATGTGTTCATTTTACCATATTATAATAAAGAGATTGTAATTGTGAGACATTCTAGCTAGGCTACCAATAGACTAGTTGGAAATCGTTTAATATGGACGAGTCCATTACAGTGGTGCAGGTGAGGACACTAAATAAAACTTTCAATATCTCTTTAACACCTACTGTCCCAGCATGTAAACCAGCTGCTATGTATCTCATTAGCAGGGTCCGAGTTAGATTAGCATATAGAAAGGACTTGGTATAATACTCATTTAGTATGCTGGAAGAAAGTATATAAACTAGCAATGCTATTGGCAGCTACATTTATGTCAGAACTCCTAAACTAAAGTACGGTACGGTACCTTCTATTTTGAACTTTGATACCATAGGCTCTTGTAAATTCCAGATTGCATTCTGCTGCCAGAGCACAATTTAATGGTACTGAACACATATATCTAATACAGTGGGTGTCCGTAGGATGTCTTTTGAAGAGGTTCAGCACGATTTATCAACTATATAAAAACACCTACACTAAACTAATCTGAAAACATTGGGTCTTTTATTTTGGAGCAAGGTACCGGTACTGTTGGCAACACTACCATATGGATGTTAAGAGGTGGCAAGGTGGTGGTGCTGGGACCAAGGGCTCACACATGACTACAGTGTAGTAGTAGTAGTAGTTGTTGTTGTTGTTGTTGTTGTTGTTGTTCCCTAAGCTGCCTGGCCGAACAGCCCCGAGTCCCCAAGGAAGGTCATGGCCACGGTCGGCTTTCCCACAGAGCTCTCAAAGGGTGTAAATTGTGTTGTTGGCGTAAGTGGTTGTGTGAAATGCAGTCTTCTATGATGTGTTTAATGGTATGGGGTGCTGTGTTACAACCAGGGCAGGTGTCGACGACGGAGTCATCCAGTCTCTTCTGATAGCTCAGAAGAGCCGGATGGTAGTAGTAGTTGTTCCCTAGGCTGCCTGGCCAAACAGCCCCGTGTTGTAGTTGGGATCTGGTTAATTTCAGAGGTAGCCTCTTGCCTTAAGATACTATCTATCTATCTATTGCCGGACCCTGTGATCCTCGAAGGGGTGGCCATGAACGAAACAGCCTCATGCACCTGTCCCCAGTCAGTCGACGCCCCTCCTCCTATCCAGCACGCTTTCACGCATATACTTCTTAACTCTATCCTTCCACCTCTTACTCGGTCTACCTCTCCCTCTCTGTCCTTCCACCTCACTCTAGTACTCTCTCTTAGTGATTCTCTCGCTTCCCATACGTTCCACATGGCCGAACCATCTCAAGGTGTTCCTTTTCACACTTTCCAGTACATCTACATCCACACCAAACCGCTTTCGTACTTCCTCATTCGTCTGTCAATCCCTCTATGTAACTCTGCACGCACTTCTTAAGTAATTCACTTCCACCCCTCTCACTCTTGGTTTGTGTCTCTCCAACGTCCATGCTTCGCTCCCTTAAGTCAATGTCGGGATTACCACACTGTCATGGAAGGACTTCTTTACTTCCGGCATGATGACCACCCTATTTCTTGCTACTGCTTTCAGCGTTGACTCCATCCATATATATATTGAACAACCATGGGGACAGCACACACCCTTGCTTTAACCCAACATTGAAATCAAAGAATTCACTCTGTTCATTCTCCACAAGTACCGACGCCTTTGCACCCTCATGCATGCTCTTCACTGCTTTCAACAATTTCCCATCTACTCCGTATATTCTCAGTACTTTCCACAGACCTTCTCTATCAACTCTGTCATAAGCCTTCTCCAAGTCCATAAAGGCAGCATATAACTTTTGTCCCTTTGCCAGATATTTCTCCATAACACATTTCAAGGCAAAAATATGGTCTACACATCCTCTTCCCTTCCTAAACCCGCCCTGCTCGTCACCTACCCATTTCTCCGTTCTCACTCTCATTCTCTCGAAGACATATCCCCCGGTGGTTACCACACACTGCTCTTTCCCCTTTACCCTTATACAGAGGGACTATTATGCCTGTCTTCCAGTCATCAAGCACACTTCCCTTCTCCCATACTAGTTACACATTTTCCATACCTATTCAATCACTATCTCACCACCATACTTCAGCCTTTCCCCACACACTCCATCTATTCCTGATGCTTTCCCCATCTTCACTCTTTTCATGGCTTCACACACTTCTGACCTATTGATCCCCACCTCCTCCTCCACTGCTTCTCCCTCCAAAACCCCATCCAACTATGTTTGCTGGCGTTTCATTCCTTATGTTCAACAATTCGTTGAAGTACGGTACTCCCTCTATCGCTCGACTCTCTCTTGCTTCTCGCCTAAGACTCGCCCATTCTTATCTTTTACACTAACCATACATTAACCCCTCCGGACCGGTCTCGCCTTCTAAAGGATAGCCCCGAAACCCAGGGGATCTGGCCAAAAAACGTCTTAATAGGCTAGCCCTATCTTTGTTATTTTAACTGCTAGATAATTCAAACACATCTCAAAACGTAGCCCTGTTTCGTATCTGTAGACTGGCATTGAGTAGAGCTCTCTAGGTCAACTGGTTCAGTTGTGATGACGATTTCCGGAGAGTTTTGATGCGATGCTAGTAATAATCGGACAATAACAACACTAATTCTTGTTCTCCAAAACAATAACAACAAAAGTGCGACTTCTCCTTCTTGTTCTTGAAGGTACGCGTCGCTCCGTTGTAAAGGCTTATCCCTCAATACCTTCACCGACCGGCTTTGTTTCCATGCGTTGGACGCACAGCTTTCAAAACACGCTTAATAGGCTTTCAAGATTACGTCTTTCAGCAGCCCGTCCGGGTGCCAGGCCCTAGTTTGTTATAGGCTTCTGAAAGCCCTTCCGGGTACCGAGGGTTAATGGCTGGGAATTTATTAAAATTAACAAAGAGCTAATATTAAATTTAAATAAATGATAAAACAAACTCACTACTAATATACATTGATGATGCAGTTTTCAACGGCCCCCTGATTGACAGGGCAAGGGCATGCCCTTGTTACAGGGACTTTATTGGACATTTTCCACGAATCGCTAGACCTGAGTGTCTAAACTCTTGACATCTACCAATGGCACAGGGTGGGATCAAACTGCAGACCCTTTGATCAACGGTCAGACGCACTACTGGCCATTGCAATATCCAAACTCATGATATATTGAGGATATCATTTGATTATTATATCGGTAATAAAGAAAGAAAAGGAAACACGGATAGCAAATTCAAAACGTAAACATTTTGATAGTTTTCTTACATAAAAAAATACAACAAACAAAAAATTTGAAAATAGTTTGATACAAAATATTATTGCCACAAAATAAGGAAACAAGCAGCTTGGTACAGTTTAAAAACTAAAACAATATTTACTTGCCAAAAATTACAAAAATCATACAAAACTCAATTTTCATGAACAAAATAATGTAAAAAAATGCCATGGTTTCTGAATAGGTTATTACAAAGATTTATATCAGTACAATAACGACTTTTAGAGTAAGCTTACATAGCCTATGCATATGGTACTCTAAGTAGCCAGTGGAATACGACTGAAAGCATTCTTACAAGTATTATACTGTAGATAAAATATATTAGTCATACTGTAGCTACTGTATATGAAACTACTGTGCAATACAAATCAAGATATGCTGCATTAAAATAAGGTCCACTGAACATGTTACTGAAATATATAACTAACTTCCAGCATGCATTCAAAAATATAATTAGGGTCTGATAATTAAATCTTATGCCATTACCTGCTAAATAATATTGTACCAAAAGTAAATGATGAGCCAAAATCTAAATATACAAACTTCTGTAAACCCTCAATAATCAGCCATGTTAGTCCTCACCCCATGATGATCTTTCTATATGTAAGGACAAAATGTGATTGGTTGATGTATTATAGATTTTGTTTTTTGTATATTAGTTTAACCAGACCACTGAGTGACAATAAGAGGCTCTCATAGGGCTGGCCTGATCTATTATAACAGTGGATACGTTGAGTGAGAGGGAAACGTTGCAAAAGCAAGAATTAATCATTCCTAAACTGCTTTGGGTTGCATATAACCAAACTTTCCACAGACTTGTTGTATATAACTGTCTACGTGGTGCGATGCATAAGGTGTTGATTTTCGGTGTGAGCATCCTGGATTCGAATCCACGGACTGCCACATGTGTTTGTAAATTTCATTAATCGATTTTAGGAGTATAGTGGGTTGTTGGAAGGAACATAATAATAGATAGCTTAACCCTCTCGCTATCCTGTAGACGCGGGGGTTGCCGATTAGCATTCAGGAATAGTTCTCTCAATCTTATAATTGTATGTATTTACTCAGGCCCATTCCCCACTTTTCATTTTTTTTATTTTTATTTGTTTTATTTATTTATTTATTAATTACCTCTCCAAAATTAGTTTTCTGCCAACAGCTAACTCAAAGACAACTGCAGAGGTTGAAGTAACTAGACTAAATGTTTCTAAACACCCCTGATGGTCACAAAGGCTTTAACCCGTTGAGCCCCGGCTAGTTATAATATTTTGTTCACCCCAGTCCCAAGCCATTTTCACTTCTTTTTTTTGTTTGCTAAAATGGAAGATAAGGATGAGAAATGGAAAAAAAAAAAAAAAAAAAAAAAAAAAAAAAAAAAAAAAAAAAAAAAAATCACCTCGGACATTTTTTTTTTTGGGGGGGGCCGGTGGGGGGTTGGGGGGTGGGGGGTTGGAGCCTCAAAAAAATGTGTTGAGCCAAAATGGAAGAGAATGGTGAGAAATTAAGAAAACAATAAAAAAAAACTCATTTCGGTCATTTGGGGGGCGGGGGGGTTTCAATAGTTCGTCGCCCCTGCATGACCACCCGCCCGGGAGCACTAGGGTAAAAACTGAGTATGGCATTATACGGCATACATCCTAAGGAGTGTCTCACATAAATCTCAAGCCTCTAGCTCCCATACGACCGGAGTAATGAAGGTTCAAAGTGGCGGTGAACTAAGGGTGTAAAGTATCCCCACTAAGCCCACCACCACCAGCCGCGCGGCTGTCTCGGCCCGCTCACACCTACTGGCCCGGCTCCCACACACACTACGGTACCTCCCCCTCCTATTCTCCCGCCATTTCCTACCTTACGAGCCACGTAAGTGTTTTTTATATGTCGGACGCACGTGATGCGTCGCTGGGAGTTGGTGATCAAACACTGCCGACGCATCACGTGCGACGCTGGGTCTCACTGGGTTAAAGTATCCTAGAATAGGCTCAAATCGTGTCCTGTGCATGAAAGGGTTAAAATATTATATAGATTTCATTCAAACTTCACCCTGTGTTTCCTCTTCCAGTCAATTTATCTAAGACTTATCTGTGTACCTCACTACGATCAAGGTAACATTGCACTTCACATATTATTCATGCAACTTGTCACACCCCAACCTTAAAGGACTGACCCTACCATTCCTGTATTATTTTCAATGGTGTAATGGGGTGGGGGAGGTCCATTTTCATGCTTAACCCCTTTACCATATACAGTAATGCATACAGTATCTTAAAGTCATGTAACCCTAACATCATATAGTAAAATGATAATGTTAAGAGCCATGCCCTTCTGTTTCCACCAATACCTGACTTTGATGTGAATTTGTCGCCAGGGCCAAATTTCAAATATCGCAAGTAACACAAATACGCTGTGGCTTAAGCGAGGGATTAAGACTTAAAGCCCTACTATTAATGTAGCTAACATTGGGACTGAACTCTAGGCCAGACTCTGTGGGTGGAAGTAAGATCAAAAAGTGCCAACTGCATTAAAACATCCTGTACAAAGTATCAAAGCTTCATTCAAGTCTAATAAACTTCTAAAATACAGTAAACCCATCTCTTTGTACATATGTAATTCTCCTAAAACGGGAAAATGTTTTATCCAGCACAAAGACTATCCTGAGCGTGCCGCATTAACTTCTACTGTACCTAGTTAAAAAATTGTGGGCTTCCGGAGACCCATGGTGCAAATGAAAAAAGTTTACTGTAATACAGTAAGTATTATTAGTGGTGATGATGCAGTTTTTACAACCATGCACTCCCTGCTCAATAGGTGAGCTAGGGTGGGTGCCCTGATGTATCAGTGAACAGTTGCCACAGATTGCTAGACCGCACAGTCCACCAACAGCACTGGCTGGCTTGAGACTCGAACCATCAACCTCACGGTTTGCAAGCGAGTGTTCTACCAACCATGCTACGGCCTGTGGCCTTTACTAATAATACTTAAACCAATAAATATATTTGTATACGGTTGGCCACATGAATTTATGCCCGCTCTTTGAATGTAAGTATGGAATAAAAAGCAATATGATTGACTTACAAGAATATTTTTTTATCTATTTATCTATTGCCTGACGCCGTGATCCCCGAAGGGGTGGCCATTAATTAATCATACGAACGAACTACTGTATAACAAACTACACTTCTAATTCAATCGTAGTATTTTTCCCTCCAAACATAAAGTCAGAGTGTAGACAAATTCCTGAGGGCAATTGTACCCAGTAGACTACACAGATTAGTAAATGCAAGCCTCCTGTCAAGATGTTCACAAAGCAATAATGCACATTCAATCACTCCACCATTATTAACCCCTTAGTATCATGACGTCTATTTTGCCTTTTATCTGGTTACCATTAGACGGATTTACACAGTTAAAGAGGGTCCTATGGTATTCAGATGGTTCAATGATGGTATTTACTCCTTTGACTCCAAGGTCTAAAATTTAAGGAGATTATATTTACTCCTTTGCTTCCTAAAGGTAGATTATAGCATACAAACATAATGCCTGATGGTAACCAGAAAAAGAAGAAAATTATGTCATCATCTTGAAGGGTAAACAAACAAAAATAATAATAAATATACCATGGACCAGTAATGGTATTGAAATCCACCAATTATGAATGAACTGCATGCCACAAATAAGATAACTGTAGGCTAGCTATATTGAATGTGTTCTCTAAAACACGGCTACATTAAAATTCAATCAATATCATATCAGCACACAACATACTACTTTCCTACGCATTATTGCTATCCATGCAAAATAAAGGGATATGCTGAAATCCTTGGTTTTCAAACTATTATAACATAAAACTGTATCATACAAGCTTTTCTCCCATCAACCTTATCCCTTATTTGATTATTTAATTATTGTGTAGGGAAGACTAGAGATCGTAGAGATGATATAGGATCTCTAGGAACGACTAGGGAATTCATAAAATAGTCCATATTTATTAATCTCGTGAATTTTTTACTTGGTCATTTTGAGCTAGAGAATTCTAATTCAAGCAAATTGATTGATGGTACTGTGTCAGAAAATATCATTCAGTTGCAAAAACAAATGGTAGAAATATATTACCAGTACACATCACCATCAGCAAATCAGCTTGAAATACAGTTGTCTAGATCAAAGAGTATGTATGTATGTATGTATGTACTCAGGCCCATTCCCCACTTTTCTTAATTTTTTTGGGGGGTGTGGCCGACCCAAGACAGAGCCCGAACAGGGACAACAAAGAGACCAAGTATAAATTCACCAGGTTAAGAAAAAAAAAAAAAAAAAAAAAAAAAAATCACTATAAATGGTTCGATTAGTATGTGAAATAGATCAAAATATGAATGACAAAAACTATTAGTAATTGATAATATATATATTTAGCACCAATATGCATGATATATTATAAGGTACAGTCGCACTAATAAGTCATGTCCCAGCTGTCATTACGTTTGGCTTGCTCTGTGCTGTATTAATGTCTGTCAGATGTTGAATAGGGTGGGTAAGTGTTGGAACGTGTTTGTATATTTCACTCGATATGAAGAAATGAAGCTTAGACATTGCGGATACCAATTATTGATCAAAACATACTTGGTGCCGAGACATCACTTATTAGCGCAACTGTACAGTAACAGTCATTAAAGCTGATACATACACATTCAAAGCTAACTCAGGCTGATTTGAACCTTAATGTTTTACCAGGTATTGGCATTTCAGGTATGTTTAACCCTATTAGGTGCAGGGCGGGCCAATTTGGAGCCTCCCAGTTTTACTCCATTAGCTTGGAGATTATAAGACGTTTCATCGCATTAGTTTGGCGATTATATGATGCTTCAACCCAATAAGGTATCGATTTTTCCTGGGCGAGCGAAAGCGAGCCCGCCAGTTGGGAGAAACCGGCCATTGGCCGGGAAATTTTTCTAACGAAAAATTTACACATTTAGCTTGAAGGAGGTCTGGGGGATTTTTTTTAGTTTGAGGGGGGTTTGGAGAGGCGTTTTTCCAAGTCTAGCGGGTAAACTAAAAACACATTGTTCAAAAATGGCTAAAGCACATAAAAACCTCAATAATAATTAAACAAAATACCATAATAACCCCCAAGACGTTGCACCAAAGAGTGCTAAATCAGTTCAAGGTTTCAAAATGCCTAACAAAATAAGGACCATGACTGTACATGTTTACACCGAGTTTATTTAGCACTATTTGGTGCAACGTCTTGGGGGTTATTATGGTATTTTGTTTAATTATTATCGAGGTTTTTATCTGTTTTAGCCATTTTCGAACAATGTGTTTTTAGTTTACCCGCTAGACTTGGAAAAACGCCTCTCCAAACCCCCTTCCAACTAAAAAAATTGTCCCCCAGACCCCCTTCAAGCTAAATATGTACATTTTTCGGTAGAAAAATTTCCCGGCCAAAGGCCAGTTTCTCCCAAATTGCGGGCTCGCTATCGCTCGCCCAGAAAGAACCGACACCTTATTGGATTGAAGCATCATATAATTGTCAAACTAATGCGATGAAAAGTCTTAAAATCTCCAAGCTAATGGAATAAAACTGGGAGGCTCCAAATTGGCCCGCCCTGCACCTAATAAGGTTAACATGACTACTCCTATTTTTGTGGTTATTTTTATTAATATTGTGTAAATAACTATAGGAAGCGCCAACGAACTTATCAAAATATTGTGTAAATAACTATAGGTAGCGCCAATGAACTTATCAAAATCACTATGTGGAAATAACGCTTACTAAAACAAAATTTATGAAATAAAAGAACACAGACAATAATCTTCACCTCTTAACTTCTTATAACTCGAAATGAATGAAAGTAATCGGGCTGACGTTTCTATCATTTGGGAAGAGTCCATCTGGAAATAGGTGTGGATATTTACAGCCAGTTTGCTCTAGGCCCTTTTGAGTTACAAAGAGGTCAGGGATCAAGATTATTGTCAGGTTCGTTGGCGCTCCCTATACAGTAGTTAGATGAATATACAAACTGGCTGGTCTACCCTATTATTGTCAGGTTCATTGGCGCTTCCTATACAGTAGTTAGATGACTATACAAACTGGCTGGTCTACCTTATTATTGTCAGGTTCATTGGCGCTCCCTATACAGTAGTTAGATGACTATACAAACTGGCTGGTCTACCCTATTATTGTCAGGTTCATTGGCGCTCCCTATACAGTAGTTAGATGACTATACAAACTGGCTGGTCTACCTTATTATTGTCAGGTTCATTGGCGCTCCCTATACAGTAGTTAGATGACTATACAAACTGGCTGGTCTACCCTATTATTGTCAGGTTCATTGGCGCTCCCTATACAGTAGTTAGATGACTATACAAACTGGCTGGTCTACCCTATTATTGTCAGGTTCGTTGGCGCTCCCTATACAGTAGTTAGATGACTATACAAACTGGCTGGTCTACCCTATTATTGTCAGGTTCATTGGCGCTCCCTATACAGTAGTTAGATGACTATACAAACTGGCTGGTCTACCCTATTATTGTCAGGTTCATTGGCGCTCCCTATACAGTAGTTAGATCACTATACAAACTGGCTGGTCTACCCTATTATTGTCAGGTTCATTGGCGCTCCCTATACAGTAGTTAGATGACTATACAAACTGGCTGGTCTACCCTATTATTGTCAGGTTCGTTGGTGCTCCCTATACAGTAGTTAGATGACTATACAAACTGGCTGGTCTACCCTATTATTGTCAGGTTCATTGGCGCTCCCTATACAGTAGTTAGATCACTATACAAACTGGCTGGTCTACCCTATTATTGTCAGGTTCATTGGCGCTCCCTATACAGTAGTTAGATGACTATACAAACTGGCTGGTCTACCCTATTATTGTCAGGTTCATTGGCGCTCCCTATACAGTAGTTAGATGACTATACAAACTGGCTGGTCTACCCTATTATTGTCAGGTTCATTGGCGCTCCCTATACAGTAGTTAGAAGACTATACAAACTGGCTGGTCTACCCTATTATTGTCAGGTTCATTGGCACTCCCTATACAGTAGTTAGATGACTATACAAACTGGCTGGTCTACCCTATTATTGTCAGGTTCATTGGCGCTCCCTATACAGTAGTTAGATGACTATACAAACTGGCTGGTCTACCCTATTATTGTCAGGTTCATTGGCGCTCCCTATACAGTAGTTAGATGACTATACAAACTGGCTGGTCTACCCTATTATTGTCAGGTTCATTGGCGCTCCCTATACAGTAGTTAGACGACTATACAAACTGGCTGGTCTACCCTATTATTGTCAGGTTCGTTGGCGCTCCCTATACAGTAGTTAGATGACTATACAAACTGGCTGGTCTACCTATTATTGTCAGGTTCGTTGGCACTCCCTATACAGTAGTTAGATGACTATACAAACTGGCTGGTCTACCCTATTCATATGGATTTGTTATCTATTCCCTAAATTGCCCTTTATCATAGATTTGAAACATATCCTCAATCTTCAAAATATTAATCATAATTGCACAATCCTAGTTTCTGAACTATTAGTTCTTTTGTCTTTACATTGCGTCGTCCCTGTTTTGGCTTGTTCATTTTGCAAGTTTTACATTTTAATTACCATACAGTACATCTCTTTTCAATAAGAAATCAATCTATTACAAAACAAAAAATCTGAACAAAGTTATCACAGCCAAGTTTTGTTCAGATGTAATTAGCTTTAAGGGAGGTGACAGGCTTTTTTTTCTCTCCTTTTCTCTCTTTCTCCGGGTTGTATCCATCCGGCCCCATTCAGCCTACTGTTGTAAGACGTGTATCCCCATCCAGGTGTCAATTTCTTCCTTGTGAGCGATAGCGAACCAGCATTGTATGGAGAAATCCGGCTTCGCCGGAGACATGTTTCTTTCGAAAAATTTACAAATTTAGCCTGCTGTCAAAAGCTTTAAACAAAATATGATGGCTCGCTTTCCGCTTGCCAGGAAAAAATCGACACCTGAATGGGAGTAAACGTCTTAAAACAGTAGGCTTAATGGGGCCGAATGAATACATGCCAGAGAAAGAGAAAAAAAACCTGTGACCCCCCTTAAACCTGTAATGAATATGTACAGTAAGTATAAATTGATGATGTGCTTCATGGTTTTGTACTAAAGACAGCAATCCAAAATAACTCTATCCACACATGAAATTTATCTGCAGTGTTGCCAAGAGGAGATCTGTACAATAAAGAATGGTTATCAGTGATCCACCAGTCAATGTAGTGGGATCTTCTCCTTTAGAATTGAGATAGAGACCCAATCTAAAAGACACGTTCCTTACAATCTACTGAAAGTTAATCTCTGTTTAATATAGTGTACCATATTCCTTACAGTCAATTGTAGGAGGGAGCTGCACCAACGGGTGGACCGAGGAAGACCTAGAATCGGACTATACATGCCGATCTCAAATCCAAAAACTTGACAAGTGAAGCAGCCCTTAACAGGGTTGCTTGGAACGCCACCATTAGGACAGGAGACTGAAACTGCACGTATGTGTGGAGCACTCAGTCTAAAAAATGTATGTATGTACCCTGTTCTTAACATTAATCATCAATTACAAACCCCAATGTACTTGAATAAACTAATACCCAAATGACCATTCATATACACATTCTTAGTATGGAACTACAAAATAATTTCCTTGCAGCCAATCACAGTGTAATCTCTAGTCAATATTGTATATTCATTGCAGTCAAATTGCATACGGTATTATCTGTTTATTCTGTTCCTTGCCTTCAGTCGCAGGTTACTATGCCTTTATTCAAACATACAGCATATCAACATCATATAACTCACTCTCCTACCCTGGCCAAATCTTTCTCAGTGTGTACGAGAATTTGTGGGACGTAGTGATAATTTCTGCTTAAAATATTCCTTACGGTCATTCGCAGGCTAATCCCAAACTTCATTACAATCATATACCATAACTTACTCTCCCGCCTCAGTCTAACCTTTATCAGTGTGTCCGTGTGGTGAGTGTGGGACATAGTGTGCGGTGGCCTTGTGCGTCGCTGGGTCGTAGCTGAAGCAACGAGCGACCCCCGGGTGCATGCAGCGCTCACTGGGGTCCCACATGTCATGATGTTCAGACTGCTGTCGACGGGGGCGACACAAGAAACTACGCGAGGGCACCAATAACTCGCAGTACGATACCTCCTGTGGGGTAGAATATATAACATAAGGTAAGGTATTAATACAAATGATAGATAAGGTTCTGGGTTAACTGTAAGACCTGGTATGAATAATAGAAGTCGTGGCATAGCCTAGTCAGTAGAGCGTCGGCTGCTGATCAAAGGGTCAGCAGACCAAGCCCGCACTGTCAAAATGTTAGATGTTGGTAGATGTCAAGCCCGGGCAACTTGACATAGCGATTCGTGACAAACGCCTAGTGTTCATGGCCATACCTTCTCAAGAATTACGGTGGTTAAAAAAAAAAAAAAAAAAAAAAAAAAAAAAAAAAGTAAAGTACCAATAGCTTGCAGTATGACACCTATGGAATGTAAAGATATATTTTTGTTAAATCTACTGTAGTTTATTTTTATGACACCTGATTCATGATAGGTAGGGCTTTAGGTAGGCCTATACTATAAGATCCAGCAAAGTACAGTAAACTCCCTTTTATCCAAAATTCAAATGTCCTAAATGTTCAGTTACCCAAAATTTTGCTATCCATATTTTTCACTAGTTTTCATTTATTTAAGCCTCTCCGAGTGCTTAATTGCAAAAATTCAACCCCTCTGAAGTAGACATCCCTTGAATTAGATGATAAATTGAAGTTAAAACAGCCTAGAAATGGTTTTAAATGCATTGAAAACAGTTTATGTGGCCATTTGTACACATATTTAGCTCTATAAAAGTCTCTCGTTTATCCGTAAAAATCGCTTAGCCTATCCAAAAAAGTATGCGACCACCTGATGCATGCAACCTTTCCCCCAGAAAAACCCTGCACACCACGATGACAAGATAATCAACTTCTGAGTGTTTCCCAAAGATCTTAAATTAATCTTATTAATCCAATAAAAGCTTGAATATTGTTTATGATCTTTTGGTTAGTAATTTTCAAGAGTAGTGCAATAGGTCAGTATAAGACCACTACCACCTAAATGCACTAGCACTGTTCCACTAAAGGAAACAGTAGGGGATGATCGGCTAGCAACAGTAAACATGATTGCAGGCAACTGGGAGGCATGACTCAGTGCTAGAAATATATACTGCTGATCTGAAAATGGTTATAGTTTTCCTAGCTACACCAACATGACCATAATCCATGCTCCACAATCCTCTCCAGCACCTGTCAACTACCCTAACCCTGAGATCTTTCTTCAGGACATTGTACATGGTCAATGCCTTTCATTCATAGGTGCAGGATTCTGTTTGTGTAGATTACATTCATAGATATATCAACAGGGAGCACAGTCACTGCTCTGAAGGACAAAGTCAGCACACTGAAAGTATGTAGCTACCATGAGGCAAGAGGTGGAATGCTCAACGGTTGTAAGATATTACTTTGGTTGCAATTAGGCTGACATAGGGCCTCACCAACCCAGAATATATGGTTCACCAACCCAATTGACCACTTGCGAGTTTCTGGCTATAAGGAAGTTGGAGCCGTAAACATCGGTATTAAACAGAAATACAATAATAAAGTAATGTCTAATGGATAAAACATATGTTGAATTGGGTTGTATGTACAGTATTTATAAATGTTCTACAACCACATTTTAGCTGGTAATTCTGCTAAATATCAATGTAAACAACTCCAACTTCCTTATAGCCTGAAACTCGCCAGTGGTCAATTAAGGGGAGGCAGTTTTTTTTTTTAGTCCTCCTCCTCCCTCATGTTTAGCCCTATTGGTTATAAGATTTGAAGACATTCGCCTCATTAGTTTGGCGATTTTCAAACCTTTTGCCCCATTCCTTTGCCAATAATAAGAGCGTTCGTGCCATTTAGGTGTCGATTTTTTTCTCGGCGAGCGATAGCGAGCCTGTATTTGAAGAGGAATCGGCCTTCGGCCTTCGGCCAGGACATTTTTCTACCGAAAAATGTAAACATTTATTGTGGGTGTTTCTTTTAAATTTGATAGAGGTTTAGAGAGCAAACTAAACCCCCTCCTTAAACCATTGAGCCGAACCAGTAAATTATGCTGCACAATACCGTCTGAGCTTCCTTAACCCTCCAGCCTCGGCTACGCATTCTATAATATATCCCCGAAACCCGGGGGTTTTGGCCGAAAAAAAGTCTCGCCTAGGCTACCGTATCTTTGTTATTTTGACTGCTTCCGCATTCCCGCGCATCACCAAGCATAGATGTGTTTCGTACCTGTAGAATGGCGTTGAGTAGAGCTCTCTAAGTCACTGGCTCAGTTGTGATGACGATTTCCGTGGAGAGAACTTTGTGGCGATATCAGCCACTTATCACTACTTAACAATAACACACAGCCACACACGAACAAGGACGCCTCTCCTTCTTGTGGTCGGAGATGCGCGGCGTCGGTCCAGCCGGCTGTTGTTTACATGCGTCGGACGGACGCCTTTCAAAACAAGCTTACAGGCTTTCAAGCTGCCAGAGCCTCAGAGCCCTACCGGGTTCCGCGAGGGGTGTTTGTTATGGGTGCCTCAGAGCCCAACCGGGTCTGGTGGGCGGGTGCCCGACCCCGAAAGGGATTGAAATAGGGGAGCTATCCCCCCGCCAAAGGCGGCTTTCTAGGACCTTTCCTAGCTGATGCTGAGAGGATTGGGTTCTAGTCATGTGGTGATGGGCTGGTCTATCAGAGTGAGAACTGAGCGATCTCTGCCATACCCATAGCTTACTCTGACTGTTCCTTTAATTTATATATGTTCTAGATCTCAAGTGACGGCGTCTTTTCCGTGGATTGACCTCCCAATCTACCAAGATTAGAAGCCAAAGCGTCACATTTTCCCCTTGCCCCTCAACTTTCTCTTCATAATTGCTGAGGGGCACAGGGCCCTGGGTGGGGCTTTGGTTGGGGCTATTTGTTGATGTACGTATAAATAGTTTAATATACGAAATTCCTAAAAGAATCGTATTGACGTGGCCCAGTTGAAAATATGTATAGTTTTCCTCTACAATATATATAATTATATATATATAAGCTATATCTACCAAGATTGGAAGCCAAAGAGTCACATTTATCCTTTGCCCCTCAACTTTCTCTTCATAATTGCTGAGGGGCACAGGGCCCTGGGTGGGGCTTTGGTTTCCCGGGCGTTTCCGCTCCCTCCTCAGCTCCCCGCCATGGAGTGGCTTCGGTCACTCCAGGCTTTATTGTGGTCGGCAGGGAGGGTTCTGTGGGGGCGCTCTGTTATGGCCTTGGCCTTGCTCGGGGCCTTGGGGCTGTTCGGCCAGGCAGCTTGGGGAACAACAACAACCGATACCATATATTTTATATAAAGGTATTATTTCATATTTTTTCACCAACCAACTTTACTTCTAAACTCAATTAACCCTCTCACGTTCTTGACGCAATTTTGAGCCTATTAGGGATACTTTAAAGCCTTTGTTACCATCAGGGGTATTTAGAAACCTTTAGTTTAGTTACTTCAACCTCTGCAGTTGTCTTTGAGTTAGCTGTGGGCAGAAAACTAATTTTGGAGAGGTAATTATAAGAGTGAGAGAACTCTATTTCTTATTGCTAATCTGGCAACCTCTGCGTCATATGGTCGTGAGAGGGTTAATGAAATCAACAAATACATGTGGCACTCCAAGGACTTGAACCTAGGATAGGCTACTTACCCCGAAATTCCGCGCATTTATGCATTACACTACCAAGACAGTTAAAGAATTATGCACAAGACTACGATTTATTATTCAGTTTCGAATCCTGTATATAAATCTGAGCATATACATACATTCCAACTGTGCTATGGTAGCCCAATGTATAAAAAAGATTAAGCTATGAATCAGATGGCAATGGGTCAAGAATATATATTGTGACTTACAGTGAAGTCGTCAGAACGGTCATATCCTAATATGGTGGCGGGGTCCCCAGTGTCACTAATGGTAGAGAGGGTCCTGGTGCCTGAGGTATGCCGCCGCCGACCACTCTCACCGCGTCCATAGTGGTGGTGTTCGCTGCGACTAACATTTAGAAAAAGAACAATATTAGTTACAATTTCAACTAAATCCCATATCATAACATAATCTAAACTGACCTAATCTAATACAGTACAAAATAACCTAACTAATTCTCAACCACTTAAAATCTAACTTATTCCAACTTAAATTTGGAAATGGATTGAACTCACTGGTAGAATATTTGACCAGACACCATAAATATCAGTACAGTACTGTACATTAAACAAATATAAAGTTTGTATATTAATGGGACCACCAACTTTTGTAGGTTTAAAAAGCTTGAAATCCTGAAAATGCCATTAAGTGCTTACTCAACATCCCTTCATAAGCCAGTGAAATGTTATTGGTGAAAACCCCTTGCAAATTGTTTGGTATTATGTTTTCCAAACTTTTCCTGTATTTCTAAAAACGTTATATAGCGAACTTTGAAATTGACAGGCTCAGTAACTACTGGTCGTACGAGGATCGTATAAAGGTGGTAGTGCATAGGTTGAGATAAACATGGAATAATAATCGCCAACCTGCACATACTGTAGGCTAATTATCTTGCAAAATGCAATGGCACTGAAATCATTATTACCGGTAACAATGGTATAAAGTTTTTTTTGGATCGTCTACACCGAACCTGTGACATCATAAGAGTGTAAGTCCACCATCCAGTCCAGGATGAGGATAGTCCTATGACGTCACTACACAGGTCCGGTGTAGACAATCCACAAAATCCTTAATACCATTGTTAATAATTATTTCAGTGACATTGCATTTGGCAAGATAATTATGTGCAGGTTGGCGATTATTATTCCATGTTTATCTCAACGAAGGCGGTGCTGGTTGGGGGGGAGGGGTGTCGACTGACTGGGGACAGAGGTGCATGGGGGCGGTTCGTTCGTGGCCACCCCTTCGGGGATCACGGCGTCAGGCAATAGATAGATAGATAGATATCTCAACCTATACACCACCACCTTTAAGGCAACTAATATTGGGGATGGTGGTAGACTTGTGGACCAACAGCCACTACTATGCAATCAAGCCTTGCTATTGGTAGCCTACTGTCTTGGTACGGCACTGTCGGGGCTGGTGGGGCGCGGATAGGTGCCACAGGGGACTTAATAGTCTTACCTTGGTGCAGTTTGGCAGCACACCAGAGTCAGCTACAGTGTTTACATGGTGGAGCAGTGTTTTGGCAGGATTTTGTTGTTCTAAAGTCCAAGTTGCCTAATGTACAGTAGAGTATGGTATGGTATTTTCTTGTTGTAGCACTGGTTGAGGCTGGTATGGTTTGCAGATACTGCAGGTGCTGCAGTTGGATTTAGTTTGAATCTTGCTGCAGCACGGTTAGCACTATGCCAACATCAGCCAAAGTGATGACACGATGGGGCGGTGTTGTGGCGGGACTTTATTGTATTATATTCCAACTGTGGAAAGGCAACCATGTCTGAGGTGTTACAATGTATGTAATGGAAAACAACGTTAAACCATTGTATGTATGTTTGTAATGTCAATCACACTAAATTTGCCACATGCCTTATATATCACCAGCATGCATTCATAAGCAACAATAATGTATGCAGGTTATTTTCACCTCGTTTCACACAAACAATTGGTTAGCGTCCTTTTCCAGTACAGTACTGTACATACATTGTAATGCCTAAGACAGGGTTACCTTTCAGTAGTTGGAGTGTAGTACAACACAGTCCGGCCACAACACTTCCCCATAATGTCATCACTGTGGCTGATGTTGGAATTCTAGTAGCCATGCCTCAACAAGACTCAATGAAGTCCATACTGCAGTACTGTACCTACATTAGCTACTGGGTATCTGCAACCACACTAGCCTTAACAACACTACAAGACATGGATGAGGGCTGGTCCTATCCCGAGTGAGGTTTGGCATTCTCTACCCAACCTTAGACATTTCTGTCTGTCTCTTTTCCTTCTAGGTGCTGGCGAGATCGCCCGATTGAGTGGCACTGTAAGGGGGCTGCAGACGGCGGGGCATTAGCTCGGGGTTGCAAGCCCGTGGGCTGATGATCCCCTCCCCCGCTAGCCTCTCAGAGACAGATCACATCTCTCCCTGGCCCCTTCGGGGGCCCAAGCATCTGGAGCAGCTTCGGTCTACCAGACTCGGGACTGATCGGAATGTCTTAGACTTGTCTGGAGAACTACAACAACAACAATACTACAAGATAGTGCCATAAAGGCTGATATAGTTTATTATGGTAAATTTTAGGGTAGGTGACGACTTAAATATTATTGGCGTTAGAGAAACTCGCTTACCCTCCACACTTGGTCTTATTGCACAGCAGTGGTGAGATGTGTAAGTGAATACTGTTAAACATGAGCGGCACTTCCCATTCACCCTGGATACATTAAGAGGAATGCTTTAGGTACAGTCAATAGCATAAATGGCAACGCACCTACTGTATTTGAATTTGTATCGAATGTAAACGAGACAATGCAATGTTTTTTTAATAGTCCAGATGCTTCAGAACTTGGCTTTAATGGTTCAAAGATACTGTAACTTTGTATTTGCTCAGTCTTTTACTTATCATTCTACACTGCATACATCCTTCAAATGCCTAGATATATTTATAATCTATTTCTATTGCCTGACGCCGTGATCCCCTAAAGGATGACCACGAACGAACCGCCCCCATGCACCTCTGTCCCCAGTCAACATAAAGTCCGTCCACATCCGAGGCTGTTCGTTCGCTCTTCGTTGCTTAAGTATTTTTCACGGGTGGGGGTCGCAACCCCACCGACCCAACCTCTTTAGTCGCCTCTTACGACACGCAAGAGGCACGTGGGGCATATTCTATTCCCTTACCCCCAGGGGAGAAGGGGGGAGACAATAATACAGTCGACGCTCGATTTAACGGACCCCGATACAACGGATTTCGGATGTAACGGACTCTGTCTGTAGCCGGACAATGGACCCAGCAACGGACAAAGTCCGTTGCTCGAAAAAAAAATTGGAGCAAAGTCCGTTGCTCTATCTATTTATCTCTCTAATGCACCTACCTAAATCCCTTATACATTAACATAACTATGTCTTATTTGGACTTTTTGTAATCTTTGAATCATTTCTAATGTGATGGAATGAAAAATATAATATCCTTCCAGCACATAGATAAACAATAAATAAGATAGTCAAAAAAATAGTTCAACCCTCCCCTCCGTCTAGGCGCCGAGCTTCCGAGACGGGAGATTTAAGTTTGATAGATTTTTGTTTTTTTTGTTCCCACGGTATACACAAAATGATGGGGAAATATTATAACATGTTTTTAATTGACATTTGTGTCGTTTTTGCTGATTATGAGTTGGTGGAAAAAAAAATCTTTAATTCTATCATATCGGAAATGATTCACAGATTATATAGAGACCAAATAACATACATTTTTAAGTGTGTTCAATAGTTTTGCATTATCAATAGGGTGTAGCACAAGGCTTATCAACATTATCACAGTTAAGGGGTCGGGGTTGAGGCCGGGACAGGGAGGGGAGGGAGTAGGCCTACAGGGGGGTGGGGGTATCCTTCCTTTTTTTTTTTTTTTTTCCCATGTGAAATTTATCATATCATTGACAAATACGACCTTTATTATGTTTTCAGGGACAGTACAGCACAACGTGTCCCTCAATCACCAAAAAAAAAAAAAAAAAAAAAAAAAATACAAAGGCAATTTTCCAGCTACGGACTTTTTCCAGCAACGGACTCGGTCTCCCCCCTATTAGTCCGTTAAATCGAGCGTCGACTGTACTAATAATATTTATTAATATTATTATTATTATTATGTGGTGGATTGTGTTCTTTCATTTCATAAATTTTATTTTAGTAAGCATTTTCTCCACATAGCGATTTTGATGTTGTTTTGACTTTATATTGTCTTTGTCCCAGTTTTGGTTTGACGTTGTTTGCAAGTTTTACATTTTAAATTATTAAATATCCTAGGTTAAACTAACATTCTATACGGTACCAAACTTTTAAGCTGGCTAAAAGGACTCCTCAAAGAAAAACCCTGCTTACCCTCCAAACTTGCTCTTGTTGTATGGCAGTGCTGAGAATATGTGGAAGGGAATCTTGTGTGAGGTGAGCAGCACAACCCTCTCATCCCGGATGTCGTGGGGCGTCTTCATGAACTTTACCTCTTTACTGGTGGGGCCTGATGAGTCTGATACGCTACTCGACAGCTTTCTAGTGCGGCCCCCGGGAAGGCCTAAAAGAAAGGAATATGATAATTAACAGTCTTGTGATTTGGACCAGAAGTAAATCACACACCATTTTGGTTTTACAAATGTATCGCAAAATTTTCAATCATCCCTCTTCACCCTAGGTGGTTCCCTTGGCATAGCCCTATGCAGTATTTACCACAATGCACTCCCTGCTCAAGAGTAGGGCTAGGGTGGGTGTCATGATGTTTCAGGGATTTCAGTGGACAATTTCCACAGATTGCTAGACCGCACAGTCCACCAACAGCACTGTTGTCTGCCAATAACACACACTGGCTGGCCCGAGTCCTGAACCGCCAACCTCTCGGTTTGCAGGCGAGTGCTTTACCAACCGCACAACGGCCTTTATCACAAGTGTAATCAACCACAACACTACGGTACATTCATTATTTACCCAAAATTCATACACACTACTAAGGAAGATGTTACTACCAACGCCATTCTTGTATTTAGTGTGTGGCCATACATCATTCTGCACTGCAGTACTGTACTACCGGTACCATCCATCCCACTTAACAATACCTTTGTTTTCCCACATATAATTTTACAACCCAAGACGTCGGCCTGGTTTGTCGACAACCCCGACACAGACAGAGGGCTGGAACTACAAAACCAAACCGATAACATCATCATCCTTAACGACATCCATCAACATACCCATATTCCTCACCAAGCCCTCTATAACCCATCATCTCCAGACATCACCTTTTGCTCCCCAGAACTCGCCCCCACAACATCCTGGAGGGTGGTCAGAACCTTAGGCTCTGACCACCTCCCGATCATTATCACCACCAAAACCAGACTCACCCCAGCTAGCCACAAACACACATACACCAATTATAAAAGAGCTAACTGGGAAGCATTCACAAATGAGACAGAACAACACTTCACAACTCTAAACAGTACACCCATCACTAACATCAACAATGCTGTACACATACAGTACTCAATAAAACTATCCAAAACGCTGACAAGAAACACATTCCAAGAGGTAACAGAAAAAGACACAACCCCAACTTCACACCAGAAATTCAAAACCTCATCAGACAACGCGACATACTGAAACACTCCCCAGCACCCCACACACAAGACATCACACAACAAATTCAAACACTCAACACCCAAACTAACAACAAAATACAAGAACAACAAAAACTAAATTGGAATAACTTCCTACAAACACTTGGATCACAAAACAAACCCCAAAAAACTCTACAAAACACTAAACAGCATCACACTTTCCAACAGCAACACAACACAATCACATGCTGCAATCACAACAACAGACTCTACTCCTTCATGTAAATAACAAGCAAACACTCTCATCAATCACTTCTCACATGTCAGCCACCTAAAACCTCACAAAGACGACCGACGTGTCATCCGACGTAAGAGACAATTCCCCACAGACCCTGACTATACACCCTTCACCAATCACCAGACAAAGCATATCATCAAAAATCTCAAGCACTCACCCGCCTGTGGCCTAGACAATATAAGCAACATACACCTCAGACACCTGGGACCACAAGGCATACAAGCACTCACTAACATATCAAACTACAGCTATTCACACAACACAATACTGAATACCAGACATTTGGAAGCATGGTATCATCATCACATTCCCCAAACCCAACAAAGACCCCACGCTACCCTCCTCACACCGCCCCATCACACTCCTTTGCTCCCCCTCCAAAGTCATGGAACGCCTAGTATTACAACTAATTACACCTGACCTACCCCTAGCTCCAACACAACATGGCTTTAGGCCACTGCACTCCACAAACACTCTTCTCACAGACCTTACACAAAGAGCTTTTGACGGCATCAACTCAGCTAGACCACCACACAGATCACTAGTAGCCACACTCGACATTAGTAAAGCCTTCGATGCCATCCCCCGCCACAACCTAACAAACAAAATCTACAACACAAACATGCACAACAACACAAAAAGGTGGCTGGCCAACTTCCTAGCAGGCAGATGTGCACATGTATCTTTTGCCGGTCAGTCATCTAAAATCAGAAACTTTCCAAACGGAGTCCCACAAGGATCCGTCCTATCGCCCGCACTCTTCAATCTGTACATGCACGATATAACTACACCCAATACGCCCCAAATAAACTTAGCCTCCTATGCAGATGACATAACACTCACATGCACACACCATGACCCAAAAAGAGCAACAGATCTCCTTCAACCCTATCTCAACACACTACATGGCTGGTGCACTACAAACAGACTTAATCTAGCCCCAGCCAAATCCACCGCAACCCTGCTCACAAGCTGGACAGGAGAACACGAATACATCCCTCAACTCACCATAAACAACACACCCCTAACACATACACACACACCCAAAATCCTAGGAGTAACATATGATACTCATATGACATTCAAACAGCACACCACAAACATTAAAAAGAAACTGACACACAGACTTAACGCCCTCAGGTCACTTGCTCACACAAAATTTGGACACAACAAAGAAACTACCACCACAGTATATAAACAATACATAAGATCAGTGATGGAATATACAAGCCCAGCCTGGGCTTCTAACCTAGCTGAAACACATCATAAGACCTTACAGACTATTCAAAACAAAGCCCTGAAGATCATTACAGGCTGCACAGCTACTGCACCCACAGATCACCTACATCAAGAAACCAAAATCCTCAAAGTCAAAGACCATCTGGACATGAGAGGCAATCAATTCCTGGCAGCAGCCTCCACAAACCAAGACCACCCACTAAACTACATGGCAACACACCCACAGACACCAAGAAATATCAAAACAACACCCAGCACACGGTATCACACACAATTATTGTCCTCTCTCCCTCCCTGCCCACCCCGAACCAACTTCCAGAAGTACATCCATACTCATATCTCTCACCGATCCATCCACTCACTCACAGACAACACGCAGCTGCATGCACGACCTCCCGAAATCCATTGGGTCATTCTGTCAGATCAACCAAAAAATAAATGAAATTAACACCCTCATCTCTCAGATTTTGCTGAAATTTGGTTTATAGGGAGTTTGTGGGCCCTGAATCCATTTCTGAAATTATAAGGTCATTCCGACCAACGGTTCAGGAGATATGACCTCGGGCAATATGAGGTCACTCGCGAGGTCACTAACATTTGGCGACCCATAACTTGGGTAATAATGGTCATAATTATATAAAAGTATATATATACAGGGTGATTCAGTAACCCTTTTCATAAATTTAATGGCAAATTCGGGAGACAAAAATAAGACTAATTTACTCTATGACCCTTAGGGTGAGTCTTTGATATGATGGAGATATTACACCTTTAAAGTTATCGATAGATAGAAAAGAAAAAAATCTAAGGAGTGAGAATGAAAATGTCGTTGCTAACTGGCAGGGTAGCGTAACCAAGACTTGGTATCAAAATGGCTGCATACGGTAGCTGGATGCAGTTCGTTTCGCAATTTACAAAGGTACATTACTACTGTATTTGTATTATCATCATCATTATTATTAATAATCATTGTATTAGTAGTAGTAGTAGCAAGGGGAGAAGCAGGCGGTGGAGGAAAAGTAAGAGGAAGAGGAGGAGGAGTAAGTGGTGGAAGAGGGGTAAGTGGAGGAGGAGGGATCTGACTGCCGACTTTGAGCTTTGATACTCCGCTCGTCTTAATGAATCTTGAATCAATCTGTACATGAATCTAAAGATTGTTTCTTTGCTTACACGTGGTATCTTTAGATTTTGATACCAAGTCTTGGTTACGCTACCCTGCCAGTTAGCAACGACATTTTCATTCTCACTCCTTAGATTTTTGTCTTTTCTATCTATCGATAACTTTAAAGGTGTAATATCTCCATCATATCAAAGACTCACCCTAAGACCCGGGTCATAGAGTAAATTAGTCTTATTTTTGTCTCCCGAATTTGCCATTAAATTTATGAAAAGGGTTACTGAATCACCCTGTATTTAGAATCAGAAAACGACAAGGAATCCAAATATGCAAGTCCTAGAACTCTAGGTTGAAAAATAATAAAGGTTACACTGTAACACAAATTTGAGGTCACGATTTGACCTCTGGGGTATCAAATGATTTTTTTTTTTATAAATTTAAAAAATGAAGGCATAGGCATTGGCTATTAGAATCAGCAAAATAAAGTTTGTTTATGTTTGTATTTTTCATGTAACTAACATATAAGTGAACGCCATATTCATAAGTTGTGCGTCAATTCTACTTATTTTTTCACACTTAAGCTCTTAATTTCTTTTGAGAGTACGCTATTTGCAATTTTTGTATCGTCAGCAAATTTTGAGATTGTACAGGTGAGACCCTCATCTATGTCGTTGATGTAAATTAGAAAGAGAATTGGTCCTAGTACCGATCCCTGGGGTACCCCGCTACTTACATTGGTCCATTTACAGGACTGAACACTCAATTTAGGGACCGTCTGACTCAGAGGCCGTCTATGTATTTTTAAAACATTTTCTACAGTGATGGACGGCTAGTTCATACACCAACATGCTTCAACCTTAGGTAAGCAGTAAGGACTTATTTAAATTAAGGTTGTCTCCCCTAGATGGGTTGCCGACCAAGGCTGACGAGTCCCATCTACCCTCAGTTCTAACACTGACAATAAAAGTACAATTCCAACTCCAACTACACAACCCTTGGTGTTGGTGAAAAGAATATCTGACTCTGGAGAATTTACAACTGACTCTGTGACTCTGAGTCCACTACCCAAGTAGCCTCATTATAAAATTGTGACAGTGATAGCCTACTCCTGCCGGGTATAAATATGAACTGCATCATGTCAGTGTCAATTTTCCCATTAAATTGCATACGGTACTCCGTTATTTTCACAATCTGGTCATATACTTTCAGGCCTCTGCATTTGCAAGTCTCTAGTGTATGGTATCTCCTTTCACTTTATATATGTTGACAGTAAAACTCTTTAATGCGGTGTATCATGCCCCACTTACCTATTGCAATTCGTTAAAAGTGAGAGGCTGAGTGATTGGACTTGCGAGGCTCCACCCGGGAATAATCATCTATCTAATGCCAGACGCCATGATCCCCAAAGGAGTGACCACGAATGAATTGCCCCCACGCACCTCTGTCCCCTGTCAGCCTCCTCCCAACCAACAAAGCTTTCACTTAAATCCTTCCTTCCACCTCACTCTTGTAAACTTTCCTAGTCATTCTCACGTTTCCCATACGATCCACATGGCCAAAACATCTCAAGGTGTTCCTTTCACATTTTCCAGCACATCCACACCACACCGCTCTCTTACGCCCATATTCGTCTGTCTATCTCTCCATGTAACTCCACATGCATTTCTCAAGTACCGGTAACTCATTTCCACCCCTCTCACTCTTGACATACATGCTTCACTCCCGTATGTCAATGTTGGGATTACCACATTATCCTGCAATGACTTTTTTACTTCCATGCTGACCACCCTAATCCTTGCTACGTTTTCAGCATTCCTACAACCCTCTTCCCCTGTTGCACCCTCTCATGCACTTCATCCTCGATTTCCAACCTTAATTCATCACACTGCCCTAATATTTAAATGAGCTGACATTCTCCATAACCTGACCAACCAACCTCACCACACACTCTGTGATTGCACCCCTTCCAAAGACCATAACCATACTCTTCTTCCCCGCATTAACTTTCAGGTTCCTTTTCTCACACACAATTTCAAACATATTTACCAGACCCTGTAACAACTCCCACTAATTTTCACTCATCAGAACTGTATTGTCCGCAAACGGCAGTGAGGGTTGGTCCTATCCAGAGTGAGGTTTGGCATCCTCTACCCTACCTTAGCCATTTATGTCTGTTTCTTTTCCTTCTAGGTGCTGGCGAGATCCCCCGATTGGATGGCACTGCAAAGGGGGCATTGGCCCAGGGCTGCAAGCCCGTGGGCTGATGACTCCCTCCCCCGCTGCCCTCTCAGAGACAGATCTCATCTCAACCCGGCCCCTTCGGGGGCCCGGCTTTGATCAACCAGACTCGGGACTGCTCGGCCAGACAGTCTAGGAACTCCTACAACAACTACAATAACAAGGCAACTTCCACTTATTTCCTTCCCTTACCAGGGGTACACCAACATCCACTGCTCTTCCTTGATTTTCTTTTATGACTCCATTGTTGTAGATGTGTTTATTTTATACTAGCCCACTGGGCCAGGGCCCTCATACTTTCATGACTTCCATCCAAATAATTATTGAAAAACCATGGGGACATCACACACCCTTACTTTAACTCAACATTCAGATCAAAGAACTTGTTCTATTCATTTTCCACACGCACTGCCGCCTTTCCACCCTCATACATGCTCTACACCGCATTTAACAACTTACCAGCTACTTCGTATATTCTCAATACTTTCCACAGACCTTCTCTATCAACCTTGTCATAGGCTTTCTCCAAGTCCATAAAGGCAGAATACAACTTTTGTCCCTTTGCCAGATACTTCTAAACAACACATTTCTAGGAGAAAATCTGGTCTACACACCTTCTTCCTCTCCCAAACCCACCCTGCTCCTCACCTACCCAAGGCAATATCAAAACAGATTAAAAATCTGCGGTATACCACTACCACAAGAGAGACTGGGCGACTGGGCTTGCTATCAACTTTCTAAGCTTAAAATATCTTACATGGCTTTGTTTACTATTTTAGATACAAATTTATGGCAAACCAAGATAACTGTACAGTATCGAACATACTTTAGACAGTGATAAAATGGAATGGGATATTTAATGAGCTATGCCCTTTAAGAAAGTTAGGGAGAGTGGCAAGGGAAATACTCTGTAGTAAGGAAATGAAAGATAAGAATGGGCATTTTTTTTTTTTTTTTTTTTTTAAGAGACAATGAACGGAGGAAGGAAAAACACAGATAAAACAAAAAGGTCCATGTGCCTAAAGGCATCCTCCATTCATAAAATTTTTGTAACAACTGGATTTAAACATTTGTAGATTGTAAGTTTGTGGAAAGCAATTCGAGGGAAGTGAATACCAAATAGTAGTAGCTCTGGGGATAAATGAATTCTGATAAGCAGAAGTTCTGCATTGTGGAGGAGAAAGTGTAAATTCATGGGCGCTCTCAGCTGCCCTAGTTCTACGGGGAAAGATGTGGAGAGGCGGCACAATTGAAGCAAGTTCCTCGGAACAATTGCTGTGAAAATATCTGTAGAATAATGCAAGGGATGCAACGTTTCTTCGTATGGATAATGTAGGAAGATCCTGTGTGATTGCAGGGTTATTGATTAATCTAATAGCTTTATTTTGAATTTTGTCCAACTGCCTCAATGCAACCACTCCACTTCCACCCCACAGAGGTGAACAGTAATCCATCTGAGAACGCACATGACTTTTATGCTAGTGCTAGCAGAGAAGCAAGAGAGAGTCGAGAGAGCACTTCAATGAATTGTTGAATGTAGGGAATGAAACGCCGGCAAACATAGTTGGATGGGTTATGAGAGGGAGAAGAAGAAAAGCAGTGGAGGAGATGGGGATCAGGGGGTCAGAAGTGTGTGAGGTCTTGAAAAGGGTGAAGATGGGGAAAGCACAGGAATGGATGGATTGTGTGGGGAGATGCTGAGGTATGGTGGTGAGATAGTGATTGAATGGGTAAGGAAATTGTGTAGACTAGCACGGGAGAAGGGAAGTTTGCCTGATGACTGGAAGACAGGCATAATAGTCCCCTGTATAAGGGGGGAGAGGAGTGTGTGGCAATCACAGGGGAATATGTCTCCTAAGCATAGTAGGGTAGTGATCGAGAGAGTGAGAGTGAGAATGGAGAAATAGGTACCGGTAGGTGAGGAGCAGGGCGGGTTTAGGAAGGGAAGAGGGTGTGTAGACCAGATTTTCTCCTTGAAATATGTTGTTGAGAATTATCTGGAGAAGGGACAGAAGTTGAATGCTGTCTTTATGGACTTAGGTAAAGCCTATGACAGAGTTGATAATGTCAGTGGAAAGTAATGAGAATATACAGTACGGAGTTGTTAGTAAGTTGCTGAAAGCGGTGATGACCATGTAGCCTATCAGGGTGCAAAGGCAGTAATGCGTGTGGAAAATTAACAGAGCGAGTTCTTTAATCTGAATGTTGAGTTAAAGCAAGTGTGTGTGATGTCCCCATGGTTGTTCAATATTTATATGGATGAAGTCATGAAAGAAATTCAAGGAAGAGCAGCGGAAGTTGGGTACCGTAAAATGCGGTAACTTCGGACATTTTTCGATGTTTTTTAACAATTTCTGAGTGTAAACACATTATAGAGATTTAACTAGGTCAAGTGATGTATGGTGGTAGTGCGGCGTAATCCAGGAAGCCTCCTAAAATTATCCCCCATAAGAAGAGAGCTATCCTTATCCTAAATGATGTCCGAAGTTTGCTTGAAAAGTTGATAACTTCGGACATACGGTGTTTCTTATGGAAAATGGTTGCCAAGAAAGCTGAGATAACTTCGGACAAACGGAGGAGAACTTCGGACCTACGTTCGTGGCCTTATTTCATTCATTTTTCGGCTCCTACTATTTTATATGAATATTTTATTGCTGCTTATTCCTGTCCGATGTTATAGTGGAAAATGCACAGTCAATACTTTTAGGCCTGTATAATCAGTATAGGAGGGGGATATATATGATGTTTAACATATATTCTGTTTGGATCTGTTCTCGTTAGGCATTGAGCTCACTCCTAGAAAATATTGAGCAGGAAAAATAACCAATGCTGTCAAATCAATAACTCGAAAATTAACTAGGCCTAGTGAAAATATATAGGTACCGGTATGTATAATATATCACTGCATATACACTTTTATGAATTTGAGCATTTTTATAGGTTGTTGTTGTTGTTGTTTTTCCCCAAGCTGCCTGGCCGAACAGCCCCAAGGCCCCGAGCAAGGCCAAGGCCATAACCGAGCGCCCCCACAGAACCCTCCCCGCCGACCACAATAAAGCCTGGGTGACCGAAGCCACTCCATGGCGGGGAGCTGAGGAGGGTGCGGAAACGCCCGGGAAACCAAAGCCCCACCCAGGGCCCTGTGCCCCTCAGCAATTAAGAAGAGAAAGTTGAGGGGCAAAGGAAAGATGTGACGCTTCGGCTTCCAATCTTGGTAGATTGGGAGGTCAATCCACGCAAGAGACGTCGTCACTTGAGATCTAGAAAACATATAAGCAAAAGGAACAGTCAGAGTAAGCTATGGGTATGGCAGAGATCGCTCAGTTCTCACTCTGATAGACCAGCCCATCACCACATGACTAGAACCCAATCCTCTCAGCATCAGCTAGGAAAGGCCCTAGAAAGCCGCCTTTGGCGGGGGGATAGCTCCCCTATTTCAATCCTTTTCGGGGTTGGGCACCCGCCAAATTATAGGTATTTATTAGGTATAACGTATTTGTTGGTGTTTCTTTCGGCAGATAAAACAAAATTTGGACAAGATATATGCCTCTCCTAATTTATATACAGTATATTATATATCCAGAATTATCCGAAATACATAAATCGGTTAGCATAGTATCATATTTTTATGGGTTTTTGGACTCAGAGAATGAATATTTGATCTTTTACCACCATGTTAATGATGTACAAGTATTATGAATGATTTTCATAGGGCAAATAATAACAAACGATTGTTTTGTTCCATGTCCGAAGTTACCATGTTTGTTTTTTAAACACAATCGGTTAAATGATATGTTCTAGCTAGAGCGTTATACAAGTGTAACAAATTTCCTTTGGTGGATGTTGTCTCTGGTAATATTACTACAAAATTATATCAGTCACAACATCATTCATACAAACAAATTTCTTCAGGGTGATAGAAGTTTGGCAGGGTAGCGAAAAATGTACATATTTTCGTCACATATATAATATTTTTTTTGTGTACATATACTCATGTCAGTTCCCTAGGACTTTTACATGCTCTTCCTTTGCCATTTCTCTAAACGGACCCCACAAAAAAAACAATAAAAAGAGTTTCCATTATATAATGACAATGTCTAATTACTTATTATTGGTGATGGGCTGGTCTATCAGAGTGAGAGCTGAGCGATCTCTGCCATACCCATAGCTTACTCTGACTGTTCCTTTTACTTATATATCTTCTAGATCTCAAGTGACGGCATCTTTTCCGTGGATCGACCTCCCTACTGCCAACCTAAAAGTTGGCAGATTGGGAGCCAAAGCGTCACATTTTTCCCTTGCCCCTCAACTTTCCCTTCATAATTGCTGAGGGGCACAGGGCCTTGGGTGGGGCTTTGGTTTCCCGGGCGTTTCCGCGCCCTCCTCAGCTCCCTGCCTTAGAGTGGCTTCGGTCACCCGGGCTTTGTTAGTGGTAAGCAGGGAGGGTTTTGTGGGGGCGCTCTATGGCCTTGGCCTTGCTCGGGACCTTGGGGCTGTTCGGCCAGGCAGCCTGGGGAACAACAACAACAACTTATTATCGCCGATGTCTGAAGTTATGACCCAAGTCCGAAGTTACCCCACTTTACGGTACCCCTGACAAGGGAAGAAAATGAGTGGAAGTTGCCTGTACTGCTGTTTCCTGATGATACAGTTCTGATGAGTGATAATGAGTGGGAGTTAAAGGGTCTGGTAAATACCGGTATGCTTGGAACAGTGTCTGAAAAATGAAACCTGAAGGTAAATGTGGGGAAGAGTAAGGTTATGGTCTTTGAAAGGGGCGCAGTCAAAGTGTGAGGTGAGGCTGAATGTTATTTTTTTTTTTTTTTTTAATATGTGTGCATGAAGGAGACACAATGCAAAGCTGCCTGTATAAGCATCCCCCCCCCCCCCCCCCCAAGGTTGAAAGAGTGATAAGATAATCAAAATCAAGGTACATTAGAGGTACTTTAGGTGTGTTTCTTAAGTGTACTGTAGTGAAATGAATAGGAGGAAGAAGTGTTTGCGAGAGTAGCGGCAAGTTGGATTGCTCTATGTAGGCTGGTCTTATCCAGAGTGAGGTTTGGCATCCTCTACCCTACCTAAGCCGTTTCTTTCCGTATCTTTTTCTGTACTACTTTTCCTTCTAGGTGCTGGCGAGATCACCTGATTGGGTGGCACTGCAAGGGGGGCTGCAGACGGTGAGGGCATTGGCCCAGGGGTGCAAGCCTGTGGGCTGATGATGCTCTTCCCTGCTGACCTTTCAGAGACAGATCTCTTCTCACCCTGGCCCCTTCGGAGAGCCCGAGCATCTGGCGCGGCTTCAGTCAACCGGAATCGGGACTGATCGGCCAGACAGTCTGGGGAACTACAACAACTCTCTGTGTAGGTGAGGCACAAATAAAAACAGTGGGGGAAGCTAGGCAAATGAAACAGGAGTTCCAGCAACTCTTTTATCATATGCCTATGTGGCCTCCCTGGGTACTGCCCTGCTCGATTGGTACCTACAATTTCCCCATCAGCTCAGTGTGATGAGTAAAGATGGGAGTATGGAGGATGAAGTGAGGGAGAGGGTGCAACAGGGGAAAAGGGTTGTAGGAATGCTGAAAGCTGGGACAAGGAATAGGGTGGTCAGCATAGAAGTAAAGAAGTCATTGCAAGATTGTGTGGTAATCCTGACATTGACATTGACGTTGACATTGACGTACGGGAGTGAAGCATGGATGTTGTTGGAGAGACACAAATCAAGAGTGAGAGGGGTGGAAATTAGTTACTTGAGAAGTGCATGTGGAGTTACATGGAGGGATATACATACGAATAAGGGAGTACGAGAGCAGTGTAGTATGGACGTGGATGTGTTGGAAAGTGTGAAAAGGAACACCTTGAGATGATTCAGCCATGTGGATCATATGGGAAGCGAGAGAATGACTAAGAGAGTGAAGTGGAAGGACAGAGAAGGAGAGGCAGACTGAGAGTGAGGTGGAAGGATGGAGTTGAGAGGTATATGAGTGAAAGCGGTGTTGGTTGGGAAGAGGTGCATCGGCTGACAGGGGACAGATGTGCATGGGGGCAATTCATTCGTGGCCACCCTTTCGGGGATGGTGTCTGGCATAAGATAGATAGATTTTTCTGTGGTTTGCTAAGAATTATGCAAACCTCACTTAATTCATAAGAACATTTAGACTATATTGTAGCCATGTTAATGAAAGGAGAGTAAACTTATCCTTGCTACTGTATAAGTGTAAAACTATATTTAACATACGCTTACCTGTGATAGGTCCCCCTAAGCTCTCATTACTGCTGAAGCAACCCTTCTCGGCCAGGGAGATGTGGCGGTGAGTGGTCCGTTTACGTTGTCCTACTTCAGAAGTATTGGTGTTGGTTCTGTAGGAGGGAAAATTTACGATTAGATTTATCATACCACTATTAACCCATTTTAGTACAATAACATACATTTTGGGGGTATTCTGACTAACATTAAACAATTGTATTCATCTTAATATGCATTTCTAGGAATTAGAGAGGTCCAACTAAACTCTAATTGCTGTTGAAATAACCCTCCTCAGTCAGGGAGATGAGGCGATGAGTGGTCAGCTTGCATTGCCCTTCAAAATTAATGGTGTTAGTTGTGTAGGAAAGAGAGAATTAATTGAAGTTAACGTAGAAGGACTAATACTATACTTCATGCTGATCATCATCTCCAACGCCTTGCTTCCCCTGGGAAATCCCCCACAAGGGCTGGCCATGGCAGAAATGCATCCAGGTTATTTACCCTTTGATGACATTGAACAGGAAGGATGAACGGAAGCAGAACGCTCCTGGCAGAGGGTAGCAATACAGTAGAACCCCACCCATCCGGTGCTCTCAGATCCGGAAACCCAAGAGATCCAGACTCATGTTTCAGCCAACCAAACTTGTCTGGATGGCTTGGGAAAAATAAAAGTCAATCCGGAAACGAACGAGACGAATACATGTTACCGCATGTACCGTATTGTTTACATCCAGCGTTAGATATCCAGACTTGTATGTCAGCCATCCGGATTTGTCTGGATGGTTGAAACCTAAGTCTGGTTGTTTAAGTTAGATATCCAGACTCATGTTTCAGTTATCCAGATTTGTCTGAATGGCTGAAACCTAAGTCTGGTTGTTTAAGTTAGATATCCGGATTAATGTTTCAGCCATCCAGATTTGCCTGAATGGCTGAATATATATCTGGACTTTATGCAGATCCAGACAGGATTCTCCTCCAATTAGTCTGTATGGGTGAGGTTTTACTGTACTAACCAAGAAGGAAATACTAATGGATGATAACTCAAGTCAACTTTCTTGTGAATCATTAGGTTACGGTAAAGAAATAGTCAGAAATGAAGAGGGGGTAAGTACAGTACATTCTCCTGGGAGTGATATACGGAAGCCTATTCATTATAATTTCACCAGAATTCTTAACCACTTGCCTAAAAAAAAAAAAAAAAAATTGAGTAGGCTAATTGAGCTAACATTCAGCCATTTGGGAAGAGTTAGCCAGGGAATAAGTGTGAACATTTACTGTCTATTTCTTCTAGCCATTTTTTGAGTTATTAAGGCTTGGGGTCAAGATTTCAGGCCTAATTATAATGAATAAACTAGCCTATACAACATTATCGAACTCTCCAATTACCCTTCTTCCTAGGCTTTTAGATTGTTCTATCCTTCATATTATATTATTATATCACAGTTTATCCTTTCATAATCTATATATATTTTATTAATTTCATCACACCACCAAACACCTCCAATAAAATTAATGAAAGCATATATGTGATCCACCGGGATTCGAACCTGGGTTATCACACACAGATTTTTAAACACTAACCATTACACCACCAAGACTCAGATACTTGAAGCTCTGAACCTCTTCAGTGTCTGATCAATTTCTCAGTCTGATTTTACAGTTTATCCTGTGTACGGTACCATACTACATATAACTTTCTTAACTCTTATTTGGTTTACAGATTCATAGTCTCTCTTAAACACCATTACTTTACACTTAGCTAACATTTTTGACATTACCGGTAGGCCTACTCTTATCAAAATTAGTGACTATTCTTTAAAATTGCTCTGTACTCCAAAAGGACTGTGTCATCATCTGCAGAGACATGTTCACATCTTCTACTTCTCTCCCTCATTCATTAACTTGAACTGTGGTACCGTTACATTCTCTGGTAACACCATCCATATACTGTACAGTAATTCCTCACTTAGCCTCTGCACCCGTGACCCCAGTGAATGTCATAGGACGATTAGATCTTTTTCTTGAGTGGCATCTGGAGAGGGAGACACTCAGTCAAACTGATTTACTTTAAGTCTGTTCAAAGCCGAGGGAGGTACCGGTAATCCCTGACACTTTCTTCTGACATTCACCCTAACCAGGCATCCACTAAACTTTGTTCATCATAAAACACTCACAAAATAACACAAAACCACATAGGCTATTCACTTATTCAGCTCATTGCCATGGGAATACGAAGAAAGCTATAGAGGAATGTTTGGTGTCTTTTTACAGAAAGGATATCGTACTTCACCATAAGCTTAAAAGTTTTCCATATCCCCTTCCTTTATAGAAATATAGTACAATGGGTTCAAAACAACAAAACACGGAAATTAGACCCAGGATGCATCATGCAAGGGTTAAACTTGTACCAGTACCAGTACGGTACAGCAGTTGGTAATTACAGTACAGTATGGTACGGTAGGCTATAGGGAAAAGACTCGTACCCTTATTTTTCATGGTTTTTTTTCCTCCAGATTTTGAGAAATTAGCATTTTCATGGTTTTAGTTCCAGGGAAGGATGTAGTATACGGGCGTACGGTCGTCATGTTTACATAAGTCGATCGATCGCGGTAAAGTTCCCGTTTAATTTTTCGGGATGGATGTAGTGTCCGGGCGTACGGTCGTCATGTTTACATAGGTCGATCGCCGCGGTTAAGTTCGCGTCTATTATGACAGCGATTTTTACGGAACTTATTTGCCCCCTGCTGGCAATATTTATGATGATAATATGTCATGGGGGGGGGGGGGTGAGTGGGGGCAAAAACCCCCCTCAACAATATTGTAGCCTATCCAATGACAGTCAAAATAGCCGGGAACTTGATCGCAAGCGTCCGACGTCGCCGGCATGTTTACATGGTCGATCGCCGTGGACCCGTGGTTAAGTTCGCATCTATTTTGACGCCAATTTGTTTTGGTTATTTGCCCCCTGCTGGCAATATATATGATGATGACAATATGTTATGGGGGGGTGTATTATTGTATCCAACGGCAGTCAAAATAGACTGAAACATGATGGCAAGCGTCCGCCGCCGCTCCGCGTACGGTACGCATTATGTCAACAAGGCTTGCGGTACGCCCGAACTCTACATTCTACCCATTTTTTCTGTTATTTGTCCCCTGCTGGCAATATATATGATGATGACAATAAGTCATGGGGAGGTGAGGGAGGGCAAAGCCCCCCCTCAACCTATTATTGTATCCCATAATCCCACGGCAGTCAAAATAGACGGAAACATGATCACAAGTGTAAACAAGAGGGGGCCGGTACTGTACTTACAAAGTTTACTTACCCGGTAGGGCCACACACTGACCACAGAACTAGTGGCTGTGTTCAGTAGGGGCCCAAGACATGACTACGGGCACTCTAATTAGTAGCAGATACTGGGAGTCTGACAGAGATACAGTAGTTAGTTTATTATGTGCTCTCATTGGAGACTAGATTTAGCTGTGTCTATGTGTTTGAGATGTGTGTTTTAGGTGTTTAGTGATATTCATGGAGGGTGTTGTGTATTTCTGCTTGGAGGCTTTGCTTGAAGAGTCTAAGATTTGGTGCTGTAACGGTGTCCTCTGATAGTGAGTTGTTGTTGTTGTTCCCTAAGCTGCCTGGCCGAACAGCCCCGAGTCCCTGAGGAAGGCCATGGCCACGATCGGGCTTTCCCACAGAGCTCTCATTGAGTGTAGATTGTGTTGTTGGCGTAAGTGGTTGTGTGAAATGCAGTCTTCTATGATGTGTTTAATGGTATGGGGTGCTGTGTTACATCCCGAGCAGGCGTCGACAACGGAGTCATCCAGTCTCTTCTGATAGCTCAGGAGAGCTGGATGGTGTCCGCATCTCAGCCTGGCCAGGTGGACTCTGTCCTCGCGAGAAAGGGAGGATTCGGAAGGATGGATTTCGGGAGGTCGTGCATGCAGCTGCGTGTTGTCTGTGAGTGAGTGGATGGATCGGTGAAAGATATGAGTATGGATGTGCTTCTGGAAGTTGGTTCGGGGTGGGCAGGGAGGGAGAGAGGACAATAATTGTGTGTGATACCGTGTGCTGGGTGTTGTTTTGATATTTCTTGGTGTCTGTGGGTGTGTTGCCATGTAGTTTAGTGGGTGGTCTTGGGTTGTGGAGGCTGCTGCCAGGAATTGAGTGCCTCTCATGTCCAGATGGTCTTTGACTTTGAGGATTTTGGTTTCTTGATGTAGCCTAGGTGATCTGTGGGTGCAGTAGCTGTGCAGCCTGTAATGATCTTCAGGGCTTTGTTTTGAATAGTCTGTAAGGTCTTATGATGTGTTTCAGCTAGGTTAGAAGCCCAGGCTGGGCTTGCGTATTCCATCACTGATCTTATGTAGGCCCTATTGTTTATATATTGTGGTGGTAGTTTCTTTGTGTCCAAATTTTGTGTGAGCAAGTGACCTGAGGGCGTTAAGTCTGGGTGTCAGTTTCTTTTTAATGTTTGTGGTGTGCTGTTTGAATGTCATTTTTTTTTTTTTCTATATTCCAACTTACTTCCTCTCGGGCATAGGCTGAGAGCCTTAGCATTCACCGCTTTACAATGAACAGTGAAGCCCGTGAGGTCTTGTTCCAGTCTAGGGAGTGAGACATGTGAAGCACGTAGAGTACAACGAGCACCTGCCATCTTGCCTTCACATGAGGCACGGTGCTCACTCATGGCCCGAAACGACCCCATCTCTGAAGCCACCTCGTTCCCGTGCTTCACTGTCTCACCCCCTACACTCGGACTCTCACACTTACACACACACAATGCCACCTGTTGAGCAGATAACTCACCAGGCATTGCACCCCTATAGCATATTTTGAATATGGGAATATTCATACAGTGCTATTTAATCAGGGAACAATGAGGGTATTTTATTGACGTTTCGGTGGGCTTGTGGTAATGCACTGATACCAGGTACAGCACAAATTCCATCCCAATAATATCTTCCCATTGATACATCGGGATTTGAACCCGGGACCTTTGGATTACCAGGCCAGTGGCAAGACCACTCCACCACACCTCCCCTATGAGTATCATATGTTACTCCTAGGATTTTGGGTGTGTGTGTATGTGTTAGGGGTGTGTTGTTTATGGTGAGTTGAGGGATGTATTCGTGTTCTCCTGTCCAGCTTGTGAGCAGGGTTGCGGTGGATTTGGCTGGGGCTAGATTAAGTCTGTTTGTAGTGCACCAGCCATGTAGTGTGTTGTGATAGGGTTGAAGGAGATCTGTTGCTCTTTTTGGGTCATGGTGTGTGCATGTGAGTGTTATGTCATCTGCATAGGAGGCTAAGTTTATTTGGGGCGTATTGGGTGTAGTTATATCGTGCATGTACAGATTGAAGAGTGCGAGCGATAGGACGGATCCTTGTGGGACTCCGTTTGGAAAGTTTCTGATTTTAGATGACTGACCAGCAAAAGATACGTGTGCACATCTGCCTGCTAGGAAGTTGGCCAGCCACCTTTTTGTGTTGTTGTGCAGGTTTGTGTTGTAGATTTTGTTTGTTAGGTTGTGGCGGGGGATGGCATCGAAGGCTTTACTAATGTCGACTCTTTGGGAAAAGAATCTTCTTCTGGCTTCAGTGGAGCAGTGCTGTACTTGGATTTTGTATCTGTGGCCTCTGGTGCCAATCTTAGGGGCCACGGTGAAGAAGTTGGTGGGGTTGATAGGTGAGACAAGAGGACAAGAGACTGAAACTGCACTTATGTGCGGAACACTCAGTCTTAAAATTTTATGTACCGGTATCCTATATATGTATGTAGGCCATTGAATATCTTGTAGCAGTAGATTTGGTCGTACCTGATCAGACGGCCCCAACTGAGTGTAGTTTGAGTCTTTGTAGGCGCTTGTCGTATGGGGAGTCGCTAAGGCCGGAGATCTGTTTTGTCCATCTTCTCTGGACAGACTCTGTGAGTCTGCTGTCAGTGAGATAGTCTTGATTCCAGAGAGGGGACGCAAAGTCTAGGATGGGCCTTAGGTTGACCTTCAGGAGGGATAACATGAATTGGGGGGAGCAGTTTACAGTGCTCTTGAGTAGATTTTGGGCAACTCCTCCAGCTTTGTTGACCGCCTGGCGAATATGTTGGTGAAATTTAAGGGTTGTTGAGACGGATAACCCATGGCCCGAATACTAGGCCTAATTCCAACGTGGCATACAAGATACATGATCACGAGTGTAAACAATCGAGGGGGGCGGTACTGTACTTACAAAGTTTACTTACCAGGTAGGGCCACACACTGACCACAGAGCTAGTGGCTGTGTTCAGTAGGCGCCCAAGACATGAATACGGGCACTCTAATTAGATGTACGATTAGTAGCAGATACTGGGAGTCTGACAGAGATACAGTAGTTAGTTTATTTTGTGCTCTCATTGGAGACTAGATTTAGCTGTGTCTATGTGTATGAGATGTGTATTTAGGTGTTTGAGATGTTGTTGAGACGGATACCCCAAGGCCCGAATACTAGGCCTAATTCCAACGTGGGATAAAAGATACCGGTAGGTTGAGGGCCCCCCCCCCCCCCAATGACTTATTGAAATCATCATCTATGTAGCCAGCAGGGAGTATATATCAATTATACGCCATAATGAAGACTGTAAACAGCGAGGATGTCCGAGAGAGCCGGTTCGGTAATATAAACAATTTACCGAACACCTGGCCGTGCCCGCCGTGGGATACAAAAATGGGAATTTATCCAGTTTAAAACCGGGTCGAAACCATCGATATATTATTTAGGCAAATGGTAATTATAGGGAATAGGCTCGCATCCTTATTTTTCATGTTTTTTCCTCCAGATTTTGAGAAATTAGTGTTTTCATCGTACAGTATTAGTTATTATTCCAATGTGATATACACGATGGGTTGAGGGGGGCTTTGCCCTTCCTATTATTATTGAAATCGTCATCTACAGTATGTTGCCAGCAGGGGGTAAATATAGATTATAGGCTACTGCCTAAAGAAGGCGTGGGAAGGATGTAGTTTCCGGGTGTACGGTTGTCATGTGCGCTCGCAGTTACGTTCCCGTCTATTTCGACGCTATATTTTCTGCTATTTGCCCCCTGTCATTACTACATAAATACTAGGTTAGGTTAGGTGGGGTCGAGACGTTTCGCCTCAGGTTCGGTTATGCCTGTTCGCAGCAAATGAATGTTCGCAGCAGATTTGTTTAACTGCAATGAGACAGTTTGCAGCAGCTTAGGGAACAACAACTACAATAGGATAGGCCTATAAACTCCAGCTTTTTGTCACTTGTCTTACAGCAGTGTTCACTACCAATACTGCTGAATTTTAAAATATGGACCGGTACCGGTAAGCAGGCTTTTTAGTTCACCATCCAAAAATGTGATGGTGATGGGCTGGTCTATCAGAGTGAGAACTGAGCGATCTCTGCCATACCCATAGCTTACTCTGACTGTTCCTTTTACTTATATATTTTCTAGATCTCAAGTGACGGCGTCTCTTCAGTGGATTGACCTCCCAATCTGTCAATCTAGAGGTTGGCAGATTGGAAGCCAAAGCATCATATTTTTCCTTTGCCCCTCAACTTTCTCTTCATAATTTCTGAGGGGCACAGGGCCCTGGGTGGGGCTTTGGTTTCCCGGGCGTTTCCGCACCCTCCTCAGCTCCCTGTCATGGAGTGGCTTCGGTCACCCGGGATTTATTGTGGTAGGCAGGGAGGGTTCTTTGGGGGCGCTCGGTTATGGCTTTGGCCTTGCTCGGGGCCTTGGGGCTGTTCGGCCAGGCAGCCTGGGGAACAACAACAACAACCATCCAAAATACGATTATGCATTCAGTTCTTCCACACCTTTTATTCTGAATAATTTTTTGTTTTAACTTTCTTAGTAAATATATTTATATTTTGTATTCCAATACAAAAGATACTAAGCGATATTTTGTGCATAGCGTAATTATGCAGGTACTGTATTACCGTACCGGTACTATCTAGGATACATTCTAGCGCATTCCTTAAGGCTATCCCTCAACACCATCGCATCGCATTCCTAATGTCAGTGTAGAGTATATTTGTCTCTACCATAATTGTACACAAGATTTCCTAATTGGTGTAGGCCTAGTGTACTGGGTTTAGTGGTAATTATATATCATATAATTAAATATTTGGCTAGCTGACATTAACCCGTCCAGTATATTATGTTCTGGCAACTATTAGACCATTTGGCTAGCTGACATTAACCCGTCCAGTATATTATGTTCTGGCAACTATTAGACCATTTGGCTAGCTGACATTAACCCGTCCAGTATATTATGTTCTGGCAACTATTAGACCATTTGGCTAGCTGACATTAACCCGTCCAGTATATTATGTTCTGGCAACTATTAGACCATTTGATTCAGTTTATTAAATATTTGGCTAGCTGACATTAACCCATCCAGTATATTATGTTCTGGCAACTATTAGACCATTTGATTCAGTTTATTAAATATTTGGCTAGCTGACATTAACCCGTCCAGTATATTATGTTCTGGCAACTATTAGACCATTTGATTCAGTTTATTAAATATTTGGCTAGCTGACATTAACCCGTCCAGTATATTATGTTCTGGCAACTATTAGACCATTTGATTCAGTTTATTAAATATTTGGCTAGCTGACATTAACCCGTCCAGTATATTATGTTCTGGCAACTATTAGACCATTTGATTCAGTTTATTAAATATTTGGCTAGCTGACATTAACCCATCCAGTATATTATGTTCTGGCAACTATTAGACCATTTGATTCAGTTTATTAAATATTTGGCTAGCTGACATTAACCCGTCCAGTATATTATGTTCTGGCAACTATTAGACCATTTGATTCAGTTTATTAAATATTTGGCTAGCTGACATTAACCCGTCCAGTATATTATGTTCTGGCAACTATTAGACCATTTGATTCAGTTTATTAAATATTTGGCTAGCTGACATTAACCCGTCCAGTATATTATGTTCTGGCAACTATTAGACCATTTGATTCAGTTTATTAAATATTTGGCTAGCTGACATTAACCCGTCCAGTATATTATGTTCTGGCAACTATTAGACCATTTGATTCAGTTTATTAAATATTTGGCTAGCTGACATTAACCCGTCCAGTATATTATGTTTTGGCAACTATTAGACCATTTGATTCAGTTTATTAAATATTTGGCTAGCTGACATTAACCCGTCCAGTATATTATGTTCTGGCAACTATTAGACCATTTGGCTAGCTGACATTAACCCGTCCAGTATATTATGTTCTGGCAACTATTAGACCATTTGGCTAGCTGACATTAACCCGTCCAGTATATTATGTTCTGGCAACTATTAGACCATTTGATTCAGTTTATTAAATATTTGGCTAGCTGACATTAACCCGTCCAGTATATTATGTTCTGGCAACTATTAGACCATTTGGCTAGCTGACATTAACCCGTCCAGTATATTATGTTCTGGCAACTATTAGACCATTTGGCTAGCTGACATTAACCCGTCCAGTATATTATGTTCTGGCAACTATTAGACCATTTGGCTAGCTGACATTAACCCGTCCAGTATATTATGTTCTGGCAACTATTAGACCATTTGATTCAGTTTATTAAATATTTGGCTAGCTGACATTAACCCGTCCAGTATATTATGTTCTGGCAACTATTAGACCATTTGATTCAGTTTATTAAGAAAGACTTAGGCTAGCAATGGGGGACAGGAAAATGTCATCAAAATATCACTCATTTCTATATGTATTAATGTTACAGACATATTACTCTCAAATTCGACGACGTTTTTTCTGTCTCCCATTATAAAACAATCTACGGTATGTCTAGGTCTCTCGTGGTGCTGGCAAGTTTTAGTTTCTGTGTGAGTTATCCCAGGTTCGAGTCCCGGGACTTCCCCGTGAGCTTTGTAGGCCTATTTAATTCGGGGTTTGTCTTCTGATTTGAGACTTATCATCTTTGTGTGTTACGATGTCTACAGCTTCAACTTCCTTATACAGTAGCCTGAAACTCGCAAGTGGTCAATTTCCTAAATTGGTGTAGTGTAGCCTACTGGGTTTAGTGGTAGCCTAGGCTAATTATATAGGCTATCATATACTTATATGTTTGGCTAGCTGATATTAACCCGTCCAGTATATTGTTCTGGCAACTATTAGACTATTTTATTCAGTTTATTAAGAAACACTATTACTTTCTGTGTCTGTGGTCAAAAGATTTCTACTTCACCAGTTAGGAAGAATCCACTTATTCAAACCAATCAGCCCCAGTAAAAACCTGGCATACCGTAACAATATTAACCCCTCCAACCCGGAAGGGCTCTTGAACGCCCATAACAACCTCGGCCCGCGCAACCCGGAAGGGCTCTTGAACGCCCATTGCTTGCGTGCGTGATTTCGAATGCCGCGCGTAAATTTTTGGTATCGTGGGACGGTAGGTGGCGCCACCAGGCGTAAACTACGCCACAGCAACAGTATCTACCCCGACGCCATCATGGACAGTACGCCAAATAGTGATTCCGCTGTGTCCGATACCGTGCTTCCTACGACGCCCGTGCTAGTTCGTCGCGCCTTACCCCGACGCCATCGCCTAAATGTGTTATCTCCCGGAGGTATTGAGACGACATTGAGACTTTATGAGCGAGCTGATGCCAAGCATAATGTTGATGATGAAGTCAGTGACGACTCCAGTAATTATAAGTCGAGTGATTATGGCCATGAGAGTGACAAAGAAGAGCAATTCCTGGGATTTGAGAGAGAACATGACAGTGATGAGAGTGATGAAGGTGATGTACCAGTTGTTGAGGAAGCTGGTTTACCTAAAGACAGTGAACTTGAGAGTGAGTGAGTGGGAGAGTTCAAGGTCACTCACCAAATTTCGCATAAGTGACACGACGCCAAGCCCTTCCCCAGGTAAATCGCCTTTCAAGCTACACTTATATAAGCAGAAAATACTTGAAAAGGCGGCCGCGGCAGCTAGGGAACAAGCCAAAATACTTGGTGAGGATGAGGCTGTGAGTGAGGGTGAGCGTGGTGACCCTTCTCGCCCGCCATTGTCTCCCTTATATACCCACGCCACCCAAGATGACCCGGATGACCCGGGTGCCCCGCATTCTTCCCCACCACCCCCACCACTGCCAAGGGTTGAGGACCCCCCACTTTCGGCCTATTTGCCTCCTAGGTCCCCCGACAGGAGACATACTGCTGCCGAAAAGGGGAAAGGCAGGAAATATACCAAAAAAATAAAGAAAAGTAAGATAGTTTTGTTCGAGGCTCCCGCGGCGTCCACCCCTGCCGGCCCCAGCCATACGCCCCCGCAACTTTCCCCACCTCTCCCGCCTTCAACATGTCTTCCTGAAGAAGTCTTTGAGCTCGCATCACCAATACCTGGGCCTAGTGACAGTGAAGAATTAATTTCTGTCACTCGTCGCCGGCCAAGGAGCCCAGGACCTCGGGGTGACATAGCCTCACCTGCCACTCCTTCCCCACCTCGCCCACCCGCACGCCGCCCACGCATCACTCGTTCCCCGCCAGATTATGTGGGGGCCACTGATGATGAAGGGCACCTCTCTGAACACTCTGGCCATGATTACATAGGTCCACCGTCAGGGCAAGATGACCACTCTGACGATGACTATATGGACATCGACAGCCCTAGACCCATCCGCTTGGCCCGGCGCCGTGCTGCCCGTTTTTCAGTGGCAAGACGTAGTTGATGGGGATGGATACAACCCTGATGTGCCAGCTTTTGATGAGGTACTGGAGGGTTCAGACATAACCCCCAATTTTCCTGCAGGCCCCAATGCTCCACCACACGAACTATTTGAGGCCTTCTTTGATGAGGAGGTGGTAGGCTATGTTGTCAAAGAGACAAATAAGCAGCACCAATACCAGGTCCACTTTTTGGGCAAGGTGACCAAGGGCCACATGAGGCAGTGGACCCCAGTGACTCATAAAGAGTTCATGGTGTTCCTGGCACTCACCATGCTAATGCCTCATGTCAAGAAGCATAGGTTACCTGACTATTGGATCTCCAATGATCTCATATCCACCCCTGCTTTCGGGAAATATATGTCTCGTGACCGGTACCTTGATATCCTTGCAGCGCTCCATCTTGTCACCAACCCTGACGTCCACCTCCCAGACAAGCTGTGGAAGATTAGGACGTTGTACGAGATGATGAGAGAACGCTTCACCTCCTACTTCAAGCCCTTCCGCAAGGTCGTCATTGATGAGTCTCTTGTGCTGTTCCGGGGAAAACTCAGCTTCCGGCAGTACATCCCCTCAAAAAGACATCGCTTTGGCATAAAAAAAATTGTGCTGTGCGACTGCCAAACTGGCTATGTCCTGGACTTCCTGGTCTACAGCGGGAAGGAAGGGGACTTGCTTGTGGACCCCCTCATTGGCTTTGGCGGAGCAGTGGTGCAAGCCATGATGGACCGCTACTTTCACAAGAATCACGTCCTCTACACGGACAATTATTACACGTCCCCCACTCTCTCACAGTACCTGCATGAGCGCAAGACGGGGACTGTAGGCACAGTACGAGGGAAAAGGAAGGGCATGCCACCTTTCCCTCCAAAGACCAAAAAAGGTGATGTGTTCAAGAAGAAGTCGGGGCCCATTCTGGCTATCCACTGGCACGACCAGCGGAAGGTCAACCTCCTGACCACCATCCACAAGGGGGAAATGGTGGAGACTGGCAAGGTGGATCGCCGCACCCAGGCCAGGGTGACCAAGCCCGATGCTGTCCTGGACTACAATATCAACATGAGGCTGGTGGACAAGTCCGACATGCAGATTCATTGACTGCCTGCGTACCTCGTGCAGATGGTACAAAAAGTTCTTTCTGCATATGGTGGACATGTCAGTTCTGAATGCCTACAATATATACAAGCTTCGGAATGTGAACACACCCATGAAGTTCAATAGCCTGCGGAGGTTCCAAAAGCAGGTGTTGATGGAGCTCCTGGAGAAGTATGCTACGCCACAGAGGGCAGTGGCACATCCTGGGCCCGCCGTTATTGACCGCTTGCAGTGTGCTCAATACTTGATTAGGCACAGGCTTGGTTCCCTGCCTCAGAATGAATCAGGAAGAACGCAGCAGAAGCGGTGCCATGTCTGCTACAACAGCAGGGTGAGGGCGAGGTCAGGTAAAAAGTCCACCATGGAGTGTGTGGAGTGCAAGGTGGCACTCTGTGCTTTAGGGTGCTTCTTTGATTACCACTCCAAGCTGGAGTTCTAATAATCATACTGAAAGTGCCAAATAAAATGACAATATGTACACTACCGGTATATATATATATAAATATATATTTTTTTTCTATGTGATTGAGGGAGGCAAAAGGCATTACTGCCTATAGCGAGTGCCTCCCTCATAGTTGAAAGAGTGACAGGGCCAAAATCAAGGGACGTTCGAGCCAAAATGCCTGGACACACAGAGTTTGAAGCAATTTAAGTCATAGGAAGAGGGAAAGACTGATTCTGGGAGAGAGTTCCAGAGCTCAGCTGTTGAGTAGAAGAAAGTTTGAGAGTAACGTTTCACTCTTGGGTTGGAAAGTTGCACAGAGTAGGGGTGGGATTGAGTTGCAAGACGGGTACCACGTGCCCTACGTAAAGGAGGTGGTATGCACTGGGATAGCTCTGAGGAACACTGATTATTATAGTAGCGTTAGAATAGCGAGAGATGCAACATTGCGGCGGAGAGAGAGAGATTGCAGAGAGTTGGTGAGTGGACGGGAGTTAATGATACGAAAGGCCTTCCTTTCAACTTTGTCTAGGAGAGCGGTGTGAGAGGAACCTCCCCACACATGTGAACAATACTCAATACAAGGGCGCACTATGCCCCTGTACAGAGCAAGAAGCTGTGCTGGGGAAAAGAACCCCCTAAGGCGGTTGAGCACACCCAGCTTCTGGGAGGCTGCCTTAGCAAGACTGGTAATATGGTCCTTCCAAATGAGAGCAGAAGAAAAAGAGACACCAAGAATATTGAGAGAAGATGAAGGGTTGATTTTTGTATTGTTGAAGAATAAGGGATAGTCCGCTGGGAGATCCTGACGGGTAGATAGATGGAGAAATTGGGTTTTGGAGGCATTAAAGTTAACAAGGTTTTCTCTGCCCCAATTGGAAATAGTATTTAGATCAGAATTTAAAGTTCTATGGCTTCATTACGTTTGTTGTTGAGGAATTGCTGGCTGGGGCGTTCTGAAAAACTAATGGAGTAGTGTAAGGTTGAGTCGTCTGCGTATGAATGGATGGGAATTAAGGTACAGTTAAGGAGATCATTTATAAAATTAGAAAGAGAATAGGAGATAGGACAGAGCCCTGAGGAACACCAGAGTTTATAGGGTGAGGAAGTGAACAATGGCCGTCCACAACCGCGGCTATGGAACGGCCGGAAAGGAAATTAGAGACAAAGGCACAGATGGAGGGATAGAAACCGAAGGAGGGTAGTTTAGAAATTAAAGATTTATGCCAGACTCTATCGAAGGCTTTCGATATGTCTAGTGCAATAGAAAAAGTCTCACCGAAGTCCCGAAACGAGGATGACCAAGTTAGTAAGATATGAAAGAAGATCACCAGTAGAGCGACCCTTAAGGAAGCCATACTGGCGATCTGAGAGCAGATTATGAGAAGAGATATGCTTAAGAAATTTGGAAGCAAGAATAGTTTCAAAAACTTTAGAAAGACAGAGATGAGAGCAATTGGACGATAGTTGGAGGGTTGAGAGCGGTCACCCTTCTTTGGGACAGGTTGAATGTGAGCAAACTTCCAGCATGAAGGGAAGACGTTAGAGGATAGACAGAGACGAAAGAGTTTGCCTAGGCAGGGAGTCAGCACGGAAGCACAGTTTTTGAGAACAACAGGAGGAACACCGTCCGGACCGTACGCCTTATTAGTGTTAAGCCCAGAGAGGGTAGAAAGTACATCTTTAGAAGAGATTAGGATATTAGGCATAAGTAAGAGAGAGGAGGGCGGAGAGGGAGGAATAGCACCGGAATCATCTAAGGTGGAGTTTCTAGCAAAAGTTTGAGCGAAGAGTTTAGCTTTGTCAGAGGAAGAAGTGATGGTAGTGCCATCAGAGTGGGCAAGGGGAGGGAAAGACGAGGAAGAGAAATTGTTGGAGAGGTTTTTGGCTAGATGCCAGAAAGCTTGGGAAGAGCTAGAGTTGGATAGTTCAGTGCATTTATAATTGATGAAAGAGTGTTTGGCAAGTCGAAGAACAGATTTGGCTTGATTCCGGGCAGAAACATAAGAAGAATGAGAGTCTTGAGTTTTAAGGCGTCGGTACCGTTTGAATGCTTCCTCCTTATTGCGGACAGCAGTAGAACAGGCGTGAGTAAACCAAGATTTTTTAGCATTAGTCTGAGAGAAAGAGAATGGAATGTATGCTTCCATGCCCGATAGGATTACCTCGGTAATGCGTTCAGCACTCTCCGAGGGTCCCCGGCCACGGAAGCAGAAATCATTCCATGGGAAATCAAAGAAGTACTGCCGGAGAGCCTCCCAGTCGGCAGCGCCAAAGTGCCACAAGCGCCGCCGGCTAGGAGGATCGGGTGGCCGTACTGGAGAGATAGGACAGGTGACAGAGATAAGTTTATGGTCGGAGGAGCCCAGAGGAGAGAAAAGATCGACAGTATAAGAAGAAGGGTTAGAAGTTAGAAACAAGTCAAGAATGTTGGGCCGATCTCCGATGCGATCCGGGATACGGGTGGGTTGCTGAACTAACTGCTCTAGGTCATTTATGATAGAGAAGACGTAGGCTTGTTCACCAGGTGGATCAGTAGTGTGAGAGGAGAGCCATTGGCGGTGGTGAATGTTGAAATCTCCTAAGATGGAGATTTCTGAGAAAGGAGAAATGGATAGAATGTGTTCCACTGTAGAGTTTAGATAGTCAAAGAATTTGGGAAAGTTGGTAGAGTTAGGGGAAAGATAGACAGCACAGAAATATTTAGTAAGAGAATGACAGGAAAGTTTGAGCCATAAAGTTGAGAATTCAGAGGAGTCGAAATCGGGAACACGAGAGCAAGTGAGTTTGTTGTGCACATATGCACAACATCTGCCTTTGGCTTTGAAACTAGGATAGAGAAAGTAGGAGGATACAGAGAAGGGGCTGTTGGATGTTGCTACAGACACCTGAGTTTCGGTGAGGAAGAGAAGATCAGGTTTGTAGGAGGAGAGATGGTGCTCAACAGAGTGAAAGTTAGAGGAAAGTCCACGAATGTTGCAGAAATTAATAGAAAGAGTAACAGGCCGAGGTCCAGGAAATTGTGTGGGGTCGTCAGGGGATGGTCGGTTGGGTGTGGGGGCATTTATGGTCCCCCCCCCCTGGGGACTCCGAGGCTGGGCTGGAATTCATATTTATTTTTATTTTTTTTAATTTTGGTGTGGAGGAATGAAGTGTGGTGTGCATGTTTAGTGTAGTGAAGTGGATAGGAGGAGGAGGTGTTTGAGAGAGCTAGCTGGATTGCCTCAGTGTAAATGAGGCACAAAGAAAATCAGTAAGAGAGGCCAAGCAAGTGAAACAGGAGTTCCAGCGACTCTTTATCACATGCCTATAACCTCACCTGGGTCTAGCCCTCATCGATTGGTGCCTACAATCTCCCCACTGTAATATATAGGCAAAAAGTGGAAGAAAACCAATTTATTGTTATACAAAAGTCATATAAAATCAGTAAAAGTCAGTAAAATCTTTTTATAGGAATGCAATGGCAAATGTGAAGGTAGGGGATAAGTTAAGTGAAAGTTTTGAGGTCAATGTAGGTGTAAGACAGGGATGTGTGATGTCAGCTTGGTTGTTCAATATATACATGGATGGAGTGATTAGGGAATGTAGGGCTGTATCAATGGGTGTGGGAGCTAGACTGGAATCAGAGGGAAGAACATGGAAGATTTTAACATGCCTATATGCGGACGATGCAGTCCTGTTGGCGGAAAATGCTGAAGAACTTCAGAGAGTGGTCACTGACTTTGACAGGGTACCGGTATGTGAAAAGAGAAAGTTAAAGGTCAATGTAGGGAAATGTAAGGTAATGGTGTTTGAGAGAAGAATGCATGAAACTATAGATTTTAAGGAACAATATAGAATCAAGAAAGAACACAAGAAAAGTTGTAAAATAAAATTGAAAAATGAAGTACTAGAAGAGGTTGAAAGTTTCAAGTATTTGGGAGCTGTACTATGTAAATATGGTAAAATGGAGAGTGAGATAAAAGAGAGAAAAGTGATTGGAGAACTTGATAGTATTCTCAAAGGAAGAATGGTTAGCCAGGAAGTCAAAAAGTCACTGAGAAACAGTGTGCTGCTCCCAACACTCTCGTATGGAAGCGAGACATGGACGGCAAGTGACGAGGACCTCTTCAAACTAAGAGCTGTGGAGATGAGCTTTTTCAGAATGGCAGCTGGCATGAATAGGCTAGATGGGCCAAGTAATAGGGAAGTGTACGAGTCCTTTGGAATGGAAGAGCAGGCTTTGGGCATTGATTGTGGTGTGGTTGAGTGGATAAAGAGAAGTACTTTGAGGTGGTATGGTCATGTTCAGAGAATGGATGAAGACAGAATGCCAAGAAAGATATATGGGAGTCAGGTGAGTGGAACCGCTAGTAGTGGAAGACCACCTATGGGATGGGAAAAGAAAGTGGAAAAATATATTGAAGAAAAACTTCCACGTAGTGGAAGGGGCATTGTGGCACGGGCAAAGGAGGCATGTCTTGACAAAGTAGCTTGGAGACGTTTCTGTCATGGCCATCCTCTAGTGGGGGTTTCCCAGGGGGAAGCAAGGCGTCGGAGATGATGATGATGATGATGACAAAAGTCATGTACTGTATTATGAGAAAATTGATACAAATACAATTACACCATAATAATGTGAAAGTGACACATATGTATATACCAAGTGACATTCATATGATTAGAACCTATAGAAATCAGTGAAAAAAAGACACAATAAATTGTATATAAAACGTTTACAAAGCATATAACTAAGTGAAAGTGACACAAGACCTAATATTTGATGGCCAAAGTATAATAAACACCTGTGATAACGATTAATCAGTGCCTAATACAACAATAACCTACCTCAATTACTAATAAAATGTACGGTATCGAGTGAAAATGAGCATTATCAGTGACAGTGACACTCTCTAAAGCATATTTGCCAAAGTGAAAGTGACACAAGACCTAATATTTGATGGCCAAAATATAATAAACACCTGTGATAACGAGTACCGGTAATCAGTGCCGATTATAACAATAACCTACCTCAATTACTAATAAAATGTACGGTATCGAGTGAAAATGAGCATTATCAGTGACAGTGACACTCTCTAAAGCATATTTATCAAAGTGAAAGTGACAATACTTGATGGCCAAAGTATAATAAACACCTGTGATAACGAATAATCAGTGCCTAATACAACAATAACCTACCTCAATTACTAATAAAATGTACGGTATCAAGTGAAAATGAGCATTATCAGTGACAGTGACACTCTCTAAAGCATATTTATCAAAGTGAAAGTGACACAAGACACAATACTTGATGGCCAAAGTATAATAAACCTGTAATAACGAATAATCAGTGCCCTAATATAACAATAACCTACCTCAATTACTAATAAAATGTACGGTATCGAGTGAAAATGAGCAATATCAGTGACAGTGATACCCTAATAAACATACTTTATATAATTGGCCTCAAAATAACTATAAAAATATCAAATAAACATCACATTCTCAATATCAAACACGAAAATCGTCTAAGGGAGATAAATACTTTGGCGCGACGAGCGGCTAGGTGCGTCGTAGCCGTGGCGACGCGTCCGAACGCGGGAAGAATTTGCCGCCGAAAAGCACTCGTCTTCCCGCGCTCACCATTATGCAACCAGAGGGGCTAGAGACCTCTACTTAACGCCATTCGACAGAGTAAGGTTTGTGGAACATTATTCTTTTTTATTCATAACATTACATGCCATATTCATTGAATTACAGAGGAGTTAACATAGACCAAAGATCGTCAAAACACCCGGTACCACAGCACAGTCGCAAGCTATAGCCCCCGGGGCTGGAGGGTTAATACAAAAATAATAATAATAAACCTGTGTTGGTCAGTGTCAATTTAGCTACTTTCCCACGACACTAGCGGTATTAAAGTTAAGCATCTTGATTTGGTAGCTGGTGTGGGACGGTTCGCCTCAGTTCCAATTATCGTCCGGGCTCGTGCGCCGCGGTAAGGCGAACCGTCACTTGCTGCGAAACGTCTTGCTCCCGGTTAGGTTAGGTTGTTTGGTTAGGCTAATGTATTTTTATATCCAAAGGCAGTCAAAATAGACGAGAACATGATGGGAAAGGTCCGACGCCACTACGCGTAGTGTAAACAAGGCTGGTGGTACGCCCGCACTTAACATTCTTGCCGAAGGCGTTTGTAAACAGTGAAGATGTCTGAAAGAGCTCTGAGATTGATTAGAATGGGCGTTTTTACTATTAATATCGGGTTTTGTAAATGTGATCAAAATTATTCTCCCACAGTGGATACTGGATTATACATGAGTACAATAGCCTATACCTATAAGGTTTCCATACTCCATAGACCTACATTGTCCCTAATAAATTATGTATAATAAGGCTGCGAGTCTAGGCTATTCCCTATAATTATCCAAAGAAACAAACAAAACAACAACAAATTAGGCCTAGGCGGCGCCTACCTGAAACAATTGGGTAGGCTACAATTTTAGTTTATGGACACCTATTTGACAAGTACCGCCAACGATTTAATACATTTATTTTTCGGTTTCCACGCATCCAACATCAAGCTACACCCTTTTCTGGTGTACGAAACACTAAAAAAGCAATGGGGACACTTTAATAATGATAATATGAGACGAAATAAAAAGATAACTCTGTTGCGTTCGTGGAAGTAGCGTCGCTTTGTTTACTTTACGCTCGGAGTGACTTCCTGGCGCCTTGGCGGTCGACTTAAAATGGCTAAGCTTATAACCAGTTGTTGGGTAAATTTTTTGGTAGCATTCAAGGAGACTACAGCAGGACTCTTCTTCTTCTTACCTCTGACCGGGTATAAGCTATCCTAGTGTTTACTAGCCTATACCCCTTTGCAAGGACATTAGCCTAACCTAACCTATCATAAGGAAGGTACCGGTATACACTTAGTTACACTTAGTTGTATTCTGTCCGTTAGTGACACAGTTGAGCTGGGGCTCCACTGTGACCAGGCACCTCCCTTTCTTCCACTCTCCATTCCAGAAGTCGGTTGGAGTTGGTGCTGGGGTATCCTGGTGTTGGTGGCCGGTCCGGTATTTTGGCCAGCCACATGTCGAAGTGTTTCTTGAAGGTGTCTGGAGACACCCCGGTCATGTTCCTGAGAGGGGCTGGTATACAGTTGAACAGTCTGGTCCATTGTATGTAAAGCTGTGATGGATCAGGAATTTGATTTTTTGTGTTGATCCCGGCGTAGTCCTCACATAGCACAGCCTCCCTCGCCTTTGGTGTTGAGTCTCTTGTATGTTTGGATTTGGTACCTTTTTTTCCAAAATCTTCCAGACGTAGATGATGATGTATCTCTCCCTGCGTCTTTGAAGTGAGTACAGCTTCAGCTCCTTGAGTCTCTCCCAGTAGTTAAAGTGTTGAAACCCATGGATTTTACTGGTGAATGTCCTCTGGGTGGCTTCAATTTCTGTTATTTCTCCTACTTTTTGGAGAGACCAGAGCTGAGAGCAGTACTCCAGTCGTGGTAGGACCAGTGACTTCCACAGTGATAACATACACCTCTCATTTCTTGTGTGGAAGGTTCTCAGGATCCAGCCTGCTATTTGTTTTGATGTTGTTGTGGCTTTGGTAATATGCTGGGAAAAAATGGCGTCACTGCTCATATTTACTCCCAAGTCCTTGGCGGTAATTTCTTGCTGTCCACTTTTGTAGTTGGTGGCATTTTGTAGTGCTCTCTTGTTCCCGTACCTTAGAAGCTCCAACTTGTCTCCGTTTAGGGCCATGTTGTTTTCTTCTGCCCACTTCAGGATTTTGTCCAAGTCTAGTTGTAGTAGCTGTGCATCATGTTGTGAGGTGATTTTCTTCATGAGTCTGGTGTCGTCTGCAAACGATGAGGCTGTTGAGTGTTCCAGGTCCCTGTTGATGTCTCCTATCATGATGAGGAATAGGAGAGGTCCCAGTACTGATCCTTGTGGTACTCCGCTGATGACCCCACCTGCTTCTGATAGGCTTCCTTGAACCGTGACTCTTTGTTTTCTGTTGGTGATGAAGCTGTGGAGCCATCTTCCAAGGTCTCCCCCTATTCCCAGTGATTTGAGTTTATGTAGAAGGATCCCATGGTCCACCTTGTCAAAAGCTTTGGCGAAATCTAGATATATGACGTCTACATTTTCTCCGTCTTGAATATCCTGTAGGATTTTGTCGTAGTGTGATAGTAGTTGTTAAAGGCAGGAGCGGCCTTCTCTAAAGCCATGTTGGCCCTCGTTGAATGCCTCGTTATCTTCCAGGTAGCTGACCATCTTAGCTCGTATTGTTCTTTCTATGATTTTAATAAGATGTGACGTCAGCACCACTGGTCTGTAATTTTTGGCTATGCCTTTACTACCCCCTTTGTGTATTGGTGTGACAGTACCTTCTTTTAGGGATTGTGGTACATATCCAGTTTGGAGGGACTTGCTCCACAGCAGTTTTAGAGGCAAGGCTAGCTGATGTTTGCAGTTTTTTAGCAGTTGGGCATGAAAGCCGTCTGGTCCTGCTGCAGAGTTTGGTCCAATCTTGTCGATGGCTGCTATTATGTCCTCTGTTGATACTGTTACCGAGGAGAGTTGATGTGGTGTCCCAGGAGCGTTGTCAAAGGTCGTTGCATTATGGATTTTCTTGTCTTCATTTGGCGGGCTGAAGACACTTTCGTACTGCTGTTTGAGTATCTTGGCTATTTCGGTTGGGTCACTCTCAAGTTCGCCCGTAGGTTTTGCAAGCGGTCCTATTGTTGAGGTGTTCCTGAGTCTCCTTTTTGCATATGCATAGAAGAATTTGCTATATACTCATATGCTTGCAACTGCTTGGAGTTCTTCACGTGTTCTTTGCTCTTGGTGTGACTGGATGAGCTTTCGTTCAACTTCATCGAGCTCTTCTTGTAGTTTGGTGATAGTGTGCGCATGGCTGGTCTTCCTTTGCTTGGCTCTCAAGTACGTCCTTTTCTTCATTAGTATTTTTCTATCTCTGGGAATCTGTTATATCTGCTTCCTGCTTGATTTGGGTGGTATGGTGTGTTTACAGGTCTCCAGGAATTGTTTCTGGAGGATACTGAGAGTTTCGTCGACGTTTTTATTTTCGAATAGTGCCCTCCAGTCAGTTACTGCCAGTTCTGCTCTCAGTCTGTCCCAGTCTATTTCTTTGCTGTAGAAGTTGAGATCTTTCAGAGAGGTGCAGGGGATTTGGCTTGATTCCTGTTGACATCTTCTTGGTGGTGTGGGGGTTCTAACTTTGATGAGGCTGTGGTCGGACATTATAGTTTTTACAGTTTCGTACGAGTGTACCAGGTCGAAGTTGTTGCCAAATAGTAAGTCCAGTGTGTTGTTTCCTCTTGTAGGTTCCTCGATGTATTGCTTCATGTATGCAGTGTCCATGATAGTCATTAGCTCCTTGGCTTGCTTTTTTTCCTCCCTGGATCCTCCGTCTATTTTCATGGTTGCCCAATTGATGATGGGCAGGTTGAAATCTCCTGTGATGATGACATCTGTAGCGGGAGTTGGCAGATTTTGTAGGAGCGATTGTATCTTCTCTGTGACCTCCTTGAAAATTTCCCCTGTGGTGTTTGGAGGTCGGTACAAAATTATGATGAGCATGTCGGTTTGTCTTATGTGTACTGCTAGTAGCTCTGTTGTGCCGTTTGAGAATGCAACTAAAGTTTCGGTATTTGCAGCCATATCCTTCCTTAGGTAGAGTGCTACTCCTCCGTGGCTTCTGTCCGCTCTGAATATTGTGAAATTATGGATATTGATCTCTGCATCCAAAATGTTTTCGTTCAAGTGTGTTTCTGTGAGGGCTAGAAAAATTGAGTTGTCTTCCTCTGCAATTTCTTCCAACATGGGGACTTTACATTGATTGTTTCGTGGGTAGAGTCCTCTGATGTTGCCCACAAAAAAACTATTTAGTGGTAGTTGCACCTTCCCCTGTGGTTCATGTCTGGCCCCTCGGTTTGGGCTAGGAATCTCTCCATTATCACTTGAGACCGTTTTTCCACTTCCAGAAGACGTCCCATTATTACCTCTAAAAAATCACCTTGGTCGGGCATAGCCGTGTGTACCGCTGCTGGTCTGACCCTTTGAGTTTGCTGAATGGTTGGCCAGCTTCTGAGGACATTGCATTGGCTTTCTAGTTTTTCCTCATGTGTTGGTGTGTAGGCAAATTCCCTTTGGATGTGTCCTGTAGCATGTTCCCTTGGTTTGTTGACATTGTTTCTGGGCGTCAGTATTTTGGTTCCCTTGATGTGTGGAAGATTGCAGTCTCTGATAGTACATGCCCTTTTGTTAAGCGAGATTCTGCATACAAATGGGTGGTAGTCGATGCACTTCCATCCACGCTTGCAACCGATCCTTTCATCCCGCCCGTGCTTCATGAATTTTGCACATATTTTTGGATGGTCTTGTTTGCATCCCATGCCAACTACTCCATATCGGCATTCATTTCTTAGGTAGAAATTGCATACTTCCATGCTGTTCCTCATAATATAAGTGCCCTTGTTTTCAGCTCTGGGCCTAGGTCTCCATGGATTTGAATTTACAGCACTAGCCTCACCTGTTCTTGTGGTTGTGGGTTCAGTTGCTGCTGGATTCCTGTATGTAGGAGCATTATTATGACTGCATCCGTTGCATGTGGGGCGTGCACTCCCAATGTTGTCTGTTGTCTTTTGTGTTGTGGGTTTAGCAGTGGCCTTGGTGTGTTCCATTCCTGTTACCTGTTCTGCTGAGTTTGGTGGTGGTGTGGTCGTGGGCTGGCTTTTAGTGGTAGGCACACGGTTCACATCCTGGGGTTCGATGACTAGGCCTAGAGAAAGTTCAATATCCCCAGGGGTGCTCCCAAATCCAAGGTCCAGTGTTTTGGCTGTATCCTCTTGATTTTTACTGTGTTCTGTGGCTTGTTCTTTTCTCTGTTGATGTTCTAGGCTGGGTGTTTGGCTGTTATTTGTTTCCTTAGGCGTGAGGATGTTGCTGTGGCTTTTTGAGATGGCCCCTGATTTTCCTAGTAGCTCCTTGTGTTTTACCATTGCTGTTTCTGCCTTAGCTACCCACTCACCTTCATCACTATATTTTGCCAGGCAGCAGTCTTTACATGAGAATTTGTGTTGTGTCTTGGCGAAGCTGAGTATTTGGAAGGTAGGGAGGCCAGTGCAATAGTAGTGGAGCCACTGTACACAATCATCACAGCGGATTGTGTATTCCTGTTGCTCCTCACAGAAAACAATTCCACACATGCGGCACTCAGGGTCAGGTTTGTTTTGTTTTGATCCCCGGCCATTATGAGCGTTGGGCGAGTTTTCACTTTTATCACGAATTATCACTTTAACCCTTCCAGCCCGGGTGTCATTTTCTAATGACACCAAAAAAAAAAAGGGCCGGTACCCGGGTGTCATTTTAAAATCCTTGTGCTTGAAAGCGTGCTTCAAAATTCGCGCGGCCAATTTTTGCATGGTAGGAGCGACCGCAGCGCCACCAAGCCTCAACTACAAGTGTTATCAGTTCATACATGGCCGCCATAGCGAGTAATACTGAAGAAAAAAAAATCCGACGTGTCCGATTCGCTGCAACCTCCCGCGGGCTGCAGTGCTACCCCGCTCGCAACTTCAACGCCTGTTGCAATCGAGAAGAGAGCTCAACAAAAGAAAGTTAAGCGTTTGTTGAGTGATAGCGCTATACAGCGACAACTTTTTGATAGTGATGAAGAGAGCAGTGGCGAAAGCTTGGTGGACAAGGTACAATTAATAAGTGAAAGTGAAGATGACGATTTCGTGGGCTTTGGAGACGACGATAATGTCGATTTATTTGAGGGGGGAGACAGTAGTGATGATCCTGATGTGGAAGTGTTTCAGGAAGGTGCCATTGAGCTTCCCAGTGTGCTAGAACCTTGGCCTACCCCCTCGCCATCTTTGCTATGTCACCCTAGGCCTAGCCCAGGACCTTCCCCTTTGCCTGCCTGTACGCCCTTGAAAGTGGGCAAATATTTCTACAAACAATCATTGGTCAAAAGTGCAGCTAAAAATGCACGCAGGGCAGCCGCAGAAAAGCATAGGGAAGCTGAAGATAGTGATAAGGACGCCGACCCTGGCCTAGCAACCACCCTCATTCCATTGTCCCGACGCCTTGACACGGGACGCCGCGTGGGTCACCCACAGCCCTCGACTTCATCCCTCGTTCAGGATGACCAAAGGGCCTCTTCAAGTGGTATTGGTGATGTGCCACAGGCCTCAACACACCGCAGAGCATTATATGCTGCTGAAAAGCCCTCGGCTCGCCGCAAAAGGAGCCCAACTCCCGAGGCCTCGGCTCCCATAGCCTCCCGCGCCCCATACCGCCGACGCCCGGTCACTTCTTCACCAGAATTGTGTCCTGAAGAGGATGCTGACGACCCCAACATTGCCCCAGATGACCTGACGTCGCCTGAGGAGGAAGAGGAAGTCCCGACAAAACGAGCGAGAGGGCGAGGTCGTGGACGTGATCAGTCTGCCGACGCCGCTGCCCCTGGGCGTGCAGGGCGTCCGCGTGGCCAAGGGCGTGTGCCTGCTGCAGCACGACCTCGAGCATCAGCATCCGACCTGTTTGTGTGGACAGATGGGGCTGATTTTGAGCCAGATTGTCCTGCCTTTGACGAGGTACAGATGGGTTCTGGGGTGTCACCAGCATATCCCTGTGGCCCAGATGCTACCCCCAGTGAACTTTTCTGTGGCTTCTATGACAATGAAGTCATGGAATACCTCGTCAAAGAGACAAATCACCACCATGCTATCTGTGCCAACTTTCTTGGGAGGAAGACCAGTGCCAAGATGGTGGCATGGAGAGCTCTCACTGTGGCAGAACTATATGTGTTCTTGGCACTCACAATGCTGATGACACATATAAGGAAGCACGTTCTGGCTGACTACTGGATCACTGGCGACATCATAACGACTCCATCATTTGGCAAATACATGTCCAGGGACAGGTACTTCGACATCCTCTCCGATCTCCACCTGACAAACAACATGGCAGTCCACCTTCCCGACTCATTATGGAAGATCAGGAAGCTGTATGACATGATACGTCATCGGTTCACCACATACCTGATTCCTTTCCAGAAGATGTGCCTCGACGAGTCTCTGGTCCTGTTCCGTGGTAGGCTGCACTTCCGACAGTATATCCCGTCCAAGAGACACCGCTTCGGCATCAAGCTCTTCGTCCTCTGCGACTGCTTGACGGGGTATGTGCTGGACTTTATAGTCTACAGCGGCAAGGCTGGAGAAGTTGTGACTGACCCTCTCATTGGTTTTGGTGGCACTGTAGTGAAGAAGATGATGGAGAGGCACTTCAATAAAAACCACATCCTCTACACAGATAATTATTACACGTCGCCTCTCCTGACCAAGTAGGCTACCTCCATGACCGCAAGACCGGAACTGTCGGCACAGTCAAGGGCATGCCAGGCTACCCAACCAAGACGAAGAAGGCGGACATCTTCCACAAGAAGAGTGGCCCCATCCTCTCCATCCACTGGCATGACCAGCGTAAGGTCAACCTCCTCACCACATGCCCCAGATGGTCGCCACAGGGAAGGTGGACCGAACAACCAAGAACCCCGTCCAAAAACCAGCTGCTGTCCTGGATTATAACATTAATATGCGCCTCGTCGACAAGTCCGACATGCAGATGGGCTTCATCGACTGCCTGCGAACATCTTGCAGGTGGTACAAGAAGTTTATCCTGCATACGGTAGATATGTCGGTCCTCAATGCCTACAATATCTACCGTCTGAGGACTCCAGGAGCCAAGAAGTACAAGTCCCTGCGGAGGAAGTTCCACAAGCAGGTGCTACTTGAGCTCCTGGCTAAACATGCGGGTACACCAGGGAGGCCAATACAAGGACCAGGCCAGCTGGACAGAACGGGAGGTGCTTAATTCTTCAGGAAGCACCAGCTCAACGCCCTTCCTTTCAAAGCACCAGGTAGTAACGCTAGGAGTCAGAAGAGGTGCCATGTGTGCAGCCACACAACTCGCAGACCCCGCAAACCCCACTTGGGAATGCCTCGAGTGTCAAGTTGGACTGTGTGCTGGCACCTGCTTCAACGACTTCCACACTCTAACAAACTTTTGAAGTGGAAGTGACAACAGTGAAAGTGACACTCAAATGTAGGCTAAGAATAATAATATAACTAAGTATAAGTGAAAAGGACACATAAGTAATAATAAGTGCCTTCAATAACAATATGAACAAGTGAAAGTGACACTAAAATATATATTTCTAACAATAAATAAGTGAAAATGACACTCAATAAGCCAAGGCCAGTCAAAGTGACAGTATAATAATAATAAAACTAAGTATAAGTGAAAGAGACGCACACAAGTAATAATAAGTGCCTTCATAACAATATGAACAAGTGACAGTGACACTACCGGTATATATATTATTAGCTTACCTAACAATACATACACACTTAGTTACACTTAGTTACACTTAGTTGTATTCCGTCCGTTAGTGACACAGTTGAGCTGGGGCTCCACTGCGACCAGGCAGCTCCCTTTCTTCCACTCTCCATTCCAGAAGTCGGTTGGAGTTGGTGCTGGGGTATCCTGGTGTTGGTGGCCGGTCCGGTATTTTGGCCAGCCACATGTCCAAGTGTTTCTTGAAGGTGTCTGGAGACACCCCGGTTATGTTCCTGAGAGGGGCTGGTATACAGTTGAACAGTCTGGTTCCATTGTATGTAAAGCTGTGATGGATCAGGGATTTGATTTTTTGTGTTGATCCCGGCGTAGTCCTCACATAGCACAGCCTCCCTCGCCTTTGGTGCTGAGTCTCTTGGATGTTTGGGTTTGGTACCTTTTTTTCCAAAATCTTCCAGACGTAGATGATGATGTATCTCTCCCTACGTCTTTGAAGTGAGTACAGCTGCAGCTCCTTAAGTCTCTCCCAGTAGTTAAAGTGTTGAAACCCATGGATTTTACTGGTGAATGTCCTCTGGGTGGCTTCAATTTCTGTTATTTCTCCTACTTTTTGGGGAGACCAGAGCTGAGAGCAGTACTCCAGTCGTGGTAGGACCAGTGACTTCCACAATGTTAGCATACACCTCTCATTTCTTGTGTGGAAGGTTCTCAGGATCCAGCCTGCTATTTGTTTTGCTGTTGTTGTGGCTTTGGTAATATGCTGGGAAAAAGTGGCATCACTGCTCATATTTACTCCCAAGTCCTTCACTGTGTCCTTGGCGGTAATTTCTTGCTGTCCGCTTTTGTAGTTGGTGTCGTTCTGTAGTGCTCTCTTGTTCCCGTACCTTAGAAGCTCGAACTTGTCTCTGTTTAGGGCCATGTTGTTTTCTTCTGCCCACTTCAGGATTTTGTCCAAGTCTTGTTGTAGTAGCTGAGCATCATGTTGTGAGGTGATTTTCTTCATGAGTCTGGTGTCGTCTGCAAACGATGTGGCTGTTGAGTGTTCCAGGTCCCTGTCGATGTCTCCTATCATGATGAGGAATAGGAGAGGTCCCAGTACTGATCCTTGTGGTACTCCGCTGATGACCCCACCTGCTTCTGATAGGCTTCCTTGAACCGTGACTCTTTGTTTTCTGTTGGTGATGAAGCTATGGAGCCATCTTCCAAGGTCTCCCCCTATTCCCAGTGATTTGAGTTTATGTAGAAGGATCCCATGGTCCACCTTGTCAAAAGCTTTGGCGAAATCTAGATATATGACGTCTACATTTTCTCCGTCTTGAATATCCTGTAGGATTTTGTCGTAGTGTGATAGTAGTTGTGAGAGGCAGGAGCGGCCTTTTCTAAAGCCATGTTGCCCCTCGTTGAACGCCTCATTATCTTCCAGGAAGCTGACCATCTTAGCTCTTATTGTTCTTTCTATGATTTTAATAAGGTGTGACGTCAGCACCACTGGTCTGTAATTTTTGGCTATGCCTTTACTACCCCCTTTGTGTATTGGTGTGACATTACCTTCTTTTAGGGATTGTGGTACATATCCAGTTTGGAGGGACTTGCTCCACAGCAGTTTTAGAGGCAGGGCTAGCTGATGTTTGCAGTTTTTTAGCAGTTGGGCATGAAAGCCGTCTGGTCCTGCTGCAGAGTTTGGTCCAATCTTGTCGATGGCTGCTATTATGTCCTCTGTTGATACTGTTACCGAGGAGAGTTGATGTGGTGTCTTTGGAGCGTTGCCAAAGAAAGTCGTTGCATTCTCGATTTTCTTGTCTTCATTTGGCGGGCTGAAGACACTTTCATACTGCTGTTTGAGTATCTTGGCAATTTCGGTTGGGTCACTCTCAAGTTCGCCCGTAGGTTTTGCAAGTGGTCCTATTGTTGTGGTGTTCCTGAGTCTCCTTTTTGCATATGCATAGAAGAATTTGCTATTTACTCGTATGTTTGCAACTGCTTGTAGTTCTTCGCGTGTTCTTTGCTCTTGGTGTGACTGGATGAGTTTACGTTCCACTTCATCAAGCTCTTCTTGTAGTTTGGTGATATTGTGCGCATAGCTGGTCTTCCTTTGCTTGGCTCTCAAGTACGTCCTTTTCTTCATTAGTATTTTTCTATCTCTGGGAATCTGCTTGATCTGCTTCCTGCTTGATTTGGGTGGTATGGTGTTTTTACAGGTCTCCAGGCATTGTTGCTGGAGGATACTGAGAGTTTCGTCGACGTTTTTATCTTCGAATAGTGCCCTCCAATCAGTTCCTGCCAGTTCTGCTCTCAGTCTGTCCCAGTCTATATCTTTGCTGTAGAAGTTGAGATCTTTCAGAGAGGTGCAGGGTATTTGGCTTGATTCCTGTTGACATCTTCTTGGTGGTGTGGCGGTTGGTGTGGGGGTTCTAACTTTGATGAGGCTGTGGTCGGACATTATAGTTTTTACAGTTTCATACGAGTGTACCAGGTCGAAGTTGTTGCCAAATAGTAAGTCCAGTGTGTTGTTGCCTCTTGTAGGTTCCTCGATGTATTGCTTCATGTATGCAGTGTCCATGATAGTCATTAGCTCCTTGGCTTGCTGTTTTTCCTCCCTGGTTCCTCCATCTATTTTCATGGTTGCCCAATTGATGATGGGCAGGTTGAAGTCTCCTGTGATGATGACATCTGTAGCGGGAGTTGGAAGATTTTGTAGGAGTGATTGTATTTTCTCTGTGACCTCCTTGAAAATTTCCCCTGTGGTGTTTGGAGGTCGATACAAAATTATGATGAGCATGTCGGTTTGTCTTATGTGTACTGCTAGTAGCTCTGTTGTGCCGTTTGAGAATGCAACTAAAGTTTCGGTATTTGCAGCCATATCCTCCCTTAGGTAGAGTGCTACTCCTCCGTGGCTTCTGTCCTCTCTGTCGGCTCTGAATAGAGTGAAATTATGGATATTGATCTCTGCATCCAAAATGTTTTCGTTCAGGTGTGTTTCTGTGAGGGCTAGAAAAATTGAGTTGTCTTCCTCTGCAATTTCTCCCAACATAGGGACTTTACATTGATTGTTTCGTGGGTAAAGTCCTCTGATGTTGCCCACAACAAAACTAGTTAGTGGTAGTTGCACCTTCCTCTGTGGTTCGTGTCTGGCCCCTCGGTTTGGGCTAGGAATCTCTCCATAATCACTTGAGACCGTTTTTTCCACTTCCAGAAGACGTCCCATTACTACCTCTAAAAAAGCACCTTGGTCGGGCATAGCCGTGTGTACCGCTGCTGGTCTGGCCTTGTGAGTTTGCTGGATGGTTGGCCAGCTTCTGAGGGCATTGCGTTGACTTTCTATTTTTTCCTCATATGTTGGTGTGTAAGCAAATTCCCTTTGAATGTGTCCTGTAGCGTGTTCCCTTGGTCTGTTGACGTTGTTTCTTGGCGTCAGTATTTTGGTTCCCTTGATGTGTGGAAGATTGCAGTCTCTCATAGTACATGCCCTTTTGTTGAGTGAGATTCTGCATACATATGGGTGGTAGTCGATGCATTTCCATCCACGCTTGCAACCTATTCTTTCATCCCGCCCGTGCTTCATGAATTTTGCACATATTTTTGGGTAGTCTTGTTTGCATCCCCTGCCCACTACTCCGTATCGGCATTCATTTCTTAGGTAGAAATTGCATACTTCTATTCTTTTCCTCCTAATATCGGTGCCCCTGTAATCAGCTCTGGGCCTAGGTCTCCATGAATTTGTATTTACAGCACTAACCTCCCCTGTTCTACTGTATGTAGGAGCATTTTGGCCGCATCCGTTGCATGTGGGGTGTGTGCTCGTTGGGGTCCCCGACCTCACCTGTCTTGCTGCATTTTGAGGGGGCTCTGCCGTGTCTGCTAGTGTTGCGGTGGGGGGGCTATGTGCATCTGGCATTGTGATGCTAATATTTCCTGGTGTGTTCCCCATCCCTAGATCTAGGCCTATAGCCACGTTTGGTGAGTTACTGGTATGGGGGTTGTCACCGTCACTCTTGCCTAAGGCTACTTCTGGGCTTATGGGTAGGCCTTGGCCTAGGCCAGTGTCCCCAGTTAATTCCTTGGTTTTTGGAGTAGGCCTATTGTCAGCTGGCGTGTTGGTGACATCTTTGTTGCTCTGGGGCTGAACATGGATTTTTCTTACCTTACTTATCGCTCCAGATTTGGTTATTCGTTCCTTGTGTTGGAGAACGGCTGCTTCTGCCTCGGCCACCCACTCACCTTTTGTGTCAAGCTTTGTTAGGGAGCATGTTTTGCACATGAATTTCCTTGCCGTTTTTGCATAGTTGAGAATTTGATAGGCAGGGAGTTCTGTGCAAAAATAGTGCAGCCAATCCTGGCAGTAGTCGCATTGGATTGCATTTTTTTCACCTGCAAACTTGATTCCGCAGTCGGGGCACTCTGGGTCGGGTTTGTTTTGATCCCCGGCCATTGTTGGCGTCATGTTCTTAGTCACTGTTTTTTTTTTTTTTTTTTCTCTTATTTTCACTTCAATCCTTCTGTTTCGGTCTTTGTTTCTTGTATATGTGCACTCACTAAGTGTTTATGTATGTTATTCTGTCTTTGGTAATCACCGATTGCACTTTCTTTACGAGAAACACTTGATAATGTATGGAGCTACAGTGTGACGTGGCCTTGACCTTGAATAGGTTGATAGGTTAAAAGGGGAAATGACACTACCAATTATCAAAGTCCAGTGAAAGTGACACTAATAATCATAATAATAATAATAAAACGAAGTAATAAGTGACGAGACACAAATAAGTTCATATAAATAACTTTATGAGTGAAAATAACATGAAAACTATAATAAATGACAGAATAACCAATAAAACACTATCAAATCGCTTCCCGGCATAATTGCGGGTGGAACGACGAGTGCAACTGGGCGTCGTAGCCGGGGCCGCGGTTGAGTGTTCGGACGCGGCAAAAGTTACCTCCACTTCCATCACCATCACTCCGGAACCAGTTGAGCTAGAGAGCTCTACTCAATGCCAGTCTACGCAGGAAGGTAAGGCGCTCATTTCTATATATGTTTGATTAATGTAGGTAATATATTAAGCGAGATTAGCCTTAGTTTACTTTTGTTGATATTCGGCCAGATCGCCCGGATACGAGCTCCGTCCTTTGGTGAGCCTGCCCGGGCCAGGAGGGTTAATCTTGCTTTCTGGACGTACCGGTATTTCCTTTGATGAAGTAACCTATCATAACCTATCCTAGTATTATGGGTGGGGGCTGCCGCCCCCACTGTCCACACCCCCGCTATTTGACATCTTTGACAGATTTTTGGTGTATTTTTCTGTGAAAAGGGTATTTTTTCAATTTGTCGATAACTAAAATCCTCCATGCGGACTAGCCTATAGCCTAGGCCTATGGAGAAAAATATGGTGAATCTGTTGGTGCCTATTTTCCCTAATAAATTGTTTCTAATAAGGCGGATGTAGCCTAGTGTCCTTGAAGATGGACAGGGAATGCTAAAGAGAATACGACACTTATCCCAGATTTCAGAAAAGCCGATTATGGTGGGCTAAGAAGAGACTTAACCCTCTCACCACGGAAGGGCTCTTGAACGCCCATAAAAAAGCATATAACAGGTACCCGGAAGGCCTCTTGAACGCCCAGTGGTTGAAAGCCTGTGAGCTTCGTGTGCGAGGCGTCGGTCCGACGCATGTAAACAACAGCCGGCTGGACCGACGCCCCGCATCTCCGGCCACAAGAAGGAGAGCGTCGCTTGTTCGTGTGTGCCTGTATGTTGTTGTTAAGTATCGAAAAGTGGTGTAAAGTGGCTGTTTTGGCCATAAAGTTATCTCCAATGAAATCATCATCACAGCTCAACCAGTTGACTTAGAGAGCTCTACTTAATGCCATTCTACAGGTAAATAACACAGCTACGCTTGGGGATGCGGGAAGCAGTCTGATTAACGAATATACGGTAGCCTAGCCTAGACGTTTTTCGGCCAAAACACCCGGGTTTCGAGGAATATATATATAATACATAGCCGGGGCTGGAGGGTTAAGGGTGGACCCTATTGTTAAGCAATTAAGTCAGGATATGCCAGAGTTAAACTTGCCACCTACAGTAGGGTCCCGCATAAAACGAGTCTCGATTAAAACGACCGACCTAAAATATTAATATTTAATTTTCGATCAGAACGAATGTGATCACATAAAACGAGTCCGCCGCCAAAGTGGGGCAAATCCGAGGAGTTTTCATATAGAGCGCCGAAATATCGTACAAAACGTACGAAATATCGTCGCTTTGTACGAAATATCGTTCGCTTTGTACGAAATATAGTTCGCTTTGTATGAAATATCGTTCGATTTGTACGAAAAATTTCGCTTACAGCGAACATTGACGATATTGCGCCACCAAAATGCTGTGTTCACATAAAACGAAATCGCATAAAACGCCCTCGTTTATCGACCATAAACTCGTTTTATGTGAGACCCTACTGTACATATAACCAGTTTATTGCTTCACTCCACAATGCTCAAAATAAATATATCCCTAAAAGAAGATTTAGATCGACGCAGAACCAACCAAAATGGATGACTAATAAGCTAATAGATCTTATAGGAAAAAAGAAAGGACTATATAGAAAAATAAAGAAAGGCGAAAATCATCTACATACAGTATATACTATCAGACTCTATCAAGACAGACCGTCAAAAAGGAAATCAGGAAAGCAAAAAGAAATTATGAAATAAGGATATCCAGTGACTCAAAAAATAAAGCTTTTTACCAACTATATAAATCTAAAGTTAGAGATGTAATAGGCCCCCTAAAAACTTCAATAGGAGAAATAACAGAAAATGATTTAGAAATGTGCAGTACATTAAATAGTCAGTTTCTTTCCGTTTTCACTAATGAAAATTTGGCACAGATTCCAGAAGTCAATATGGTATATAGTGATAGTATAGAAAATATGTTAAGTACAGTTAGTATAAGTAGAAATGATGTGCTTAAGGAAATTGACAGACTGAAACCTCAAAAATCGCCTGGTCCTGATGAGGTATATGCTAGAGTATTAAAAGAATGCAGAGATGAGTTAAGTAGCCCATTAGCATTTTTATTTAACAAGTCATTAGAAACATGTTTAGTTCCAGAAGCTTGGAAGCTTGCAAATGTAGTTCCGATCTTCAAAAAAGGTGATAAATCGATAGCATCCAACATTAGTCTCGCATCAATCATAGGAAAGTTGCTAGAGTCTATTATTGCTAGGAAAATTAGAAGCCACTTAGAAAAATTTAACTTAATAAATTCTTCTCAGCATGGATTCACTCAGGGACATTCTTGCCTTACTAATTTGCTTAGCTTTTTCTCAGAGGTATATGAAGCAGTAGATAGTGACAAGTCATATGATATTATATATTTAGATTTCAGTAAAGCTTTCGACAGAGTCCCTCATGAGAGATTGAGGAGAAAGGTTGAGGCACATGGAATAGGAGGATCATTGTTGGGATGGATTAGGTCATGGCTAATTGGTAGGAAACAGAGAGTCAGCATAAATGGTACCAAGTCAGAGTGGGGAGCAGTCAAAAGTGGTGTCCCCCAGGGATCGGTATTAGGTCCCCTGTTGTTTCTTATAAACATAAATGACCTAGATTCAGGTATAACTAGTAGGATAAGTAAATTCGCAGACGATACTAAAATGGGGAGATCAATTGATTCAGATAGCGATATAGAGTGCCTCCAAAGGGATCTAGATACCTTACATGAATGGTCAGTAAATTGGCAGATGAAGTTTAACATTGACAAATGCAAGGTATTAAAGATAGGGAAGATGCAAACAAATGTTAAATATAAACTAGCTAGGGTACGAGTACCAATGGAGACGCATTGCCCAAAGGAGACGCACTTGAAACAAAAAAACTTGCACAGGCATAGGATGAGTAGATAGATGCATGAATGGTGGGCCAAAATATTCTTTAACTATCACCTAATATGCTCACATAGTACCAGCTTATTATTTTCATATGTTATTGTGTGAGATGAGATGAACTTAAAAAATGTCATGTTTTCGCAAATTCCTTACGAAAACCTAAGGATTTCTGTTTTTTTTAAAAGCTAAATTTCTTACAGTTCCCTAATTTGAATCTTGTTTCTATTACTGCAGGTTGATAGTGCATGAGTTGAAGTATAACACTGCATGATCAAAAGGCTTTAACTTGCACGGCTGAAGGGGGGTGAGAGTGCGTCCCCATATGACCAGAAAAAAACCCAAAGTCCAATGGAGACGCATTTTTTCAAATTGATGCCAGAAGGTCGTACACCACACTGGTAACATAGCATACCTTACCTTTGGATACCTTTGGATGTGTTCGCCGCTCCTCTAGCGGCACCAAGGAGCGCGACGCCCCTCGTTATGGGTGGTGATTTGGTGCAGTAGACTGTTTGAAGCGACAGCTCGCTCCCTTGCGAGGATGGGTTCGTCTGGCACTTTTTGCAGTTCGACATCTAGGGCTCTCTTGAAGTTGTCTAACGAGATGTCCCTCATGTCTCTTACTCGCCGTGGGAGTTTGTTGAAGAGACGTGGGTCTCTGTGTGATAACCAGCCCTCTCGCAGAGAGCCCATAGCACCCCTGTTATTCATCCGGGGGATTTTGCATTCCCAGCCTCTCCTATCATTGAATTTCATGACTATCGGAGTATGTAGGTTTGGTATTAAACCCTCTGCGATTTTCCACGTGTATATTATTAGGTAACGTTCTCTTCTACGTTCCAGTGAGTACAGATTCAGTGCTCTTAAACGCTCCCAATAGTGTAGATGTTTTATCGAACTTATATGCGAAGTGAAATTTCTTTGTACACTCTCTATGTCACTTATTTCACCTGCTTTGTATGGGGATGTTAACCCTCTCACCACGGAAGACCTCTTGAACGCCCATAAAAAAGCATATAACAGGTACCCGGAAGGCCTCTTGAACACCAGTGGTTGAAAGCCTGTGAGCTTCGTGTGCGAGGCGTCGGTCCGACGCATGTAAACAACAGCCGGCTGGACCGACGCCCCGCATCTCCGGCCACAAGAAGGAGAGCGTCGCTTGTTCGTGTGTGCCTGTATGTTGTTGTTAAGTATCGAAAAGTGGTGTAAAGTGGCTGTTTTGGCCATAAAGTTATCTCCAATGAAATCATCATCACAGCTCAACCAGTTGACTTAGAGAGCTCTACTTAATGCCATTCTACAGGTAAATAACACAGCTACGCTTGGGGATGCGCGGGAATGCGGGAAGCAGTCTGATTAACGAATATACGGTAGCCTAGCCTAGACGTTTTTCGGCCAAAACACCCGGTTTTCGAGGAATATATATATAATACATAGCCGGGGCTGGAGGGTTAATACGCTACAGTATTCAAGCCGCGGTAGCACTAGAGATTTGAAGAGCGTTATCATAGGCAATTCACCGCGTGTTTTAAAAGTACGCAGAATCCAACCCGTTAGACGTTTCGCAGCCGCCACTTTGACCTGGTTATGTACTTTGAAACCCATATTTTCAGACATTAATACCCCAAGGTCTTTCACACTGTCTTTCCGTTCTATTATGTGGTTAGATTCTGTTAAGTAATTTGTAATTTCTTTAACACCATTATTATCTCCGTACCGTATTAATTGGAATTTTTCCTCATTGAATTGCATGTTGTTTTCCCTGGTCCACTGGAACACTACATTCATGTCTTCCTGCAGTCGGCCCGTGTCCTCTTGTGTGTTTACTATCTTGCTTAATTTTGTGTCATCAGCAAAAGACGACACCGTACTGTGTCTGATGTTGGTATCTATGTCGCAAATTAGTATGAGGAACAGAAGGGGCGCTAGCACTGTTCCTTGGAGCACTGAGCTTTTGACATCCGAAGGCTCAGAAGTGACTTGGTTTACTGCTACCGATTGTTTTCGGTTTACGAGGAAATTGTATATCCACCGTCCGATTTTCCCAGTTATACCTTTTGCTTTCAGTTTGTGGGCTATTATACCATGGTCACATTTATCAAATGCCTTAGCAAAATCGGTGTAAATGACATCCACGTTTTTCTTTTCTTCTAGCGCTTTAAGAATTTTGTCATAGTGTTCCAAAAGTTGTGAGAGACATGATCTTCCCGCTCTGAACCCATGTTGACCGGTGTTGTGTAGTTCATTTGTCTCCATGAATGTTGAAATTTTGCTTCGCAGGACTCGCTCGAAAACTTTAATGATGTGAGAGGTTAGAGCTACCGGGCGGTAGTTTTTTGGTAGTGCTTTACTCCCTCCTTTATGCAGTGGGGCAATTATTGCGTTTTTCAAGCTATCTGGTATGTCACCAGTGTCTAGACTCCTTCTCCACATTATAGCCAGGGGTTTTGAGAGGTTTTCCTTACATTTTTTCATTAGGATCGAATTCCAAGAGTCCGGGCCTGGTGCCGAGTGGGATGGCATGTTGGAAATGGCCTCTTCTATGTCTTTTGGACCGAAATCAATATCCAGCATCTGAGGGGTTTCCGTGGGGGAGGTTTCCATGAAAAATATATTTTGGTCTCTGATGACTTTTGTTTCATCAGGCTCACTGAATGCCATTTCATACTGCCTGCTTAAGAGTTCGCTCATTTCCTTTTTGTCCCCTGTGAAAGAGCCGTCCCCTTTGCTCAGTGGGCCGATGTTTGATGTTGTTTTAGCCTTTTGTTTGGCGTATGAAAAGAAGTATTTGGAATTTTCCTTTATACCTGCAATAGCTTTCCTCTCCTCTTCCATATGTTGTAGTTCATATGATATTCTTAGCCTTTGTTCAATTTCCACAATTTCTCTATCTATTTCGACCTTTTGCCTATCCTGTAGATTTTGATGTGTGCGTCTTTGTGTCAGTAATTTTCTTCTTCTGTACAGCCTCCTCCTTTCCCGATCTTGTTTGCTTCTTCGATTTGTTTGTCTTGCAGGTATATGGTGGCTACAGATTTGGGTCATGGTTTCTGTTATTAAGACTAGACATTCTGCTGGTGTCAAGTTATCCATTAAATCTTCCCAGTCTATTTCCTCCATTTCTTGATTTACCTCTTCCCACCTAATGTTTTTGTTATTGAAGTTAAATTTACTGAAGGGGCCGGTTTTTGTTCTCGATTCTGAGGTTGTCTGTACACTTTCTAAGGTTGTTTTGATCTCAATTAATTTATGATCTGAGTATGTTGTGTCCGATATGTTAATGCTGTGTACTACTCTCCTCTATGTCTGGTATAAATAAAGTTGAGTTTCCTTCACCATTGACGAAGCTGCCTTAAGTAGAACTCAGTGCCCTATAGAGACGCATTTATAGAGACGCACGCGTCTGCTTAGGGCAGCCGCGTTGCGTCTCCTTAGGTCCTCGTAAATGTGTGTTTATTTTGTTAACATTATTAAACATAATAACCTTTTATTTTATCCTGGGTGAAGGAAACTCGACCCTAATTACACCATACATATTGGGGAGAATGGCTTTCTACCAGTGAGGTATGGCAACAGTTTGAAAAATGCGTCTCTATAGGACCTCCAGAATTTTTTGCTGGCCCTAAGGAGACGTACCCCTTTTACCCCCTCAGCAATTCAAAATCACATTAAGCATGTTCTTGCCACACAGTTAAATGTTTGTGTGGGCCCTGTCAGCCTAGTGATGAAAAAATATACTATATTTCCAGGCCCTCAACCCATTTCCTATCCCTATTTTCCCCAAATATGCCCGGGTTGGCGACTGGTGCTTGATTTAAACCTCTTATTAGCATGCATGTTACATATATACCTTCCCTGCATCCTCTAAACTGTTTTGTTATTGGCCTACAATGAGCAATTAGTATGTTTAGTAATATTTTATGTCTCTCTAATAATATATATTATAAGGCCTATGTCAGTCCGTTTTATTGCTTTAGCATTGTCAACTTACGACCAAAAGTACCATGCTTTGTTTCTGGTACCCATGAGGTAAGTACTTATATCATTTTATGTGTGTTTTTGTGTTTTAAACATACCTGCGTCTCCTTAGGACCAGGGGCGTCCCCTTAGGATTTTGCTGCCCTAAGGGGACGCATCTCTTATTTATCTTCTCTCTCCTACACAATATGATATAAAGTAAAAATGCTAGTGCCTGGTGAAAATATAAGCTTTTTGCTATTTATCCCCCTTACCCTCAATTTCCTATCTCTTATAGGCAAGCGGAAACAACTCGTAAACAAAAAAAAAGTATGTAAAAATGCGTCTGCATTGGTACTCTACCCTTATTTAGAATTAGAAAATTCAGACTGCGAGAAAGATCTAGGTGTGTTTGTTAGCAATGATTTGAAGCCTAGAAAACAGTGTATAAGCGTTCGTAATAAGGCAAACAGGATTCTCGGGTTCATCTCTAGGAGTGTGAGTAACAGAACTGCTGATGTTATCTTAAAACTTTACTTGTCATTAATTAGTGAGACCCCATATGGATTATGCTGTCCAATTTTGGTGTCCTTATTACAGAATGGACATAGATTCATTGGAGAGAGTACAGCGTAGAATGACAAAAATGATCCATAATATTAGAAATCTTCCGTATGAAGAAAGGTTGAAGAAATTAGGTTTACATTCGTTAGAGAGACGCAGAGTTAGAGGGGATATGATAGAGGTGTTCAAGTGGGTTAGTGGGATTAACAAAGGGGACATGACAAATGTACTAAAGCTCAGTGATAGCGAAAGAACTCGTACCAATGGTTTCAAATTAGATAAATTTAGTTTCAGAAAAGATATAGGGCCTAGGCAAATATTGGTTTGGTAACAGTTGTAGATGGGTGGAATGGACTACCAAGTGCTATAGTGGGATCTAAAACGGTAGGGAGCTTTAAGATAAAATTGGATAAGCATATGGACGAGAAGGGCTGATCCCCCATCAGCCGGGTTTGGCCAATCAGCGCTCTGCAGACCCCCATAATCCTGCGTTAATTTCTAACCGTTTTGGTAAGATGATCCTCAGGGTATTAGAGTGTTGAGCCTATAATTGGGCTTTGTAATTGAATTGGGGTTGTGTGGGACAGGGATCTGCCTTGCTTAGGCCAATCGGCTTCCTGCAGACTCCCATTTTCTTATGTTCTTAAGATTATCCATTTTTTGATAAAGACTTGCGTTATAGGCCGTGGGATACAGGATGGGTTGAGGGGGGCAGAGCCCCCCCCCCCCTCAATTATAATAATAGTCATATAGCCTATCCCCCCCCCCCTCAATTATAATAATAGTCATATAGCCTATGTTGCCAGCAGGGGGCAAGTAAAACAGCTGGCCGTCACCTCGAGCATCCTGGGTAAACAAACCGCAACGATCCGAAGCGACGACGGACTCCCGCCGATTTTCGGCACAAACGCGCCATTTTATTCTCGTTGAATACCACATTTAAAAAGTGATTATATAGTTTTCAATAGGCCTACTAAGCTAGCCTATTACCAAACCAGAAAAAGGTGTAGGCTAGCTTGTTGTTTGATGCGTGGAAACCGGAAAAAAATAGGCCTATTAAATCCTTGGTGGTAGGCCTACCTGTCAAATAGGCCTAGGTGTCCAGTAACTAAAATTGTACCAAAACTTGTAACTGGTTGGAACTTGGTGATAGCCTAAATGTTTACCCTCATTTCAGCTCCTCTTCAGTAGGCTATATAGGCCTAGCCTAACAACACTAGGCTAGGCTAGCCTAGGCTATATCATTATGAAAAATTAAAAACAAAATAAATAAACTTAGGCTACCCTACTGAAATCACTGTCGGTCACTCGGTCCAAAAAGTCAGGTTTAGGCTACCCACTGCTGCACTAGCCTATACCTATAGGCCTAGGCTAGCCCTATTGACAACATTTCGCAGATGGCTTCTTCAGGTAACATGTTAGTTATCCTACCTGAAGATGCTAGGACTAGCCTATCTGCGAAACGTTGCCAATAAAGTGCTCCTCCTCAGATGGTGTCTTTTTATTTAGCCTAGCCTATCAAATTACTAGTCTAAAATGCCCAGCAAATAGGCCTAGGCCTATACATTAAATAATGATAAATGTTCAAGTCTCACCTGTCTCTGAACTGCACACCATGAGCCTCCCCCTGGGTGTCCCGGGGTAGTGAGGGAAGGGGTTGAACTTGACCATCTGTCTGACAAGATAATCCAGCACTGGATGTGGTAGATGTCTTATTATTCACTCCACACTTAGGGCGACCCTGGTTCTCCTTATCATTATTATCGTTCCTCAGGTCGGTGCTCACAACCTTCCCTAAGAACCCACTGCGGCCGTATTGTGAGAGTTTGGTGTCCCTGTGGGTGCCATCCAGAGAGATATTGGAGAGGAAAGTGAGAGCGGCTAATCTCCGCCGAGAGCGCTGCCGCTGCATCACCGTCGCCATCTTTATCCACACTGACTGAGAAAGGGAAGGGAAGGGGGACGGGGAGTGGGGACCATGGGAGGTGGGGAGTAGGCCAAGCCAGGGTTCACAATGACAGCGTTTGCTAGTTTCGCTACCTTATCAAAATTGCTAGATATAGATAACACTGCTAAACAGAGATTGTGTATAGGAGATAGGAGTCTTCCTATGTATTCTATTAATAAAATGGTGCCTCTAAACGTTGCCAGTTACCCTTTTTCGATTTTTTGTTGTCAGCACCATCTATTGCAGGGTTCCAGAACTACTCAACGTGAATAAATCTATGGATGAACCCTCCATTCTGTTTTTGTTTATATTATATGTACCGGTACACTACTTTTCTCTCTCTCTGTGAGATGCGGTCTCAGGATGATAAGACCGCATCTCTAGCTGCCACTAAACCTGCAGGCAACCCTACTCCTGCCCGCATCGTCCGCATATCAACGAGACAGGTGGGACACCTAAGACCTGAGTGGACTTCACCAGCATACCCTGCCCAGCCAGCTTCTATGGCCCCTACCACCAGAGAGAAAAGTCAGAGGGGAAGTGATCACCCCCATCTTATAACAGAATCTGCCCGGGGGCATCTAGCTACAAGAACAGCCAGAGTCCAGGCGCGCCACCCCCAGAGCTACAAGGACATAACCACCACGCGCCAACACCACCCCAGCGCCTTTGATCCTCTCAAGCCGGGCACCTTAAGTAGGGACAAGAAGATTGCCTTATACTCACCCAGCCTGGACATCAGGAACTAAGCTTGCCATTTGGTATTCTTTACTTCAGAGGAGGACGTAGTAGCGCGGAGCAGAGTAGACGTGTGCCGCCTGAGCTCTGCCTGAGCTCTGCCTCCCATGTTACAAAGACTGTTCTATCGAAACCTTTAACCTGACAAGCGCGAAATAGACCTAGGGGCTAGGTTAGTTATTTGTGCATTTCTAGCCTTGGATTCTGACAGAATTCGTTATATTTACAATATAGAGCATTATTTGTTTTCGGTATGCTTTTATTTTACATATATGATGTATATATGAACCTTCAAGAGTGCTAAAATAAGTGGGAAAAGCATTTGGGTGGTGAAAAACGAAGATATTGGCCACCCGGTCATAATCTCAGGCGAGAGAGAGCCACAGGCAACCCTCCTCTCTCGCTGTCTGTGAGGTAACTGAGACGAGCGGGGCGGTGTGGGCCGGTGTCTGGGTGTTACATAACGATCTTTTCTGCAACCCACTTGTGCTACATTATCGCGGGAGAGAAAAATAACCGATAAATGATGATAATAAGAGGAAAAATAGGTGATAATTGAGGAGGGGAGGGAGGGGGGAATAAGGTGGGGAAGGAGGGGAGGGGGGGGGTGAGATTTACATGGATAAGTACTGGAGGGGAATTATCTCACCTAGAGACAAATTCCTTTGTTTTGATAGGCCCTTTTTTTTTGGGGAAGTTTTTTTTTATGGTCTTGCTTCCCATCGCCCATCGCGTTCCCTATAGGAAGCCTTCCGTGAGGCCTATCGCGCTTGCCGGGTTAATTGCCATTGGGATGGCTCCTGACGTAAAGTGTTATAAATGCGAGAAAACTGATGGGGAGAGAGAGAAGTTAAAGTGGATTGGATGCTCAACTTGCAAAAACTGGGCCCATATCAAATGTGAACACTTGACTGGCATAAAGGCTGAAAACATAGTGCACATAAACTATGTCTGTGATCCATGTAAGACAAAGCTTGGAGTGTTAACTTCATTTAAGAAGGAAATGGAGAACATAAAGAAAGAAATGATGAAAGAATTGATTGAATTCAAAGAAACGATGACCCAAGGTTTTGATGTAATGAGCGATAAACTAAAAAACATCAGGAGTGAATTAAATGAATGGGTAATAGATGACCCAAGGACTAGACGGTATAACTCAAGAACTTTCAACTCGATTGAAAGTAGTGAAGATGGGGATGCAAGGAGTCACTATTGGTATGGGAAATGTTGTTGATGCTATAAGCGCTGACCCCGCGCAAACGTCAGCGGTTTCTGACTCGCCTGGGTGGTCGGATGTGGTGACGGAGAGAAGAAAGAAGAAAGAAAAGAAGAATCTACTCGTTGTGAAGGTGAAGGATAAGAATGAAAAGGCAACTGACAAGAGAGAAGAAATTTCTCAGGCGCTAAAGGGGGTTCAAATTCAGGATACGAAGTTTACCCCTAAAGGGAACATGGTGATGAATTTTGGCACTGTGGATATGCTGAATGATGCAGTTAAAAAGTTGATAGAGGTGCCAGCTGTTACTACAAAGAGTGTGAAAAAATTAAAACCAAAAGTGATGATTTGCAATGTTCGACCTGAAGAGTCCAAGAGTGAGATAATTGATACATTAATTGCAAGGAAAGATTTTCTTGATTCGATTGATGATATTAAGGGAAAGATTGCCATGATTTTTGATAAATCAGCAGATGGAGGTACAGTCCATTATATCCTGAAATGTGAGCCTGAAGTCTGTGCGGCTCTCTACAAAAATAAAGACAAGGTGAAACTTCAATGGGGAATATATAATATAAGAGACAGGTACCATGCATTGGCTTGTTTCTATTGCCAGAGATTTGGGCATGCAGAAAATAAGTGTGCTGCTAAACTAAACAGCGAAGTGCCTGTTTGTTTTAAATGTGCTGGAACACATAGGTCGAAAGATTGTAAGGTGACTGTGAGAAAGTGCATAAACTGTATGAGATACGGGAAACAAGACGTGTATCATTCATCATCAGATACCCGGTGCCCGGTGCTTTCGAGTGAGATAGTCAAGGTGAGAGACCTAACTGATCATGGAATCTAGTGTTTTAATAAAGATAAAGGGGGGACTGATAAACATTCAATCAGTGGGAAATAAAACCTTTGAAATTCGAGACTTAATTAATGAGGCAAAATATGATGTACTAGCGGTAACTGAAACATGGCTGAGTGAATACGATACTGCTAAAATACTTGAAATGACTCCTTTAACGCATACCTTCTTGCACAATCCACGAAAAGGGAAGGGAGGTGGTGGTGTGGGAATTTTTCTTACAAACACGTTTAAGAAGATGAAAATATGTAAATCTGCAAGGTTCGGTAGTTTTGAACATATACAGGTGGGCTGTGAGATTGGAGGCTGGAAATGTACTTTTATTGTTGTTTATAGACCCCCAAATTTAAGTGCCAGTACATTTATTGATGATTTTAGATTATACTTGGAAACAATTGATATGGTTAGTACGAATACATTCGTCTTTGGTGACTTTAATCTGTGGGTGGACGTTCCGAATGATTACTATGCTACTATCTTTATAGAATTGATGGAGTCTTTCCACTTGATAAATAAAGTGCATACTGCAACTTCAAGAGGTGGTCATGCATTAGACTTGGTTTTTACGAATAGAGAAAGCGATATGATAAATGAGCTGTATGTTGAAGATGAGTGTTGTATTTCGCCGGTCCATAAACTAGTTACTTTTAACATGCCGTTTGTAAGTAAACCTAGACAATCTAAGACAATAAAGTGTAGGTCAAAAAGAAAATTTGAGCCACAACTACTAATATCGACTGTTGCGAATGAAATACTGATTAAGAAAAGAGAACACTGTGCTCACGGTGAATTAATAGATGACTGTACGTCATGTTTCACTAATCTGTATAACAGCATTGCTAGAGAAAAATACGAAGATATGTGCCCCATTATTGAAAAGGAAATAGTAATAGTTGATAGTGCGCCGTGGTTTAATGCTGATATTCAAAGAGCAAAAAAGGCCAAGAAGAAATATGAGAGGCTATGGAGACGTCTACGAACCGAAGAGGCAAGAGATAACTATAAAAGAGCTCGGAATATAGAAAACAGGCTCATTGTGCTTAGAAAACGTGAATACTATATGAATAAAGCAAAAGAAGCTGGATCTGACATGAATAAGCTGTATGTGGTACTTGACAACTTGACGGGAAACAAGAAGAAAAATAAGTTAACAGAAGGGATTCCGGATATGACATTGCCGAATGATTTTTCTGACTTTTTTTGTGATAAAATTAATGCCATTGTTGGAAATTTTTGAGTAGTCGAGACTCAAGACGTTGTTGTAGCTGAGCCTACTGTGACTAAGTTAACAGAATTTACTATGACGGATCTGAATACAGTTAAATCCATAGTTACGAAAGCAAAACTTACCCATTGTAGTAATGATCCTATACCGATACGTGAAATAGTGCACAGTAATAATTTTAACAGTTTTCTGGACATATATGTTGACATAATAAACTGTAGCATTGCAAATAATGTATTTCCATCGTCTGAAAAGAATGCGATTGTGAAGCCTATTATTAAAGGGAGCCTTGAATCTCAATGCTTGAGCTCTTTTAGGCCTGTTTCCAATTTAACATTTCTATCAAAAATTATTGAAAATGTAATTCTGGGTCAGTTATGGGATCACTTGAGTTTAGTGAAGGCTCTCCCAGACAACCAGTCCGCATATAGAAGACTTTACTCTACGGAAACCACGATGTGGTCTGTGATTAATGATTTACTCGTGCAAATGGACAATGCGAAGTGTGGAATCTTAATTTTGTTGGACTTGAGTGCTGCGTTCGATACAGTGGTGCATAGCTTACTAATAGAAGACTGTAAAGCTATTGGTTTTGATTGTAATGCGCTGGAATACCTTCAAAGTTACCTTACTAACAGAACTTATTGTGTGCAAATAGGTAATAAATTCTCAGAGATGAAGCATCTAGAGAGGGGCGTCCCTCAAGGGAGTGTACTTGGACCAATTCTATTCTGTATAATTTATATACAATTGCACTATCTAGCATATTAATGAAACCTGGAGTGAAATTCAAGCTGTTTGCGGATGACACCCAATTCTATCTGGCACTAAGTGACGTGGTGAATGTTGAGGAGAAGATTAGTGGTTTACTAAAAGACATTGGGAAGTGGATGGAGTCAAAGCAACTGAAATTAAATGAAAATAAAACTGAATGTCTATTAGTAGGCAGACGGGTGGACCTTGAGAGACTGGGCGTGCAAAGCCTCAATATTAATGATAGTGTGATGATTGTGAGTAGTGTGGTGAAGGATTTGGGAGTCTTGGTTGATAGTGAACTGTCATTTAAAAACCAGATTAATCAAACAGTGCGAATCTCTGCCTATCATCTGAGGAATATTGCTTCTGTGAGAAAATATCTGGATAGTAATACAACCAAAATGTTGATCCACAATCATGTAATTAGTAAATTAGACTATTGTAATTCTCTATATTATCGACTACCAAATTACTTGCTACGGAAACTACAACTTATAATGAATAGAGCAGCAAGATTAATAAAGAGTTTACCGTTCCGTGCGAGTATAATGCCGGCATTAATTGACCTGCATTGGCTGCCGGTGAAAGCGAGGATCATATTCAAACTGTGTGTTATAGTTTATCAAGCTTTGAACTTTGGAAAGCCGGAATATGTGCGAGACTTATTGGAAGACTTCAATGTTGGCACTGATGTGATGCTGAGACATGGCAACGTGCTGCATCAATTGAATGAGCCACGGTGCAATCATGAATTTGGATTTAGGGCCTTCGAAAAGAGTGCACCGAGACTTTATAATAATCTACCAGTTAATGTGAAAAGGTGTGCGAACATAAAGGCCTTTAAAAAGTCACTTAAAACACATTTGTTCAGGGAGTGTTATGACTTAGAAGATGGCACTGTGAGACAAGACTATAAGTGCTAGATGGTTTAAAGGGCAGCTGCAACGAGCGTCACATCTAGTGACGGAACGCGGCTGAGAAACTCCACACCAAGTAACAAGTAAGTAAGTAAGAACAGCCAGAGATAGCTGGTGTTCAACTTGTCAGTTGTGTGCTGTGATCGAAGATCTACCAGGTTGGGTTCCCCCCATCAGGAAGAGGACTAGCTTGGGCAACCCACTTTGGGCTCCCCCTTTCTGGCCTTCGATGCGGTGCACAAACCAAGTACCAAAGGATTCCTACCTTGTTTTGTTCAAGGGATTATGAGGATAGTGTAGTAACTTTAGATCTACCAGATCGGGTTCCCCCCCATCAGGAAGAGGACTAATTTTGGGCAACCCACTTTGGGCTCCCCTTTCTGGATTCTCTTTTTACTGCATGGTTCTGATAGTTCCACGAACTAGCAAGGAAGGAAGACACTTACCCTGACCCCCCTTAGACTACCTATAATGTCACTTTCTAGACTGCTTGCAACTCTAGGTAGATCATTATGCTAGTCACCCTAACCCCCCAAACCTTGTAGCAGAACTCCAGCATATCCTTTGGGGATCACTGCACTGTGGGAGTGCAAGAGGAACCCGGTTGTCCCGTGGTAGGCACCAAGGTCTAAGGAATCATCTTGTGACTCACCCTGGACCAGTAGCTGGAGTCATCACGCCCAGCCGCCCCCCCTGGACCAACTTCCGGAGTCATCATGCCCAGCCGCCCTCCGGACTACTGGATCCTCCCTCGATCTACGGGCCCTCCTCTTCACTACAGCTCTCCTTTAAGTGCTTTTGTATAGTTTATGGGTATAGAGTTGACTCAGGGTTGTGGTAGAAGTTATCTTCAGGGGTTCTCATTAAAATTACGTCTTGCGAGAGGTCTTTCTTCTCCCTACTTAAATTGACGTTAATTAGCCCACTTGCCGGGACACATTATACATACCTATCAGGGGATCCTTATATACGCACCTTCCCGGGTTATTGGTCTCCCATAGCCCGACAGAGGGGTCGTGCCTATATAAGACCCATAGCATCAAACACAAACACATATTTACACTTAATCTAGTTCCTTTGTATAACTTCTAGCCTAATTAATTTAACATTCTGTCAGGTTCATAACTCGAATAGATTTCACTCTATCTCAGCTCCCGACGATTGTTGCCTCAGCCTTCAGCACCTTGCTAGTACACAATTAGAGTTAAGGATTAATCTTTGCCAGGTGAGATCTAGCACACCTATAGCATTAATATAATTTGTGAGCCTTTCCGAGCCCACTTCATTGTTGATGACCACTTGGCCATTATTGCTTTAGAGTCAGTTAACGTCACTATATGCCGGGGACATCATTGCATGATCCAGACGGCATTTGCCATTACTGCACTCTTGTCTTTTGTTGAGATCCTCTCTGAGATCTATTTGGGTAGGAGGTGTACCTCCACCATTTTGGATACCTTATAATTGTATCCTAGGAGTATTATTACTACCTTGAGTCCGGACCCATTGTCCGACTCCTATTGCTTACTTGATAACCTTATTATTGTATGTCTTAATTATTCTTATTGTTGTTGATGATCTCCAGGTTACAGGTATAAAATATATGTCTTGCTCCTCCATGAACCAGGTGTTAAACTGAATAAAACCCATGTTAACTTGTTACCTGTGTGCTTATTATCCTGCCGTGTTGTCTCTTTATTTAAAGTTTAAGGTATACCTATCCAGTTAGAGAGCTGCTCATTGTACAAAGAATATCTCGCGTTCCAATTTGGACCGGGCATAACACTCTGTATATATATATATAGGCCTATTATTTATGTTTGACCAAAGTTTGAGTGTGGCTGTGTACTTCCAAATTAGTAACTTATATTACAATGTAAATACTTGTCTTCAATTGAGATTAGTTTTTCATATAGGCTACATTCATTGTTAATACATTTACAGTCAATATCAAATAATCATCAACAGCCTTCATGATCCATTGCAAACCATATCCTTATTCTCAAGGTCAACCACAGCCTCCTTACATCATCACGGAGGCTTGGTGAGCTATGTAATTAACCCCTTCTATACCGACGACGTCTTTTGATTTTATTCTGGCTCCTACTAATCGATTGTATTCACTTTAGGAAGGATCTTTAGCAATTATAAGGCTTCGAACTATCTCAATCAACCCTTTTAACTACCACAGATCCTTTCTAATTAATTAAGCTGTATAAAATCGTCTACATATTGCTAGAATAAAATATAACATACGACGACGGTACAGAAGGGGTTACATAAGAACATAAGAAAATGGGAGTCTGCAAAAAGCCGATCGGCCCATACAAGGCAGATCCCTGTCACACCCAACCCCAATTACAAGGCCCAATTATAGGCCAACTCACTAATACCTTGAGTACTGACCCCACCAAAACGGTCAGAGATTAACACAAGATAACGGGGGTCTGCTGAGCGCCGATTGGCTCACACCTGGTAGATCCCCCTCACACCCAACCCATCTCGTCCATATGCCTATCTAATTTTATCTTAAAGCTCCCTATAGTTCTTGATCCCACTATATCACTTGGTAGCCTATTCCACCCATCTACAACTCTGTTACCGAACCAATATTTGCCTATATCTTTTCTGAAACGAAATTTATCTAATTTATAATAATAATAATAATAATAATAATAATTCTTTATTCCAGACACATAAGATAGATACAGTATAAATACAGTACGACCTAGTGGTCCATATCACATACACTTCTCGTCAGAGCACAGATAATAATTATACACAAAGATATATTAATAAAGACACAATAAAATAAAAAATACAGTAGGCCTATTTACAGAATAGAGCACATATCACATTTTGTCACAATATAACACAGATAGGCTAACTAAGGCTATTGCTCAATGTTGGTTAACACCTATTGCACAGATCATTGCTCATAGTTCAATTAGACCTATATATTACATTACAGTACATACTATGTGTGCAGCAGCTTCTGCCAGTGAGATATAATACGGGATTCATAGATATGATCACTAGACCAAAGAGCTTCAATCAGCGTGTTACTGGAGGATTGCAGTCGCTGCGAAAAGCTGTACACCAGTCTCCTGATGACAGCCCGACAGCACTGCACATCCAACAGTGTGCACACCATACTAGTGCTTTCATATTTAGAGAGACCAATGAACATCTTGAGTATATTATGATAGGATGTACACAGACCATTTATGGTGGCTCTCTTATACTTCCACCACAAATGGGCCGTGTACATAGAGGAACAATATGTCCGGAACAAAGTGACTTTAGTTTCCCAATTACACATGTGGAATTTTCTCAAGATGGTGTTACCACGTAAATATAGCTGTCTGCGCTGACGGCCGATATCTGCATCATCTGAGCAATCGTTTGAGATAATGTGTCCCAGGTATTTTATTTTGTTTACTTCTTGAATAATTTGATTATTGAGTGAGAAATTTGGCAGTTTACTTTTATACAGTAATTTTGATCTAAATATAAGAACAGCACTTTTCAGTGGGTTGAATTTAACACAATGTTTACTACCAAAAGATTCACATATATCAAGAAGTTTGCTCAGACCCGCAGAAGACGGTGCAATAATGACCAGATCATCAGCATACATGAGATGGTTGATGATTTTATTCCCACCATAACATCCAATCTGCTCTTTATTCAATTTATCACTTAATTCATCCATATATACATTGAATAAGTAAGGTGAGAGAATACTACCCTGTCTCACTCCATTGGTTACTGTAAAGGAATCCGAAATAATGTTACCCCATCTTACATTAAATGTTTGATTGGCGTACCAGTACTTCAAGATTCTCAGTATATAGGATGGCACTCCCCTTGTTGCTAATTTATCAAACAGGATATTGTGGCAGACTCTGTCAAATGCCTTACTAGCATCAAGAAAGCATGCAAAAATAGAGCTGTTCATTTTGATGTACCCATCCACTAGCTCCTTCAGAGTGTAGATGCACTGGTCCGTACCATGATTCTTTTTAAAACCAAATTGATTACTATTAGTTGAGATATACACTGAGATTCTGTCTAAAATGATTAACTCTAGTATCTTACTTACAATACTGGCAAGGGCAATAGGTCTATAGTTGTCTTTTGATGTAATTTTGCCAGCCTTGTCTTTAATTACTGGTATCAAGGTAACGGACATCATAGATTCTGGTAGGAAACCATGGATTAGAAAGCTGGTAAAGCAACTGCTGAGTTTCTCCAAGAGGAGAGTGGAGGAGTACTTCAAATGTTCAGCATATATACCATCAAAACCACAGGATTTGTTAGCATCTAGCCTACTTATTGCAGCCTTGATTTTTTCACTTGTAACTTTAATTGTGTCATATTTTTCTTCTTTGTTACACTCTGTTGTAGCAGCAATGGTATTTCCTTGGTGCCCAACAGAGTTAAACAAAGTTTGGTAATGTGTTTTCCAAAGATTGGCTATGTTATTAGTACCAGAGATCCCATCTACACTAACGGGTAGAGGTGTGCAGCTATTATGCATTTTTTTAATATCCTTCCAGAAGGCCAATGTGTCTTTGCTAGCAAAGTTTTTGGCCAATGCTTCTCTTCTTAATACATTTTCATTGATTTTTATATATCTGATTGCATACTTGCATCTAGCCTTTAGTCTGGTGAACATGTCAAAAATGGGTCCCTGTCTCGGTTTGTTATGATCCAGCCATACACTACGAGCATCTCGGGATGCCTGGTAAAGTTCTGAAACATGGTCATTCCACCCAGGTTTGTTAAAAGAGTAATTTTTGTTATGCTTGTGAAATACTATGTCACTAGCCTTAGTAAGACAAGATATAATATTATTGTACAGCTTGCTGACTTCTTCTCGATGACTAGCATTAACACAATTGGGGTCTTCACAGGTAATGGCATCCTCACTGCCAAGATCAAGCTCAGAAAGGAGAGTGTGTGTTAAAGTGCAAAATTGCTCACACTCCTCCTCGTCAAGCCCGCCCCATGGCAGTTTTGGATTTACACTATTGTTTGACTGGGTTAATTCTGGCGCTCTTTCCAAACTAGCTGTTAAGGTCAATGGGATATGATCTTCATCTGTATATGTATACTGAATTTCCATATTTGTTATCATATCATGGAAATCAGCACTAGCTACGGTATGATCTAGCCAAGACGTTGAGCCCCATGCTGCACTGACACATGTGTAACTACTATGAGGGAGCATGAGCTGAGAAGAGATAATTAGATCATGCTCACCACAGAAGTTAGTCATATGACTAGCAAACAGAGAGTTACTCATGTCCTTCAGATTAGCATTCCAGTCCCCTATTACAGAGTAGCAGGTGGTATTTAGTTCTTGTAAAAGAGCACTTAGCTCTCCAAGGCATTCCAGGTATTGTTCTTCATTTTCATTACATTGGTAGGGCAAGTACACACTAAGAATAACTACTTTCCGTTGGATATCTTCTATTTCTATACCTGTACACCATGGTAAATTTGTTACAAGTGGTTTAACCCGGCTGTCTAAAGAGTCCCTCCACAAAATAGCTACTCCTCCCGGTGGGTGACCTGCTACTAGACCATCCATAGCATCGGTTGTCGAGACCCCAAACCCATGAAAATTATCACAGATAGTACTGAGGTTACCCAAATCCTGTTTAAAATACCAAGTCTCCTGCAGGCACACAATATCACTGGTATTAAATACGTCTACTACATCAGGGCGTAGGAGAAGCCCTCTGTTGGTTTTAGGGAGCCCCCTACAGTTATAAGTAGCAATACGCAAATTGTTGGGAGATGAAGTAGACTTTATATCCATGATTAAGAGTTGTTGGGAGGGTGGGTTACCGTAGTTATAGAGTCCTCATTTGTTGATACCGGTACCTGTGCCCTACGTTCTCTCCACCAGTACACCGATGCTTCCTCTGGCCAAAGTTCTTCATCCATAAACACCTCGGGATTTGGACACTCACAGTTTATTCTGAATGAAATATATGTGTGCCTATCAGACCAGGGAATAATTGGTTCAACATCCATAATAAGACTGAGTTTATTGGAGAGATATTCTTTCAAGTCGGATGCCGTCACTCCTGGCTTAAAACCTGTCGCGAATACTTTGGCTATGTGTGATCTTTTCACTTTTTTAACTGTACTTATCCCCGTACTTTTATTTTTACCCTTAATCCCCTGATGCATAAAGTTCCTAGGTTGAATTTGCACAGCCATAGAATTCCTAACATTGTTTGTGGTACCAGTACCGGTACCTCCATTCAGCCTCTGTTCCCCCTCAGGTATGTGATGAGTTTTACCTTTGGTGGAATGTACCCTAAACCATTGTCCTTGAACAGTACCCTCCCCCTTATCACCTGAGGGTGGAGGCGTTGTGATCCTGTCGATAGGGGTTGTCGTCGAGCTCCTTCCCGTCGCAAGTGCTGTAGTGATGCCTTGCGCGTTGCCTGTACTTACAGCTACATTATAGGCCCCAGGTGTTGCTATACTCATTATAGCGGGTGTACCGCTTCCGACGCTCCTCACTGCAGGTCCAGGGTTGACTTCATTAATTTCCTCAGTGGCAGAAGTTACGTTGATGTTAGGCCTACCTCGGGTTGTCTCGTTGGTTCTACTCGTTATGGCTGTGGCTTCCTGTGTGATGGAGGAGGCGCCACTGGCACCTGGTGTGGAGCAGCTGGTGGTGGCATCAGTAATTTCCCCTGTGGCAAAGGTTTCAACGGAGTTAGGCCTCCCTCGGGTTGTCTCGTCGGAGTCGTCGCCGTCGGTTCTGATCGTTGTGTCGTGGACAGTTGTGGATGTGGCCGTGGTCTCCTGTGTAGTGGAGGGGGCGCTATCTGATGTAGTGCGGCTGGTAGTGGACACTGCAGGTGTGGTATTTATAGGCTCTGGATTAGTGTCATTTACAGATGCAGTAGGCCTAGGCCTATTTGAGGGAAAGCCACCTGAAGATATTAAATTTCCTTGGGATTGGCTGTAGTCCTCAATCACTAGCACTCTACTACTCAGATCACCAGTTGCACTCAATAAGTCCTTCATACAGTCATTTTGGGCTGAGGAACACTTTCTCAGATTAGAAACTTCTGACTGAGTTTTCTTGATCTCACTAAGGAGCACAGTAACGTCAACATGATCAAATTGGATGGGTGGGAGTTTACCAAGGTTATGGGCAACAAATGTGGGTATATTATTACCTTTTTCCAGAATCAGCTTAATTATGTCTTTAATATTCTCACTATTTTTGTTGGGACCCTGTCTTTTCCTGTTCCGGTCACTATTGTCGTCAGCACACAGTTCAAACAGTCTATTCTTGGAGGACACAATCACTTCCTCATCATAGAATTCAACACACAATTTTGTTAACACGTCAGTACTCAGAAAATTGGATTTATTAGTCAGGAAACACAGTAGCTCATCGATAATAAGTCCATCTTGGGAGGGGTGAGTTGGTCCCTGGCTTGAGATTGTCTCTTCGGGAGCCATGTTGTTGTGATCACTTTTCGACGGCACTTTATTTAGAGTAAATTCACACACTCCATTAAGAAACTACTATGTCCTTTATCAGAGTGTGAACACTAGGTATTCATGCACCTATGTGACAGGTAGAGTACTTGCTGGATGGCCCATTATGTGGAAAAATGTGAGGTGAAAACTGGAGTCTAATCACACCGTCACACCATACTTCTTCTTCTTCTTCTTCCATTATAACCATTTGTTATAACCATTTGTTCGAGTTCTTTCGCTATCACTGAGCTTCAGTACATTTTTCATATCTCCTTTATTTACCCCACTGAACCACTTGAACACTTCTATCATATCCCCTCTAACTCTGCGTCTTTCTAACGAATGTTAGCCTAATTTGTTCATCCTTTCTTCATATGGTAGATTTCTAATATTATGGATAATTTTTGTCATTCTTCGCTGTACTCTCTCCAAGGAATCTATATCCATTCTGTAATAAGGACACCAAAATTGGACAGCATAATCCATATGAGGTCTTACTAATGACAAGTAAAGTTTCAAGATAACATCGGCAGTTCTGTTACTCACACTCCTTGAGATGAACCCCAGAATCCTGTTTGCCTTGTTACGTACGCTTATAGCCTACACTGTTTTCTAGGTTTCAAATCGTTGCTAACAAACACACCCAATCTTTCTCGCAGTCTGAGTTTTCTAATTCAGCATTAGCTAGTTTATATTTTGCATTAGTATTCGTCTTCCCTATCTTTAATACCTTGCATTTGTCAATGTTAAAATTCATCTGCCAATTTACTGACCATTCGTGTAAGGTATCTAGATCCCTTTGGAGGCACTCTATGTCGCTATCTGAATCTATTGGTCTCCCTATTTTGGTATCGTCTGCGAATTTACTTATCCTACTAGTTATACCTAAATCAAGGTAATTTATGTATATGATAAATAACAGAGGACCCAATACAGATCCCTGGGCGACACCACTCTTGACTGATCCCCACTCTGACTTAGTACCATTTATGCTGACTCTCTGCTTCCTACCAATTAGCCATGACCTAATCCATCCTAACAACGCCCCACCTATTCCATGCGCCTCAACCTTTCTCATCAATCTCTCATGAGGGACTCTGTCGAAAGCTTTACTGAAATCTAAATATATAATATCATATGATTTGTCATTATCTACTGCTTCATATACCTCTGAGAAAAAGCTAAGCAAATTAGTAAGGCAAGAACGTCCCTGAGTGAATCCATGCTGAGAAGAATTGATTAAGTTAAATGTTTCTAAGTGGTTTCTCATTTTCCTAGCAATAATTGACTCTAGTAGCTTTCCTATGATTGAAGTGAGACTAATGGGATGATCATTTGATGCTATGGATTTATCACCTTTTTTGAAGATCGGAACTACATTTGCAAGCTAACCAAGCTTCCAAGCTTCTGGAACTATACCTGTTTCTAATGACTTGTTAAAAAGAAATGTTAATGGGTAACTTAACTCATCTCTGCATTCTTTTAACCCGGGAACTGCGGGGAGACTCTTAAGAGTTCCCCCGGCGGACTGCAGGAAGACTCTTAAGAGTCAGAGAAAAAAAAAATCAACTTTTGACATAGAATTTTTTTTTTTTTTTTAATTTTTATTTATTTATTTATTTTTTTTTTTTGGCCCCTGGGCCATGCAAAATCTCAGTCCTCTACCTCCCCTCCTTCCCCACTTTCCTCCTCTCCTTCAGTTATCACCCATTTTCCCTGTTATTCCCTTATTCTGAGGTATATTTTCGTACTAACATTAGAAAGCCGGTTGCAGGGTGTGGTCATCACTGATAGCAAGCGAATGCAAGAGAGAGAGAGAGAGAGTATCGATCGACTGTGTCTCAGTGGCCTTGGGGGAAATTGGCGGGAAAGCAGCTTGCCTCACCCATACATTATACAACTCGCGGGCTATATCTCCGATTTTGACCATCCAAACGCTGTTTTCACTCGTTTTATTGTTGTTTCAGGTTAATACCTTTATAATCAACCCATAATAGGCGCATATGGATAAGTATTAATGCTATTAATGGTACAATGAATATTTTAGTGACGGAAACACCTCAAATTCATGCGCACAGGGAGAGGTGTCTAATTACCCCCATGCGCACTTGTTAGGTTAATACTCTAGCATATACCTCATCAGGACCAGGTGATTTCTGAGGCGTCAGTCTGTCAATTTCCTTAAGCACATCGTTTCTACTTATAGTAATCGTACTTAACCTATTTTCTAGACTATGGCTATATACCTTACTGACTTCTGGAATCTGTGCCAAATTTTCATTAGTGAAAACAGATAGAAACTGACTATTTAATGTACTGCACATTTCTAAATAACTTTCTGTCATTTCTCCTATCGAAGTTTTAAGGGGGACTATTACATTTCTAACTTTAGATTTATATAGTTGGTAAAAAGCTTTAGGGTTATTTTTTGAGTCATTGGCTATCCTTATTTCATAATTTCTTTTTGATGTCCTAATTTCCTTTTTGACCTGTCTTGATAGAGTCTGATAGTAAATAAGTAGGTGAGTTTCGCCTTTCTTAAGTTTTCTATATATTCCTTTCCTTTTTCCTATAAGATCTATTAGTTTATTATTCATCCATTTTGGTTGGTTCTGTATCGATCTAAATCTTCTTTTGGGGATATATTTATTTTGCGCATTGTGAAGTGAAGAAATAAACTGTTCATATGTAGCTGTCAAGCTTAACTCTGGCTTATCCTGACTTAATTGTTTAACAATAGGGTCCACCCTTAAGGCTCTTCTTATCCCACCATAATCGGTGTTATGCCCTGTTTTTCTACAGGATTAACTTGGGTAATGTGAGTTCTAACTGACTGGGTATAGAAGGCTGCATGCACAAAACAAGGTATGAGGAATAGAGAACACAAAATAAACACACGGTAACAAGACACACGATCACTTTTATTGATGTACACACTTCTGTAGTTTTCTTGATGATGATTAATATGAAACATAAGAAGATATGAATACTCGTACAAGACAAATGATAGAATTGAACAACACTAGCATTAAGTGGATCTGGATGGAGCCTAGTCTCCCACTTCCAACGTTCAGGTATTAATCTTCTGATCACTGGCTTTATTCACAAGTTTATATACTGGAGAGCTTGGTTTATAGGTTCGGTTTTGGACCCTGTAGGCAATAGGGATCTCGAGTTTTGATGGACTTATTTGAGCTCTCAATTGATACGGGAACTAGGTAAGGTGGTGATTACTGTTGTGGCACATGGCTGTATGGAGCCTTCATAATGTGATATAACTGAGCCTTAGTAAGAGGTACTATTTTGGCTATACTGGAAGTATTTAGGGGAGAGAGACTGGATCTACTTTGCGAGGAGGTTTGGGACATCTTTGATAGGAGCGTCTCTCTTAGATTGCTCAGTCTTCATTCTATGGTATAGCTGAGGTGCTAATTTGGTTATCGGAGTATGCAAGAAAGGTTAATGGGTTATTGTGGGTTAATAGAGGTTAGTAAGGGTGTTAGTCATACATGGTTAGTTCATTGATAGGAAGAATTCCTGTGCTACCTGGCAATGACCCGGAAATCAAAACAGGGGTCAGGTATACCTCCGCAGGGGTAGGGGTCTCCCTCCTCGGGTGGGTGAAAGGGGTAGGTGCGCGTCCTCTCTCTGTGATGGTCGTCTGGGCGGCTGTGGCTGGGGGCTTGCCATATTACAAGTTTTTGTAATAACCCTCTGTTTATGAGACAGATGTGGGTGTTCGTAATACCAAAACCGAAGGTGCCTTGATCAGCCGGTTTAATTGGTTGGGTTGTTAATTGCATGGTTTGTTGGATGTGGTGGAGACTGGGTTGCTAACTCTGCCACATTTATCTGGAAGTATGGCAATAGAAGTTAGTCACTGGCGAGGCAGCTAGCCTCGCACTGACGATCATTTGGTACAGGGTTGTGAATGGGTTGTGAGGGAATAGATGGCATGCAAATGGTTAGTAAAGTTCTAATGGTGTTCCTTCCTACTGGGGGAAGGTAGGCTGGATAGGAGTATATATACAAAAGGTTTGAGAATGTTAGTAACGGAAAAGTTAAGGATATTCAGGGGGTATGGTGGAGAGGCTAAGTTAGGAGGGAGTTGAGGAGCGTGGGGGGTTAACGAGAGGGAGAGGGTTAAGGGGGGCTACGTGGAAGTTTGACCCTAAGGTCTCTGGGCGTAGGGGTGGCATTAGGCTACAGTTGGTATCTTAGACTGGGGGTTACCGACAGGGAAGGTAGGGTAATCAAACGCTACCGGGGGATGAGCAATAGGTGGTGGTATATGAGTCTGGAAATTATAGAATCATGTGGACTGTAGGGAAGATGAGGTTAGCTGTAGGTGTGTGCTTGACTGTGGATAAAAGTAGAGAAAAACATAGTGTACTATTACTCGTCAATACGACGAGTTATGGACACTATTAGTTGACACAATTTCTTGCTGATCTAGTTGTCCCTGGGAACTGCGTTTTCTATAAAATATATACCAAAGAAAGCGGCAGTTCGTAGGGGTAGCTTCGTTATTGTTTCGTGGTAGATATGCGTCGAGACAATGGTAAAAGAGGGTTATCTATACAATCTCTGGTTGGGGTAAGAATTAGAGTTACTGCATGGTTGCTAACATCTTCAGTCATTATCTCTGTCTAGGTCTTACAGGAATAATGGTTACATATACAATGGTGTACGCGTGGGTATCATAGTTTCTTATCAATTATGACATGGGGGTTAACATATTACTTCTCGGATGGAAGAACATACATAGATTTATGGGGGCGGTTGGTCTTCAGAAACTTAGTCTGGCAAGACAAGGTATTTTAGGGGGTTAACAGATTGCTTCTCAGATGGAAGAACATACATAGATTTATGGGGGCGGTTGGTCTTCAGAAACTTAGTCTGGCAAGACAGGGGTTAACATATTACTTCTCGGATGGAAGAACATACATAGATTTATGGGGGCGGTTGGTCTTCAGAAACTTAGTCTGGCAAGACAAGGTATTTTAGGGTATGTTGATATTGATATCTTAACTTAGGGACAGGGCATGGGTGTATTAAATTAAGGTGTATTCATGTTCATCATCATGTAGGTAGAGTCTGGCGGGTAAGAGGTGTAGGACACGAGGGGTAGTGGATACGCGAGGTGGGGGAAGGGTCAGTGGTTAGAAGCGATAGGCAGGTGTGGTTTGGAGCTGCTTAGCCCTGCGGGCTTCGGCCTGTCTGAACTGGTTGGCTTGGTCACCTGGTCCTTTCGTTCTGTGGGCCTTTCCTTCGGGTGTTTCTGTTCCCGTTTCTTTGTTGTTCTCGCTCGTGGCTTCCGTGGTGGGCTTCTCGTTCTGGGGCATTTTTATCGGCTTTTCTGAAATCTGGGATAAGTGACGAATTCTCTTTAGCATTTCCTGTCCATTGTATATTAAAATAAATAGACTTGTGATCATTATTTCCTAGTTGGTCCCCTATCTCAACATTATTTATCATATGTTCATTATTACTGAGAGCTAAATCAAGGATATTATTACCTCTAGTCGGCGAGTCAATGAATTGAAATAAAAAACTATCTTGTACCGCCTCAATAAACTCCTCAGAATCTGAGTCGCCGATCTGATGCTGCCAATCTATCTTCGGAAAATTGAAATCCCCCATAATGCACACATTGCTAAACCTTGATGCTATTTTCACTTCCTGCCATAAAGATTTACCTTCATTTCTACTCATTGGTGGTCTATAAATTACTCCAATAACTATTGTCTCGCTACCTTCGCTAACCTCTACCCAAACACTTTCGTTATCATTATTTAGCCTAATACCTGATTTAGTACAGCATTTTAATGAACTCCTGACAAACACTGCTATTCCGCCGCCCCTCCTACTTGTTCGGTCATATTTAAACAAACTATATCCTGGTATATCAAATTCTGCTAAAAAATGCTTGGATTCTGTATTAATCCATATTTCAGTAAGCGCTATTATGTCTATATTTTCATTGCTAACAAGTGGTCTAAGTTCGTCCATTTTATTACATAAACTCCTACAGTGTGTGTAATATAATCTCAATGTATTTCTTTTACTGGTGTCTGGTGGACCTTCTTTTCTTCTATTAGTATCTATTTGACTGTTGTTATTATCTTGTACTAAGGTAGATATTGTACCACTATTTATATGACTAACTTCTATTACTCCATTGTCACCTATTGTTTCAATGTTATTAATATCATCTAATTTCCTTTCCTGACTATTTTTTCTATCACCTAATTTATTTTGTTTTCTTTTGATGGGGCATTTCCAATTTAAAACCCCACCTCAACTGCTCTATCAACTAACTTTCCTAGCATCCCTATCCCTTTCTTACTTAAATGCACCCCGTCCCTTGCGTACAAGCTATCGTTACCGTAGTAGAGGCTCCAGTTGTCTATGAATGGTAATGACAACTCTTTGTACAGCTTTGCCAGCCAGCAATTAAAACCAATTGCTCTGGACAACCATTCACGTCTGACACCTCTTCTTGGCAAGATAGAGCAAGCAATGGGAATCCCACCCTTCATCCTAATCTTATCTAAGGCTACCCTATACAACTTAAGGCCGCGTCATACAGAGGTCGACCGCAACCCGACAGTAACCCGAAGGCAATGACTTGCACTTTTCACCCGAAGTCCCCGAATGAGACTCGTACCCCGACTATGACTAGAAAGCAATTCGAATGCAACCCGAGGGACTCGAATGCGTCTCGAATACGAGTCGATGTTATCCCGTATATTACTCGAAACTAACCAGAAGTTGAACGGAATTGAATCAACCATGAGTCGAAAGCTAATCGACGGTGACCCGAGTAGCAGATACCAACCCGAGTTAAAACCGATTCACACCCGAAGTAACCCGACTTAAAACCGAATGAAAACCGAACCCCACCCGAAGTCAGGAACCCAACCGGAATGAAACCAGAATGTAAGTCGAACGTGACTAGAATAAGTCGATTATGACACGATTATGAGGTTATGCATCACCCCACTATATAAAGAGAGGGTGTGCTCACACAAACTTCATTTGTACAGTGCACCCAACACAGCAACATGTCACAGGAAAGCAACCTCCCGGACCCATCACGACCAGAAGAGATGGATGACGAGGCATTGGAGTTGGCAATCTTAAGGCAGGAGATAGTTAATGCCAACCTCAGATATCAGATTACTGCCCGCGCCATCATGGACAAAGAACGTGAACCCCACCGTGCTCAACCTCGACGGCCACGACGACCAAGGAAACCCCGAAGCTGCAGCGTCAAGCCATGGGTGGCACAGCGAGAGACACACGGACACTACCACCAGTTGCTGAAGAAACTCCAGGAAACTGACGTGGTTATCTATAAATAATTTCTGCGTATGGACGAGGAGCTGTTTAATATGATTGTCGAACGTGTCACACCCCGGATCAAGAAGGACGAGACCAACTGGAAGAAGCCCCTGGAGCCCGGACTGCGAGTTGCCATGACACTACGCTTTTTGGCCACTGGCGAGGCCTATAAGAGCATGGCACTGATCTTCCGTGTAGGTGCCAACACGATATCACTGGCAGTGCGGGAGACATGTGAGGCAATCATACAGGAATACATGGAGGAGCAAATAGTGTGCCCATCAACACCTGAAGGTTGGAAGGAGGTCGCCAAGGGCTTCAAGGATAGGTGGAACTTCGGACACACCATTGGGGCAATTGATGGGAAGCACATTGCCATACAGCCTCCAAGCAACTGCAGATCCTTGTACTACAATTACAAGCACTACCACTCCATTGTGCTCCTGGCAATAGTCGATCACCTAGGAAAATTTATATACGTTGACGTTGGAGCGAACGGGTCAGCATCTGATGGTGGTATATTCCAGGTGACTGACATCCGGAAGGCCCTGGAGGACGGAGCAGCAGGATTGCCACCACCCGAGCCATTCCCAGGGGAGGACCAGCCAGTGCCCTACTTTCTGGTTGGTGATGATGCATTCCCAATGAGGGAGTGGTTGCAGAAGCCACACCCACACCGAGGGCTCGATGATGACAAGAGAAACTACAACTACAGACTGTCTAGGGCCAGGAGACAGGTAGAGAATGCATTCGGTATGCTAGCCAACTGCTTCAGGTGCCTACTGACTACCATCAACGTACACCCCAGTACCGTGGAGAAGGTAGTCCTGGCTTCATGCATACTCCACAATATGCTAATCGACCGACGTGAGCCCCAACCAGAAGCCGGACTTCGTCGCCCTGAAATACCCCAAAGTGACTGGGCGAGGGACCCCTTGGATGGCTTGGAGCCACTTTGGCGCCAGGGAGGACCAGCCGCTGCCAAAGTGACGAGGGACTACCTGACCCAGTACTACAACCGCCCTGAACAGCGCCTTGCCTGGCAAGACGAGTAAAAAGGTACGTTTCCACTATATGCAGGTCCATAATATCCCACACCCATTTTATAAGTGTTGCACAATGTTGAAGTGTGACTGCCGTAGGTGTCCCAATACTGTCATTGCAATGACACAAATCAAACTCCATTCGATGCCGTATTATAAAAGTGTCAAAGTCTTTGATAAATATATTGTATACAAACCCGAAAGTGAATCACAGCACTAAATATCCTGATCTGTTATAAAGTTGTTATAATATATATATATATATCCTTGAAACATAAGTTCATTAAGATATAGCCCCTAATTTATTATTATTATATTTGGTCAAAGTCTCAGTTCATTAAAATAAAGCCCCTAATTTATTATTATTATATTTGGTCAAAGTCTCTAATTACAATGACAAAAGAAATTGTTACCTTATTTTGGACTGCATGTCCACGTCACTTTATATGTTCAACTTTTATATTTTTTTCTGATTAATATTCACGAACATGTTGCTCAAGGATGTTGATTTGGTTAAAGTAATAACATGTTTACTTTTAATTATGGTCAGATTTTTTCAGTGTCAATATAATTTATATCATATTGGGATGTGTTAAATTTCTCAGGTTTTTTCTTATTTGTTGATGTTTATCTTGGATGTTGATTTGTTAAAGTAATAACATGTTAACATGGTCAACAAATGTCAATGTCAATTTAATATATATCATATTGGGATGTGATACATTTCTCTGTTTTTGTTCGTTTTTTTTTCAATTTAATTTTCTTTTATATCCTATTGCCATGTGATCTACTCGATCATATATTTTAACTTTATATTCCCTTTAATTATTATTAAGCAAGCAAATTATCGTTAGGAACAAGTAAAACATAGAAAATAAATTTTAGGATCAAGCAAAACACAAGTCAAACATAGAAAATACATTTTTATTATAATTAATGAGGTACAGAGGTAGAGGTATAGGTATATTAATGAGGTACAGAGGTAGAGGTATAGGTATATTAATGAGGTACAGAGGTAGAGGTATAGGTATATTAATGAGGTAGATCCAGCATGGTCTCCAAGAAGGCAGGGTCCAGGGGTGATTGTTGAACGGGCGTGGCACAAGGACGTGAAGGCCCATAGGCCTTCCACTGACTGGGTGTGTCTGGCTGCTGGATTGGCGAATGCTGCATTTTTTTCCCTATATGGTGGTAGGACGTGCTAGTGCTAGGGACATTGAGAGTTTCGTAGTATTGTTGACGTTGGGGATGATGTTGGGGAGGGTTTGGGGACTGGGGGTGGGAGAGGGGTCCGAGGTGTGGGAGGGGTCCTAGGCCCTGGTTGTGGGAAATCATGGCATTGGAAAATCTTAGCACGTCCAGCTGGAAGGCCTGAATCAGTGGTAAGGGAAGGTCACGCATGTTTGTCTGCAGTGTCTTGAAGTAGGGCTTCAGACTCGCCTCTGCAGGGGTGTCCACCTGGTGGCTCTTCTGCCACACACGGTAGAGGTTGTCCAGCTCCTTCTCACCTTCACGAAGCTGTGTGAGAAAAATAAATGTATTATAGAATGAATCAGACAATACTTCATAAACATTAATGCAGTGTACCTTCATTACAATAATGCGTGGCAAAATAACCTCTTCATCATTAATATTGCCTAATAAACGTTACTGTATTGATATCAATTATGTGACAAATTACCGATATATGATACATCGAAATGTATAATAGAATTATTGTATAAAACATTTTCTTTTTATATATACTAAAACATTTACATAATTGCGAATGTACAATTAAATGTGTTCAATACTATAATGGGTGACAGTCAGTGAGTGGCTGAGTGAAGGCACAGAGGGTGGGGTGTTTTGTGTTGCATGTGGGTGTATGTGTTTACGAGTGGAGAGATTCAATTATGATGGCATGTTAACATTGGATACATAATAATGATATTTACCTTGTCATACAGGTCGGGTTGGGCGGCTGGCGCCTGGCTGGGGGTGGCATCGGACCCAGATGACCCGGGAGTTGCCACCACGGCTGAGCTCCCGGTCGCGGTGTCCTGGGTAGCAGTGGTCTGGGTTGGAGTGGGAGTTGACTCTGGCCCGTCCTCCCCTTCCAGTTCGACGTCGTCAGCCATCTCCTCCTCCACAGTCGTTGTCTTGTAGAGCTATGGAATGTATCAGGTTATTAGTTAATGACAGTGTTGAACATCAATTTATAAAGTAAATAATTATCTAGCAACACTCATACATATATATACTGTATATATATATATATATATATATATATATATATATATATATATATATATATATATATATATATATATATATATATATATATATATATATATATATATATATATATATATATATATATATATAATGTAATATCAATGGTTATTTAATTTGGTCACTTTTACATAGCAATAAATATTCACAACAATCTGGGGGCAGCTTATTATTTATACGTAGACAAAATTAAAATAAGTATTATACATGTTAGACAATATTAATATTCGATTTTATTCTATTTACAACATCCAACAATAATGGTGAAACATTTATGTAACTTATGTTTATTAAATCTTATGTTGAACAGCACGAAGATATTTATTTATACCTTTAACATTTATTTTTGATTAGAAATAAAATTGCAATAGACTTGATAAACGTACCTTGCTCTTTCTGGTGGGCAACTTAACAAGATGGGGTTTGAGGAACGCAAAGTGGGTCTTGATCCAGGCGTCTCTCTCCGTCAGCTGGACCGCACCTGAACCAGACACGGGAATCTTGTCAAGCTTCCCGTACCTGGTCCTCATCCCTTCCATCCATTTGTTGAGTGCTTCCACTGAAAAATTTAAATAATATATATTAGGAGTGTTTACGTACAAAATATAAATAGTATGGAGACAAAGATTATCACAACCGAATGTATTATCAGTCAACATGAATAAGTATGGTTCACCTGGGCAGGTAACCACACTGCACACATTGGTATGAGGGAAGTACAATGCAAGACTGCACACGAAACATTATCTATTATTAACTCCAAATATTACCTACTTATTTCAATTCCGAAAACAAGATTCGCCAGCAATGTTAACGCCAAACTTTATGATAAATATGTATCCACTTTGCACGGCACAGGTAAATTATTCCAGAAACATAGATGTGTTTGGTATTTGTAAGTAATATCACTCAACATAATGGTTATTATATCATAAGAATGCACACAACCAACCTTCAATGTTGAGCTCCTTTGCCTTCGTGGCGAGTGTTTTCTCCCGCATGTTTTTGTCCTTGTGGGCCCTAAGTTTCCTGTTGTACAGGAACTCCTGATCGGCATACCACTCGGCCACTTCCACCTCCTTCTCATCCAGGAGCCTGGCTTAGGTCCTCCTCCTCCTTTTCGGCATCAGTTGTACTGGGTTGATGGGCGGCGTGGTCTGGGTAGGCGTCTCGGTGTATGTCATGGGTGTCTGGGTAGGTGGCTCGGTGAGTGGCGTGAGGTCATCTTGGGTGGCGTCATCATCCTCGCTTTCCTGTTCCGAAGGACTGTCACCTTCGGTTGACACGATAGGGTGGGTCTTTTTGTGAGGGACATGGGCTTTCTTTACTATAATAATAGACTGTGACTCTGCTTCCTCGGTTTGGTTTTCATCGTCGAAAACAGGGTTGGAGTCGATGTGCTGCCTCTCCTTTACTTCCTCCTCGCTTTCATCTTGGGATTGCTGGGTGGCAAACAGGTCCACAGACTCCATGGTAAATTTGCGGGGCCTCTTCACTGCCTTGCCTCCTTTACAATAGTTACTGGGCATGTTGGCGACAAGAGTTGGAGAGAGAGACGTGGTGGGCGAGAGAGACGTGGTGGGCGGTGGGTGCTGGTGTGGAATGGAGCGAATGCCTCCCACCCGTTAATATATAGGGCCCGTGCGTGGGTGGCAGTGTACGATAATTCGGGCCGCTCCAACCGCACATGGGCCTGCTTCACGTGGTTCCGCAAATCGACTCGCGTTCGGGTTTGATTCGACTTGGCTTCGATAATCCTTCGACTTACATTCTAGTCATTCGGATCACGATCGAGTAATCATCGAGTCTAATTAGGAATGTCGGACATGCATCGAGTCATTTTCTAGTAGTATTCGGGTATCCATCCAGTCATCATCCTAAATTTCGGGTCGGCATCGAGAACAGTAGACTTTCGAACAAGTTTATGTAGGAATTTTCCACTGAGCATCGAGTCTATTTCGGGTTACGGTCTACATCATCGGGTCTAAGTCCACTTAGGTTCGATTTAGGTTCGATCAATTCTGGTATGAATCGAGTTAAATTTTTTGACTCGAAAGTGACTCGAATAGGTCAAATGCGATCAGAATATGGTAGAATGTAAGCCGAATACGAATCGAATGTAAATCGAAGGTGACTCGAGGATTTTGTAACGGTTTTTTGACCCGAACGCACTCGAGGATTTCCCAAAAGTTAACGCATACACTAACTTTTGGCCGACTCATCCGAACATTCGGGTGATGACCAGAGCATGACTAGAACGACTTGAACATACCAGAATCATACTCGATGTCGCCCGATTATTGGGCCGAATACACTCGAACCGCAAAAATTTGAATTTTTTTTCCCCACGTCATTGCTACCTGCACTAAGTACGACTATGGGTTTATCTCCAAAGTCGTCAATGACGTCCTCCAATCTCTCACAAACTCTACCTATACCTGCCCCGGGGAGACACTCCAGCTTCCTAACTTTGGTGGAGAGATTGACACCTAAATATCTAATCATAGAGTCTCCAACAACATTGATAAGCTTACACTTACCTTTATTTGTAGTTTCCTTACCTCCCTTACTCGTGTTTTCCTTGCCCCTGGAAACACTCCCAACCTCGCTATCCTTCACTTGTTCTCCATCACACTCATCAGGTAAGGTGATGAACTTGTTGCTGGTCTTGAGTGGGTCCCTTTTCAGCTTGCAGGTCGTTGCACTTGTCGCAACCACTTTCCAGGGAGTTTCACGATCCCTAGGAAAACTAGCCTCACTCTTCTTCTCCACCATGGCTAGTTTCAAGGCCAAGTTTTCATCTTTTAGACATTGAATCTCCTGCTCCACATTGTCCAGCCTTTCCTGCAAAGCAAGACAAAGCTGGAGAATATGGGAGGAGGTAGCAATCTCATCAACACAAGCCATGTTTCACTAACAAATGTTCACTAGCACCACACTAAGGGGTAAACAGGTTCACTAGCGGTCACTGTGGACGTCCGCACTGGTCAGAGGTCAGTGGGCAACTGGAGTGGTTAATGGAGTATTGCTCACATTTCAGTGTAGGCAATACTTTGGAGTGCTTTTGCATATCAGTATACTCTTAAATCATTGTATTCATAATGACTATGGCTGATATGGTGATAGCAAACAAGTTACAGGAGTTTCTATAGACTTTACACGAGACACGTGTACACCATTGCAGCAAGGGAGAGGAACTGTCAATAAACAGACGACAGAAGTATTTTCCCGCGATAGGGAGTAGCTATGCGCTACCGCCATCTATTGCAGGGTTCCAGCCAAATCTGTAAATAATGGCCAACTACTATTAACACGGCTGATTTTCCAAGACACCCCTCTTAGGTATTCTTACTCTATGCTGCTAAAGCCGGTATCACACAAGCTCTTTTTTCCTCAACATTTAGCCTATCCTCAACACTGGCCTGGCAGCTTAGGAGGTCAACATTTACAGTATATCGGTGACCCAAATTCATCTACCATCAGTCTAGTTTCCGATACCAGTGCAAAATATTCCTGAAACGTTCGTTGCCAGAACAAAGTTGATCGTCGAATGTTGACTATAAAAGCACTCGTACGTGTGATACCGACTTAACCCTTAATTAGCGGCGAGCAACATAAGTCGAGTTAAATAAAGCTGGACTATGTGGCGGCGCTCGACATAACTCGAGTGGCAATTTCAGCACGTAATGTGGCTGAGAGAGAGAGACAAGTGGTGGCAGGAGACTAGCGAGCGTATGACTGCTCCAGACCACCGCGGCGAACCTACTGACACAAATCTCAGCTCCCTCCTCCCTCTCTCACTCGCTACATACTCAATTATGTACTGAAAGTACCGAATTACCTGCTTTTTGCACTCGCGTTGCACGGTTATTGCAAGAAAACTATCCATCATACAAGGATCGTTATGGTGTCATTCGAAAGCTCTGTTTATGCCCTTTCAGGGATAGGTACTTGTTTTACGTTCTGGGTCTTATTTAGGCATGAAAATGATCACGTAAACAGCCCTATTTTGGCTAAAAACACCCCGCTGTGCGGTACACATAAATAAACCGCATAGGCCGCTCGTAAGGTGTTAATTAACATCAATTAGGTGGGGCACAAGTGCTGTTTTGGGGAAGCATGATGGAAGGAAGCAGTTATCCAATCGCAAGGGGGTTACACCGCAACAGAGTGACGTAGGTCCTAGCTGCAATCACCATCCAACTCCACTCCTGAGAGCCTCTTCTCGAAGCTCCAGACCGCGACTTTCTGCATAGGCCTACCAAGTAGTTACCTTAATGTGATGATGATTTTGGATGATCGACCTCAGCTACAGAAACTGTCTGTGTCCTCTGTTCTGCCTCAGCTATATGGGGAGGAGGTGGTTCAGCTTATTGTATCCTAGTGGTATGAATTAGGCAGAGGTGTGTCATGGGATCTTCTGTAGGAAGTTGTCTATGTGACGCTTGAAGAGACACACTGCCGGATGACAGATAGGCCTATGTCTTTAACCTAAGACGTGCGCACCCCCTGTAGTATACAGCTTCCCCTGTGCGGAAGTATGACGATTTTGGCGCCCCTTGCAAATATTGATGAAAAGTACATCAACATGTAGGGAATGTTCGCGTGCATCGAGCCATATATATTTGACCCCCCAAAAAATTTCTTGGGGGGGGGGGTCCGTAGTTGAAAAAAGTGGAGCGAATGGCATCGCGCGGCCAGATTGTCATCGCGCCGCAAAATTTCCCGGGTGAATATCCGCGTGCCCAGGGGGTAGTTGGAGAGGGAGGGGAGGGCGGGTTAGGGCGTAATATCTCATATTTATCCTATTTTGAGCACTTTTATGCTATGTAGAGTATGTGTAGGCCTACGTATGTGTACGTATGTAGGCCACCCATATACCAAGGAATATGCCGCATATAGACCAAATATGCGACATATAAGCGAATTATGAGAGAGTTTAGAGGCGGGAACGGAGGTGATAGAGTTTATGCGGGAAGGTATGAAGGGCCGGAGCAAGTCTGTTGGCTGTAATATCACGTATATATCTTATTTTCAGCACTGTCATGCTATATATAAAGTACGTGTAGGGTGAGGTGGGGGTGTAACGAACAATTAGTGGATAAAATATTCACCAAAAATCAGGTAACAAATTTATGGAAAAATAGTTATATCACAATAAACTATGGGTCAAGGCCTATCATGGTGATTTTTACTAATCGTGTAAGTAGTAGTTAAGGTCAACTTATTGAATTTAAAAAAAAAGGTACCTCTTGTTCGGACCATACCCACCATATGGGGTGGTCCGAACAATGCATGGGAGTGATCGAAACACCACCCTTTTCACTATTAAAATGCATAGTGAGATTGTAAAAACTGGTGATCTCAAATAAAATATATGTTAAAAGTGTCTTTATTGCCAATTTTAGAGCACATTCTCAAGAAAGAAATATTATATTCCATACTGTCACAACTTATGATTTTACCAACATAAAACACCTTACATCCGACATTCTTCCCTTCTTCTAACTCCAGCTCAACACAACCAAGTACTTTTTGTATTATATGTTTTTTTTTTTTTTTTTTCTTTAACCCGGGAACTGCAGGGAGACTCTTAACCCGGCAAGCGCAATAGGCCTCACGGAAGGCTTCCTATAGGGAACGCGATGGGCCTCACGGAAGCAAGACCATAAAAAAAAACCTTCCAAAAAAAAAAGGGCCTATCAAAACAAAGGAATTTGTCTCTAGGTGAGATAATTCCCCTCCAGTACTCATCCATGTAAATCTCACCCACCCCCCTCCCCTCCTTCCCCACCTTATTCCCCCCTCCCTCCCCTCCTCAATTATCACCTATTTTTCCTCTTATTATCATCATTTATTGGTTATTTTTCTCTCCCGCGATAATGTAGCACAAGTGGGTTGCAGAAAAGATCGTTATGTAACACCCAGACACCGGCCCACACCGCCCCGCTCGTCTCAGTTACCTCACAGACAGCGAGAGGGGAGGGTTGCCTGTGGCTCTCTCTCGCCTGAGATTATGACCGGGTGGCCAATATCTTCGTTTTTCACCACCCAAATGCTTTTCCCACTTATTTTAGCACTCTTGAAGGTTCATATATACATCATATATGTAAAATAAAAGCATACCAAAAACAAATAATGCTCTATATTGTACATATAACAAATTCTGTCAGAATCCAAGGCTAGAAATGCACAAATAACTACCCTAGCCCCTAGGTCTATTTCGCGCTTGTCAGGTTAATAGTTCCCCCGGCGGACTGCGGGAAGACTCTTAAGAGTAAGGGAAAAAAAATCCATTTAAAACACCCAAAACAAAATTTTTGTTTTGTTTTTATTTTTTTATTTTTTTTTATTTTTTTTTTGCCCCTGGGCCATGCCAAATATCACTCCTCCACCTCCCCTCCTTCCCCACTTTCCTCCCCTCCTTCAGTTATCACCTATTTTCCCTGTTATTCCCTTATTCTGTGGTCTATTTTCGTGCTAACATTAACGAGTTGGTAGCAGGGCGTTGTCATCACTGTTACCAAGCGTGGGAAAGAGCGAGAGAGAGACTATTGTGTAATAGTGTCTCTCCAGACAAGGGGAGGGGAGGAGGGCAGGGAGGTTGCCTCAGCCATACATTATGTAACTCCCGGCCTGTATCGCCGATTTTGACCATCCAAACGCTGTTTCCACTTGTTTTATTGATGTAACAGGTTAATACCTTTATAATCAACCTATAATAGGCGCATATGGATAAGTATTAATGCTATTTATGATAAAATAACGATGTTAGTGATGGGAACAGCTCAAATACGTCAGCTCAGGAGTGTGGTGTCTCATACCCCCATGCACACTTCTTAGGTTAAACGCCATTTAAATTTGTGGTGTACCGAACAGTTCGGAACGCACCGCATCACTACACCCCCTTCGTGTCATCAATGTTTACACATGCATAATGCTGAATGAAATGTCTGAATGGAAGCCTTTCTCACCAGATATCATTGCAGCTAAGTACATTTCACTATTAAGCATCACACCACTAGAATCAGCACGTTTTCACAGTCAAGAAGCACTATATTAGAACGCGAAATATTACATCGATCACCTAAAAAATAGAAAAACTGACCTGAAAACTCTGTCCGTCGCGATGTATACAATAGTTTCCCGTCATCCTCAAGTGCTCCGTTTTTTCTTTTGAGGTGTTGGGGAAGCTATTTTATTATTGATAGGGCAGAAATTATGGACACTGTTTGTTTCACCCCCATGTTTGTTACACCCCACCTTCACCCTACGTATGTAGGCGACCCATATATAACAAGGAATATACCGCGTATAGACTAATTATGCGATATATAAGCCTTATGAATGTGTTTAGGGGAGAGGTGGGGGGGTGGGTGGGAGGGAGAGAGGAAGGGAAGTCTGTGTGTTGCTGTCAAGGCCAGCCATGGCAGTCAGCTGTATGTTAGGGCACGTCGGCAGGGCCAGCAGAGGTCCTGGATGGTAATATTTTGGTTGTCCCTGTCGCCTTTGTCGCCTTGCCCTTCGTCCCTTTCTTCCCTTTGGCAGGGGCAGGGGCAAAAGGGCCGGCAGGGGTGGCGTCGGCAGGGCCAGCAGAGGTCCTGGATGGCAATATTATGGTGGTCCCTGTCGCCTTTGTCGCCTTGCTCTTCGTCCCTTTCTTCCCTTTGGCAGGGGCAGGGGCAGAAGGGCCGGCAAGAGCGGCTGGTGGTGGTGGTGGTGGTGGTGGTGGCACGGTGGTAGTTGCAGAGGTACAAGTTTTTTTACCCATGCCCTTCGACCCTGTCTTCCTAGTGGCGCCCGCAGGTCCTGCAGCCCCAGGGCGGCCTCCTGCGTCGGTGGTAGTGGTAGTAGTGGTAGAAGTGGTGGTGGTAGTGGTGGTAGCAGTTGCCAGGGTGGTCGTGGCAGTGTCCCCGAAAGACAATGACCTCTGTGCACTGCCCCTGCTTCCACGTCTTTTACGTGCTTTACGTGCATGTTCCTCGTCCTCGGAGCTACTCGTGCCGTAGTAATGGTAGCTTAGTGACCAAAATTGCGCCCTTACATCTGATATATACTGCATTTTATCTGAAATACAATACATATAAAGTTATGGCGCCCCTCATGTATATTATCAGCCCTCCCCTTAAACCTGAGCTGGATCCGCTCCTGATGGTAGCTCGGGTCTTTAGCAGCCACTCTCTGCCTTCCACGGCCGCTGACACCACCAGAAGGAGGGCTGGTTGTGTCATCAGGGCAGGAGCGTGAGGGACGTCTAGGCTCCATGACAAGTGCTTGTGTACTGCTTGAGTGGGTGCGGGCCGAGCGTGTGGCGTAGTGGTATCGAAAGTTGCCAAGTTGTACTACAGCCACACCAATTTGTAGCCGTCTGGCTGTAAGCCCGCGGTTTTGGTACGCTCTAAAAAACCTGGATTATATAAGGCAACCCGCAGCACACCGGTAAAACTCTTATAAGTCTTCCAGCACTTGCCGGGTACATGGGGGAAGGCAGTTGACTATAGTTTTATCCCTGTTCTGCTAAAACTGCTAGCCCTGATCAGTGCTTTAATTTAGACTTCGGCAGTTTGTTTTAGGGCCTTCAATATAGCAAAAACTGATCCTTGTGTCCTGTTTGGGCTTAACCCCTTAAAGGTGAGCTGTGTGTAATGGACACGTACCCTACCGCCAAGCGACGATATTAGGCCCCATTCCCACCTAAAATCGTAATTTTACGATAAATATCGTTATTACTTATTCATATGCGCCTATTTTACGTTTAATATGAAGATAGTAGGCTAACATGTAGGGTGAGGTGGGGGTGATCCGAACTATTAGTGGAAAAAATAATCACCAAAAATCAGGTAACAAACTTTATGGAAAAATAGTTATATCACAATAAACTATGGGTCAAGGCCTATCATGGTGATTTATACTAATCGTGTAAATAGTAGTTAAGGTCAACTTATTGAATTTAAACAAAAGGGTACCCCTTGTTCGGACCATACCCACCATATGGGGTGGTCCGAACAATGCAAGGGAGTGATCGAAACACCACCCTTTTCACTATTAAAATGCATAGTGAGATTGTAAAAACTGGTGATCTCAAATAAAATATATGTTGAAAGTGTCTTTATTGCCAATTTTAGAGCACATTCTCAAGAAAGAAATATTATATTCCATACTATCACAACTTCAGATTTTACCAACATAAAACACCTTACATCCGACATTCTTCCCTTCTTCTAACTCCAGCTCAACACAACCAAGTACTTTTTGTATTATTTGGATTTCTTCTTTTTTTTTTTGGTCTTTAACCCTTATTTAGCAGGCTAGGGGGTCTATTTGACCGTAGCGCCCAGCGGGGTGTTTTTACCCTAAATAGGGTTGTTTACGTGATCATTTTCATGCCTAAATAAGACCCAGAGTGTAAAACAAGTATCTATCCCTGAAAGGGCATAAACAGAGCTTTCCAATGACACCCCAACCATCCTTGTACGACCACTGGTTCTCTTGCAACGATAGCGCAACACGAGTGCAAAAACCATGTAATTAGGTACTTTCCCTAAATAATTCCCTGTGTAGCGAGTGCGAGAGGGTGGGGGAGGGTGGGATTCATGTCAGTAGGTCTGCCGCGGTGGTCTGGAGCAGTCATACGCTTGCTACGCTCCTCCCACCACTCATCTCTCTCTCTCAGCAGCATTACTTGGTGAAAATGGCACACAACATAAGTTGTGAACCGCCACTTAGTCCATATTTATTTCACACGACATAAGTTGCGCGCTGCCAATTAAGGGTTAAACGCCATTTAAATTTGTGGTGTACCGAACAGTTCGGTACACCCCCCCATCGGTACACCCCCTTCGTGTCATCAATGTTTACACATGCATGATGCTGAATGAAATGTCTGAATGGAAGCCTTTCTCACCAGATATCATTGCAGCTAAGTACATTTCACTATTAAGCATCACACCATTAGAATCAGCACGTTTTCACAGTCAAGAAGCACTATATTAGAACGCGAAATATTACATCAATCACATACAAAATAGAAAAACTGATCTGAAAACTCTGTCCGTCCCGATGTATACAATAGTTTCCCGTCATCCTCAAGTGCTCCGTTTACTTCTTTTGAGGTGTTGGGGAAACTATTTTATTATTGATAGGGCAGAAATTATGGACACTGTTCGTTTCACCCCAATATTCGTTACACCCCACCTTCACCCTAACAACAATAAAACAAGTGGGAATATAGGCTAGTGTTTGGATGGTCAAAATCGCAAATATATTCCGACCGGTCATTCATGAAATGTGAGGCAGCCGCGACGTAATTATCCTCCCCTCTCGGTGCCTGGAGAGACACTGAGGGTTTGAGGGTTGTCTCTCTCTGTCTTTCCCACGGATATAGACACACGCAACACCACACACTAGGATCGGCTTGGAGATATTGGCACCATAAATACACCAATAAATATGGTAAAAGGAAAAATAGGTGATAATTGAAGGGGGTGGGGAAGGAGGGGATTTTGATACATGTGGAGGAATGATAGAAAGTATGGAGGGGAATTATCTCAATCACCATTTCACTTGTTTTAAGGGCTACTGGGGCCTTTTAAAATGTTTTTTTTAGGCCTTACCTCTTAAGAGTGTTCTCGCCTTTGCCCACCAAAACCTCTTAGGAGTGTTCTTGCCGTTCCCGGGTTAACCTGATGCCGATGTTAGATACCAGACCCTCCAGAATTCTCCCTTCTTCTTTGGAGGGAGCAGCCTACACTTGCAGCTTCAGGCATTCCCAGTAGGCCTAGTTTTTTCTCACCTAGTGCTGTCATTCTGCCGGTGAAACTTCTCTGGACAGATTCCAGGTCTTCAATTTCTCCTACAGTTGTTGGGCTCCACAGTTGGCAACAATATTAAAGTTTTTCAGCACCGAGGTCTTCCATAGAGTAGCCTAATTAACCCGGCAGCTGCGGGGAGACTCTTAAGAGGTTTTACTGGGCGACTGTGGGGAGACTCTTAACCCATAAACGGCTGCAAAGCTCATAAGAGGTTTTACTGGGCGACGGTGGCAAAGCTTTTAAGAGGGAGGTCTAAAAAAAACATTTAAACAGCCCCAGTAGCACTAAACAATTTTTTTTTTTTTTTTTTTTTTCCCTATACCTCATATCACTCCTCCACATCCCCTCCTTCCTCCCTTTCCCCTCCCCCTTCAATTATCACCTATTTTCCCTGTTATTCCCTAATTCGTTGGTATATTTTTGTGCTAACATTAGCAAACTGTGTGGGGGACGTGCCTAGCGGGTGTGTTACACAACCGAGTGTGTGTATGAGTAGGCTCAGTGTGGCTTGAGGCCTCGTGGAGGGAGGGGTTGCCTCAATTTTCTCCATAATTCATGAATGGGCTGGTCCATCTATATTCGCGATTTTGACCAGAAAAATTATATTTTCACTTGTTTTATTGTTGTTACAGGTTACTATCTTCATAGTGAAGGTAAAATAGGCTCATATGAATAAGTAATAACGATATTTATCGTAAAATGACGATTATAGGCCTGAATGGAGCCAATATGCTCGCCCATGGGGAGCTAGTTCAATACCCCCCCACCCCCTCGCCGTTGCCGAGTTAAGATCCTAGGCCTAAAAAAAAACATTTAAAACACCCCAGTGGCACTTTAACCCATTGGCTGCGGCTATGTTTGGGCTATTTAGGGCATATTCAGGCACTCCTGAATGATAAATCAAGCATCTGCATTAAATGAAGTGTATTCTGCTGAAAATTAGGTGAAAATAGCTTCAAAATGAGACCAGAACGGGCCACGTACGTGGTATGGTTCACCCGCAGTGGTGCCAGTGAAACGCGGGAAACCCGCTATTTGGTAACACTCGCTCGCTTGGCTACACTGTTGTGAGACACAGAGAGAGACCCGTGCGAGACACAGTCAACCTCAGTGAGCCGCTTGCTGCTCTGAGGGTTAGAGGTGGGCCCCTCACGCTCCCGCCCACTGACACTCGATTTTTACGGTTTTTACAGGCTTTTAAAGCCTGGAAATTGCTGTAACTTGCCAGGACATTCCAGAACGTCACCTGCAATGAAAGGGTTAAAAAAAAAATGGTGTTTAAGTGAGATAATATCCCTCCATACCTCCAATCACTCCTTCACATGTGTCAAAGTCCCCTCCTTCCCTCCTTCTCCCCCCCCCGCTCAATTATCACCTATTTTCCCTGTTATTCCCTAATTCATTGGTATATTTTTGTGTCACCATCTCCAGGCCGGTTCCATTGTGTTGTCATGTGACTAGCGAGTGTGTTGTGTAAGGTAGGGTGTTGGTGAATGAGTCAGTCAAGCTTCAGGCCTCGCGAGGGGAGGGTCTGGCTCGCTCTGCTCCACAATTCATGAATGAACCAGCCGACTATAATTCGTGATTTTGACCATCCAAACACTAATCCCACTTGTTTTATTGTTGTTACATGTTACTATCTTCATATTAAACGTAAAATAGGCACATATGGATAAGTATTAATTATATTTATGGTAAATTAACAATTTTAGTGAGGATTTAATCAGAATACCTACGCACAGGGGTATCCATGGTGTATACTACAGGGGCTGCGCAGCCGAGAGGTTAAGGCACACTTCTCTGGTGCTGAAAGTCTCAGGACTCAGCCAGACAGCTTTCTTTCAGATTCTGTGATGTTATGTATGTGAAGACTGAATCTGCATGCGCCCTCACTGCTGACTGTCACCCCCTGATCATGGAGGCTGCTCTTGACCTCGATGGGGCCTTGAGTAATACTGTAGTTGGGAGTTCTCTTTGATGGTGATGTTGCTACCATATGTCGCAGAGCATATGTTGTTGTCGGTTGCCCACGATACGTATATTGTAGCCTATTGAGGTCTTCTTGTAGTAGATCAACATGATATTGTGAATTAACGTTCCTTGCTACTCTAGTGTCATCAGCGAAGGGCGATGTGTACGTTGGAGTGCTTGACATCTGTGTCTATGCCACTGATGAGAGCAAGGAACAGGAAAGGCCACAGAACTGATCCCTGTGGTACGCCGCTTGTTATTGGGGATCTCTCTGACAGGGTTCCATTTATTGCCACCTGCTAGATTTGCCCATGAAGGAAACTGTGGATCTACCTCCCAAGATTTCCTTTGATTCCCAGGGATGTGAGCTTGTGTAGCAATACGCCATGGTCCACCTTGTCGAACGCTTTGGCGAAGTCAAGATAGACAACATCCAGATTGCAGCGGCTCGCTGGTGTATAGTGACTAGCGTCTTGGACTTCCACCCAGAAGGTCCCAGGATCGCGCCCACGCTCGGCGCATTAAAGGTTTTTCACAAGCACTGAGTCATTACCATCCCTCATGAGCAAGGGGATGTGGTAGTAGTACAGGACCCCAATGGAAATATGCCTAATCGGTCTTATTGGGCTATCCTTAGCTGGCTTAGCATGCGCTAGCTTTAAGAACTATTATTATTATTATTATTATTATTATTATTATTATTCCTTCTAGTCTGTCCAGTACAAATTCTTGGTGTGCCAACAGTTGTGATAAACATTAGCGACCTTTACGAAACCCATGTTGGACTCTGTTAAATGATCCTTGCTTGTCGAAGAAATCCACAAGCCTGTCTCGGATGATTTTTTCAAAAATCTTCATGATGAAGGATGTCAGCAATACAGGTCGGTAATGTGTCACATCACCCCAGCTGCCACCTTTATGTAGCCAATGGTAGAGATCAGTCCATACTTCATGGTCTCCGGGACCTAAATTTCCTTCATTTAGTGACTTTCTCCAAATTATATATAAAGGGACTGCAAGTTCCTTTTTGCACTTCTTCAGCAGGAGGCATTCCTTTAGGTCCTGCATCTGATGATTGGTCTAGTTCTGACAGCCAATCCTCTATCTCACTTTTGGTGAAGTCTAAGTCTTGAAGTGTTTCAGTACCGGTACTTTCTTAATTTGCTCTTGTCATAAAGAGCTCTATCGGATCTTTCATTTTCTCATCTTCTAGTGGTGTGCTAAAGCTCTCCTCATATTGTCTCCTCAGCTTCTCTGCTATGTCAAAGTGACTTGTCGAATGAGTGCCATCTTCATTTATTTGGGATCCTATCTGGGTTTTGACTCTCTTGTTTTTTTTATGGCATAATTAAAGGTAGTCTGGATTTCCTTCCAGTCAATATCAGTGTTATGCCCTGATTTTATACAGGATTAACTTGGTATAGGTGAGTTCTGCAAGACTGGGTTATTGGATTTCTTGCAAAATACATAAAGAGAATCAACAGAGGACATACATAATCTCGAATAAATGGTTTGTAATACAGCTTTATTCTAAATAACACTCAGGTATAAGGTACGTAATAGATTTCACACGAACAATAGATGTTGGAGCACTCGGGTAGGTTATTGGACTTATTACAATCTCCCAGCACTTATCGCGGATTTGGATAGAGACATACTTCCCACTTCCAACGTTCAGGCATTATTCTTCTGATCACATTGCTTTATGATATGTAGGGTACATGAATCACACAGGTTAGGTATTTCGCTTTGTTAACTCTCTGGTAATATGACTCTTAACCCGGTAACGGCGAGGGGGGGGTATTGAACCCGGTCCCCATGGGCGAGCATATAGGCTCCATTCAGGCCTATAATCGTCATTTTACGATAAATATAGTTATTACTTATTCATATGAGCCCCTGTAACAACAATAAAACTAGTGAAAATATTATTTGTTTTGGTCAAAATCGCGAATATAGATGGACCAGCCCATTCATGAATTATGGAGAAAATTGAGGCAACCCCCCCCTCTACGAGGCCTCAAGCCACACTGAGCCTACTCATACACACACTCTGTCATGCAACACACTTGCTAGGCACGTAAGCACATCCTCCACACAGTTTGCTAATGTTAGCACAAAAATATACCAACAAATTAGGGAATAACAGGGAAAATAGGTGATAATTGAAGGGGGAGGGGAAAGGGAGGAAGGAGGGGATGTGGAGTGATATGAGGTATAGGGAAAAGAAAAGAAAAAATTGTTTAGTGATACTGGGGCTGTTTAAATGTTTTTTTTAGGCCTCCCTCTTAAGAGCTTTGCCGCCATCGCCCAGTAAAACCTCTTAAGAGCTTTGCCGCTGTTTATGGGTTAATCAAGGATGAACGTATAAGTAATGTGGTTATTGCCCAAGAATTAACGTAAAGGGATAACTGTAGCTAGTTGCACTGGTCTAGGATGTTCAATTGTCTTGCGAATCAGGTTAAACCTGATGGCAAGAATAATTACGGGAGTCAGTTCGCCTACGCTAAATTTCACTGATATATATTAACACATACTAGCATAATAATCACTTGTTTCCTAACATCAGAGAAAGTTGAGACTTAATCGAATACACTGGATGGTTGAGTTAATAGCACCGTAACACTGGTACTTTGCGAAGTAACACTGTGATAGAGTTTTCCTGGTTATCTTGCGTTAGTGATGTTGGGGGTTAACAGTAGCTCTGTGGCCGTCCAAGCTGTCCGGTAGTGTAGAGAATGTTTTACAGATGGGCTTCTTGCGTAACCGGTGATGACACTCCGATATGTTACCCTTGATGGGGACCTTAAATAACACTGTCTCAAGCTCAACCGGACTAACAACGTATCGGATTAACGTAAGACAGTCGAGAAAAGCGACTGCTTAACTATCTCTGGTCCTTATAAGAGGTTCAAGGAGCGCGGGCGGTTTTGCACCTTTTTGTCAACAAATGCTGATGGGGCCTACAGTCAATTGTTGCCAAGGAGTTATTCTTGCAGAGTTCTCACTCAAGAGTTTCTCGCATAAACCCTTCTAACATAACAAGATCTTTCTGCCTTAGATCAGTTATGAGTTATGATCGTTCGTAACTCAAGTAGCGGATGGTGCACTATCAGAAGTTTATGAAACAATCAATAATTTGTGAATTTGTTGTCTACCAATATAATATTACTGCCGGTAGTCCCGATCGCAATAAAACATTCTTAAAGGGTTAATTCACTTCCTCACCGAGTTGCACAGATTACGGAACGCCGAATTATCGTGAATCTTGAGGGGGGCGGGGGGAAGTACTAGACGCCAACGCAGTGTGGCCAGCCGTTGCTTTGGGCTCTAATATTCAACTGCCCGCCTGTTGTCTCTGTGTCTTATTTATAGGCAGGTCAAGGAAGCTTCAGGAATATTCTAGAAGTATTGGATGTCACTTGTCAGTGCTATGAAGTAGTTAATTTATTCTGGTAAACTTAGGAGGTTAGGGAGGGGGGTCTTTAATGTGGCGGTAAGTAACTTGCTATCTGATTTATTATCGTGGATATCTTAACTCTAGTATGAGGTACTAGTAGAGTTGTTTAGGCGGATTTGGTGAAGGTTTTTAAGTACTACTTTGCTGGCGCCCTACGTGACTAGGCTGGGAGGTATTATTCATCAATTCACCTAAGTATCCTTCTCTGGTCTAGCTGACATGCTATTCGTAATCTAGGATGGGATAAGGACGATTTTGGTTTTGGGTAAGGATGGGATAGGATGGTATTTGGATAGGAATTTAGAGGGTTAGTTCATCACCTGTTGGAAATTCACCTGGTGTCTGGCAAGAATTTGTTGGCTACGTGTGGGTCATGGTGAACGTCCGCGGGGTTGGGGGGGTCCCTTTGGGGTGGGGGGCATGCCGCTCCCTAAATATGTATATATGGGATTCTCTATGCTAATGGGGTTGTCTTATGATGTGGTGGGGTCAAGAGTGATACTCCTAGGGAGGGTTGATCATGGGCTCTAGTTTTTACCTACTAGGATTACTCATGGGGCTCATGAATAGTGGTTTTCGTGAAAATGCAAGTCAGGCAGAATCGTCGACTTCTTAGGGGGCGAGAGGTTGGCTGTTGTAGCCTCGCGCCGTCCGCCCTCCTGGTTCAGGTTGCGAGTTGGGCTAGCAAGTTAGAGGGTAGTAAATGGGGTTACAAGAATGAGTCTTTATCTGCTATTTATTGGGGTGAGGAAATGAACGGGATCGGCATGTTAGAACGTTCGTCTGGGCGTCTTTACAGGTGGGGGTTGGATATTGGAAAGGGGGTGGTTTGAGGCTAGGCGCCACGCCGCTCGTGACCTAGGGTAGTGACCCTTAATGCGCTGGACATAGGGGTGGCATTTCCCTACGATCGAACAGGTAGTGTGGTGTGTGCAGCGGGGCGTGAAGGAGAAAAGGACAGGATGACCCAAAAAACAGGTTACCACTGAGCATGGGTCACGAAGCAAAACAGAGTAGTGTGGATTGTGGATTAGGAGGTGGTGATTGGAAGACGTGTAACAATTGTGGAAAAGTAAATGGAAGAGAGGAATAACATGGCGGATAAAAGATAATTACCCCTAATGGACTGAAATACATGCATGAAGGACGGTATTAGTTGTCGTCAACTTAAGGTGAATGGGACTTGGTTGGAATGCACGGAACCCGGGCCTTCTGGGTGGAAGTCCGAGACGCTAGTCACTACACCAAGCGAGCCGTATGCAGACTGGTCATAATTAAACATATATAAACCAACAGATATGACTCAATACAATAACTGGCAGAGGGTTAGTATTGCGGGTTAGAGGTTAGGTCGAAGGGGGGTATGGGGGTTACATAATTAATTATAGGGCTGACATAATCATGATCGGGTTCGTTGTGGACTGGAAATCGAAGGTGTTTTGAGCTCGCCTTCGCACCTACACAATGAAAGTACTATAACCCACAAGGTGGTTATCTAATGAAATACATACTTAGTTGGTACATCAAGAATGTCTAGGAGGAAAGTCATGTGGTTTGTATTTTAGAAGACTGGGATTTTAACACCTTATTGGCGGGCTAGGCAGTCTATTTGACCGTACCGCACAGCGTTTTGTTTTTTACCCTAAATAGGGTTGTTTCCGTGCTCATTTTCATGCCTAAATAAGACCCAGAGCGTAAACAAGTATCTATCCCTGAAAGGGCGTAAACAGAGCTTTCCAATGACACCTGAACCATCCTTGTATGACCACTGGTTCTCTTGCAACGATCGTGCAACACGAGTGCAAAAACCCTGAAATAAGGTAATTTCCTTACATAATTCCCTGTGTAGCGAGTGAGAAAGGGGGGAGGAAAGTAGAATACAGTTCAGTATGTCCACGGTGGTCGTGGGGAGCGGTCATAAGGTTACTACGCTCGTCCCACTGCTCAGCTCTCTCTCTCAGTGGAAAAGAGAAAACATCGTGGATAACAGATAGTTACTCTAAGGATTGAATACATGCATGAATGACGGCATTATAGCCGTCGTCCTAATAAGATGATGAAACCGGGCTGGTATGCACGTGGCACAATACGACACTAGGACAGTGCCGCTATGTCGTATCAATATCGGTGGGCATGCTCCGGTTAATATTATATATACACTTAGTTACTAGAAGAAAAAGGAAAAAGGGACAACTGGGCACGGGGGCACATATATCTATACTCGTCATGGAGAGAGAGATACGAGGTAGCTTTCCTGGATCTCTCCTGATAATCGTATGCAGATTGGTCATAGTGAGTTTATCCGAATTAACAGGCCTAAATCAATACAATAACTGGCATAGGGTTATCGGGTGTATAGAGTCGTGGTTAAAGGTTGTTACATAACTCGTAATTAACTTATCTAAATCAACAGGCATAAATCAATACAAGAACTGGCAAGGGACACAAATTGACAGACGAACAATGCAACGTGAGGTTATGTATAGCTAACTGCTAAAAATGGGGGAACGAAGATAGGTGTCTTCCCTTTTTACAAGTTCCCTAAATTATGTTAACATTAGGGAGTTGGACATCAATAAAATAGCAATGTGGATCTCAGTGAGTTATGGGGCTGTTTAGTGTAATTGCATAATTAATCTCGGAATTACTCCTAGGTATTTTGTCTAGTGAAATGGAGGTTGTATTAGGAAGGTTGGGAATATATATAGTTAGTGGATAAAACAACGGGAGGTTAGAGACATATCATTGCTAGAATTGGGGGGAGACTATGATTGTTATATAACTAAATACAGGGCTGACGTAATCACGCTCTGATTTGGTGTGAAATGGAAGCTAAGGTGTCTTTTAGATCGCCTCGAACCTACACAATGAAAGTATTATAGCCTGTATGGTGGTTACATAATTAAATACATACTTAGGTGGTACATCAAGAATGTCAGTGAGTAAAGTATTGTGGTTTGTATATTAGAAGACTCTGATTGAGAGACGTATAATATGTGGAATTAATTGGGAGAGAGAGAGACCAAATCGGGGATGTAAATGGGACCGGGGATCTCGTTGGGGGTGGGAGTTTCGCTCTCAGGATTTTCGTTCCTGTGGCTCGTTAGGGGTGGGGGTTTCGCTCTCAGGATTTTCGTTCCTGTGGTATTTCAATCAACATTGTGAAAGTTTAGCTGATTTGGTTGTGCATGGATGAGAGATATAGCTTAGAGCCTGAGTGCTATAGAGTAGGTAGGTCGTGGGTGCTATCGGTAATTAAGACAAAAATATTCTTTGCCGAAGATCCCTCTAACTCGCTTGTGGTGTGTAGGCCTATATAGTGCATGGAGTGTATATTGAATGTTACTGTACTTTCAGAGTAGCTATATATAGTTGTCCAAGCTCAAACATTCTGATAAGGAGTGTTAGCATTCACAGTATAAATGCAACACTGATCTAGGCCTATCTACTTCATCTCTAATGACCGCCATTGCAGAGAGGAATTGAGAAGACCTCGCTGGTGTAGTGACTAGCGGTTTGGACTTCCACCCAGAAGGCCCGGGATCGCGCCCACGCTCGGCGCATTAAAGATTTTTCACAAGCACCGAGTCGTATACCATCCCTCATGAGCAAGGGGATGGGGTAGTAGTACAGGACCCCAATGGAAATACGCCTAATCGGCCTTATTGGGCTATCCTTAGCTGGCTTAGCATGCGCTAGCTTTAAGAACTATTATTATTATATTATGTTAATAATACGCCTACGGCCTTATTGGGCTATCCTTAGTTGGAATTATGCAAGGCTGGTACATGTCATATTTGTAACAAACTATGTGGTACCAACTCTGTAAATTGCTGACTGAATAAATATTATTATTATTATTATTATTATTAATATTATTTATCAATAATTGTTCTGCGGGGGATCGATCCAGGGCGAGGCCACCAAGAGTACTCTCAGTGGCCTTGTCCAGGGCCTCCTGTGTACAAGTTTCGAATGCTACTCCATGCAGGCTCCATGATATGGTATGTAAGTTATTTTAAATAACTATATTGCGAAATGCTGCAGTGCGGACATGGCCTTCCATACCCCTAGCTGCAATGGCGAACAGAGGTGTGGTAGACCATGCGTCGCAAGTATTATAAGTATATGCTAGTACCTGATCGGCATTGGCGAGCTGATTATAGGTGTGACGCATGTCCAGTGTGAGCATGCTGTACAGAACGCCTAGTCATGCCCCACTCTCGCTAGGATCGTCAGGGCAGGAACTTTGGCTGTAGTCTATGTAGAGTTTCCTAACTTAGTTCATGTGAGCCGTTGTACTATAAGTAATATGAATATGTATTTTGTTTTCATCTGAGTCAACGAGTTCTATTTTATATCATTAGTTATAAGTATTGTGTGTAAAACTTATTTGTAATGATGGGAGAAGCGGCAGCCACAGTTGGGGGTCAGTGGGTGCGCCATGCGGGAGGTGGGCCTAACTCACTAGCACTCCCCCCCCCTCCCCCCTCCCCTCAGTGCTAGGAAAGCCTTTGTCTATCCCAGAGGAGAGAGAGAAATTACGTAATGATTGTCAGTGGGCGGTCCTTAGTAGTTCACGTTGGGCTCACTAGAGGGCCGAGTATAAAAAGGGAAGTCTAGCCATTTTTTGATCAGAACTCATTAGGCAGAGCGACTTCTCATTTCCCTTGCTAACTATATATATTCTTCTGACTGATGTGAACTTTCTCTACTACCTTACATTCTTATCTCCTCTTTTCCCTACCCTTTTTAACTTCCATGGTCCCGTTGGTGCAGAGCTAGTCAGCCAACGTATTATCGCTTGAGTTCTCATGAGATACATGCCTATTAGATAGCCTATTTTGGAAGGGTTAACTTAGAATAGGATTGATTTATGTTTGTTGCACTTGTCTATGCATTTCCCTGTGTGTTATTATTATTATTCCTGGTTTCTGCTAGTCTAGGTAATGCTAGACTGGGGTAAGGCTTTTCTGTGTTACGAGTTGTTGTTTGATGCAGTGGTTAAGCGATAAACCTGCATACTCGTTTCGGTTCAGTGAAGCCTAGGTTGTCTTCGCGGCTGACTGTGTTGAGTTAATAATTTACAGTGCGTGAGGGCAAGAGCCTAACCACCCTGTATTTTATTAACAGCTTGTTTTTACTTTGTCAAGGAGCCGGGAGAAAACCAGATACAAGGGATCTGGATTTCTCAAAGTGCACTTGTTAGTGTTAACGTAATACTTTAAACAGTTGTGAGGACTTCGCTAGGCTACGAGCCGTTTTTGCTCAGTCACTGCTACCTTTTGCCCACAGTACCCCAGCTAGACTTTACTCGATTAGTAGATACAGAATAGTATTGAAGCTTTCCTTATGTATGATATTGTTTATGCACTATTGATTTCATGTGTTGCAAGCTTGGCTACTTTAGTGATTAGTGGCCCACGAGCACAATCCGAGTAGGCTATTGCCGTTGCATTTGCGGAGTACTTCTTTTTAATGTTTGCCATTTACTATTGCATATTCTTTTAATTATTCTTATGCCAATTTAAACCTGTAATAGTATTTAATTGCCAGTGTTTTCTTATTGAATTACTGTTCAAAATCCGATACGTACTTCTTACGAGCATCCGAGAAGCATCTAACTTTTTTCAGAAGATTCCTTGCTCGATGCTTAAGGACTATTAATTAACGTAACGTAATAGTGCCGATCCGAAGTAGAGGGTGGAGGACTTCTTAAGTTCTTAGTCAAGGGTGGATTACTTCGGCTTCGGCCAACACTATTCTTTGGTGTTGTTGTTTCTTACTTCTTTGTTTGATTGTTGACCAGACTAGAGAATTCCTGTCTCTTTATTAGTCTGTTGTTGAACACTAGTACCGAGTTCTTGTATACCCCGTTATAGCAGATTGAACTCTGGAGGGTATTGGTGTTTTTTGTTCGGCTGGCAGTACTCAGGGGTTGGGATCGTGTGTTTCCGTTGTGGCAGCGAGCCGTATTAGAGTCCTGATTGAGAGCCCTTGTGTACCCGAGTGCCAGGTCGTAACAAATGGCGACCTTGCTTAGGATTTTGTGAACAGTATAAATTTTTGCAGAGTTGTACAACATTTGTTTGTTTGTATTTTAGCGTGCATATTGAAGAATATTTGTTTTTGTATGGCAATTAGTAAAGCATTTAAGAGACTCCAGTTAATTTAGTAATTAGTGCTTGCATAGGAAGTTTAAACACTTTTGTCTCGAGAATTTTTTTGTGGACTTCAGTATGTCGTGCATTAGCACTGACGATGAGCGAGAGATGCCATTTGAAGGTGTGCCGTTAGTAACCAGTGAGGAGGATGCTAGAGTTTTTGTGAGTAAGCGGTACCACGTGACGGAGGAGAGGCTGACTGGGGTGGATGTTTGTGGCTTGCACCTGATAGCCAAGGTTTTGGGAATTTCCAATGTAGTAGGGATGTCCAAGGGGGAGCTGATTTCCTGGGTGTTGCGTGGGCGACATGGGGTTTCGGAGGAGAGGGCGTTTGGGGGGGTTCCTCCCCAGATCCCCTCTCACTCGACTCCCACAGTGCCGTCCACTCAGTTACCGGAGGTTAGCACTCTCCCACAGAGGGATGAGAATTGGCAGATTGGAGTGCCCTCGGGTGGTGCACATGGTGGTTCCCCAGTTTTTGCCCCCCCTCCTTCAGTAGTGGCAGCTCCCTCTTCCTGTCTGTCTCCAGATATGGTATTTAGACTTGAGCTTGCTAAGATTGAGGCTAGGAAGCAGGAGGATGAGACCAGGAGGCATGAAAATGAGACCAGGAGGCAGGAGGATGAGACGAGGAGGCATGAGATTGAGGTTAGGAGGCATGAGGCTGAGCTTAAGTACGACTCGGAGAAATATTGTGCTAAATTAGATTTAGATAAGTCTCGTGCAGAGTCGACAGGGACTTGGATGGGCCGTGAGGGCCAAGTAAGAGAACAGTCCTTGGCCCAATTAGTCAAATTGGTGCCGGTATTTAGTGAAACTGAAGTCACAGAATTTTTTAATCGTTTTGAGAAGAATGTAGGGAGCATAATTGGCCTGAAGAGAAGTGGGCAGCTCTAGTCTCCTCAAGACTTACGGGTAAGGGTCTGAAGGCTTATGATGCACTGCCTTTAGAGTCTTGCATTGACTACCCAGAATTGAAGAGAGCTGTCCTACGGGCATACGAGTTGCAACCGGAAACATATCGATTGAAGTTTCGGGGTGTTACAAAGACTAGGGAGGTGACCTTTCTTGAACATGCCCGGGACTTAAAAGATGCACTTAAAAACTGGACACGTTCTGAGAAAGCTGAGACGGCCGAACAGTTGACTGAGCTGTTTCTGCTCGAGCAGTTTTATAAGTGTACTGGTGCAGAAATGACTTTAACTATTAAAGAAAAGAACCCAAAAACTCTACAGGAGGCAGCTGAGATGGCTGACCTCCGGCTATCACTAATTCGTGGGTGCGGGTCTGCCCAGCGTAGTGAGGCAGGTAACAAGGGGCGTGACGCCCCACCCCCCCGAGTTAGTGATATACCTTATGCAAACAAGTACAAGAGCCATGATACCAAGACTGACCACAAGACTAGCACCGTCCCATTTAAGAAGGGGCCGGGCCCTTCCCAGTACCAAGGGAAGCCCAAAGGGGAGGTGGAGTGTTATCATTGTCATAAAAAGGGGCACTTTGCAAGAGTCTGTCCTAGCAAACCACCTACAGCAGCTGTGTCTTTGGCCTGCAACATTGGTGTGTCTCCGAAGTCATCTGAGTTTGCCTGGGGCAGTTCGTCAGAGGCTGAGGCACAGCCAATGCAGAAGCACCTGGGAGGCTCGAACCCTGCTCAGGATGTTTTTTGCGACCATAGAGGGCGGGGTTGCGTGATGTGGGCGGGGCGCAAGCATGGAGTAGAGGTCTTGCGTGATACAGGTGCTTCCCAGACTCTGATGAAAAACTTGACTGGCTACCCTATAAACGCGGCTCGGGTGGTAGTGGTGCAGGGTATTAATGCAACTCGGTCATACCCGCTGGTGCGGTTGGAGTTGGAGGTGGATGGTGTGGCACGTGAATTGGATGTCGGGATTGTGGAGAAACTGCCAGTGGAGGGCGTCGACCTTCTTCTCGGCAACGACTTTGCAATGCCCGCTTCCGAGGTTCTACCCTTAGTCGTTGCCGAGAGGCCGGCCGACGTGAGTAGGGAAGAGCAAGAGTGGGTCGAGCGGTGCCAGACACAACCCATGGCGTGTGTTGTCACCCGAGCTCGGGCAGCTAAAGTGTCACAGCCTAGTCCTCCGCCTTCAGACCAGCGGAGGAACGATCAACAGGAGGAGGCTAAAGCTGGAGTTGGTTTTAAGAGTTTTGACTCGGCGGCTCTCCTGGGTGATTCAGTATTAGCACCATTACTTAATTCTGGAGTAGCCCCTGGGCCTGTCATCGAGAGTGACGAGGCTGGGCATGACGAGTCTCCACGACAGCAACGTTATGTACATCGAGAGAGACAGAGGGAGCAGCCCAGTATCGGGGAAGGTCATGCATTGCTCCGGGAGCAGTTAGATCGCTTGGCACCCTCAGATATAAGTCGGTTGCAACTAGAGGACCCTGAGCTCCAAACGTGTGCTAATGGAGCTGTAGAGCTCGACGAGGACGGCGATGCACAGCCAGGAGATTTTTTTTATTTAGAAGGCATCCTTTATAGGCGTTTTCAAGACCCTAAACGTAGTTGGCAAAAGGGGTCCGGAGTAGTGGACCAGTTGGTGGTGCCACGGGAGTGCAGGGATAGCCTACTGAGGTTGGCGCATGACACACCACTGGCAGGACATCTAGGGGTGAGAAAAACGGTGGCGGCTTTGGGGAAATTGTTTTGGTGGCCGGGGATGAAGTCTCATGTGCAGTCATGGATAAACTCCTGTGATATTTGTCAACGTGTCGGGAAACCGAACCAAGTTATTCCTAAGGCTCCGTTACACCCTATTCCTGTGATTGGGCCACCCTTTAGTAAAATTATTGTTGACATGGTTGGTCCACTCCCTCCCACTAAGGCGGGAAATAAATTTTTGTTAACCATAATGGATGTTGCCACTAGATACCCCGATGCATACCCTATGAAAAATGGAATGGCTAAGACGGTAGTCAGTAACTTGTTGTGGTACTTCTCAAGGTACGGGTACCCGGAGGAGATTCAGTCTGATCAGGGATCTAATTTCACCTCCAACATGTTCAAGCAAACAATGCAACAGCATGGGATACGAGCAGTAGTATCGTCAGCGTATCACCCTGAGAGTCAAGGGGTGCTTGAGCGGTGGCATGCTACACTTAAAAGCATGCTCAGGTGTTATTGTGCTGACAACGGTATGGATTGGGATCTTGGATTGCCTTATGTGCTGTTTGCTGCTCGGGAGGTACCTGGTGAGAGCCTGGGATTTAGTCCAAACGAGCTGATTTTTGGACACCGTGTCAGGGGCCCCCTTAACATGCTGAAAGAAATTTGGGAGGGGACTGTGCAGCCTTGTCCATTATTAAAGTATGTGCTTGAAAGCCGTGAGCGCATGCTTAAGAGTCTGGAGATGGCAGGTAGAAATTTGACAGAATCACAAGCTTTGATGAAGGACAGGTATGATCGCAAAGTGAGGCTCCGGAAGTTCACTGTAGGACAAGAGGTATTAATTTTGTTGCCTTTGGTTGGTAACCCCCTCTCTGCGAAGTACACTGGACCTTATAAAATTGTAGACAAAATTTCAGACTTAGATTACCTTGTTGCCACTCCAGACAGGAGGAAAAAGAACCAGTTATGTCACGTGAACCTTATTAAAGAGTATGTGAGGCGCCCCTCTGAGCCTCTCACTGTCCCTGTGTTGGCTTGTTGCGGCCGTGGTGGAGAAGGAGAGGGGGACAGTCAAGCTTCAGAGGAGGATAGCTGGGATCAACATGTTTCAGCGGATCAGTGGGCGGGAACTCGAGCCTAAGGGCTGACGAGGCTATAGCTCATTTGCCTGAGCCGCAGTTTGATGCTATCCGTCAGTTGTTCGGTTCATACCCCACTGTATTTGCTGAACACCCAGGCCTCACTACTCAGGCTATGCATGATGTTGACGTGGGGGACCATCTACCCTTTAAGTCAATCCCGTACCGTGTGCCCCCCATAAAACTACCAGCTCTGAGGGATGAGTTGGAGTATATGCTCGGTAGAGGGTTGATAGAGAAAGGCACAGTTAAGTGGACTTCCCCTGTAACACTGCAGCCTAAGCCAGATGGCAAGGTACGCTTTTGTATTGATTTCCGTAGGTTAAACGGTTTGACTCCAACTAACCCATATCCTCTTCCTCGGGTTGATGATAGTGTTGACAAAATTGGTAATGCTCGTTTTTTGTCTAAAGTAGATTTAGTAAAAGGTTACTGGCAAGTACCTTTGTCCGAGCGTGCTAAAGAGGTATGTGGTTTTGTTGTGGACGGGAGTACCTACCGGTGCAATGTTATGCCTTACGGGCTTAAGAATGCACCAGCAACGTTTCAGAACCTGATGAATGAAATTGTAAAGGACATTCCAAATTGCACCGTATATTTGGACGATGTAATCATTTATGATGACGACTTTGAGAGCCATTGTGAGCACCTTGAGACCTTGTTCCGGAAACTTAGTGAAGCAGGTCTGGTAGTAAATTTGGCAAAGTGTGACTTCGTAAAAGCCACTGTGCAGTACCTTGGGTTTGTAGTGGGAAGGGGACAGGTGTGCCCTCCTCAGAACAAGGTACAGGCTATCAATAAATTTCCGCACCCAACAACCAAGAAGCAGATTATGAGATTCTTGGGTATGATAGGCTACTACAGACGCTTCATAAAAGGTTACTCAACGGTGTTGGCACCTCTCACAGATTTGTTATCTAAAGACAAAAAGTTTTTGTGGGCACCTGAGTGTGAAAAGGCTTTCACTTTGGTGAAACATTTGCTATGTACTCACCCGATACTCAGGGCCCCAGACTTTAACAGGCCTTTTCAGCTGGCAACAGATGCTAGTGGTATAGGGGCTGGTGCCGTCTTGCTACAGACAGACAATGAAGGTGTGGAACACCCAGTAAGTTTCTTTTCTAAGAAGTTCAATGCTGCACAAAAGAACTATTCTACAATAGAAAAGGAATTACTGGCGATTGTGCTGTCGCTCAGGCACTTCGAGGTGTATGTTCCAGCCTATGGCCCAGTCGTGGTTATCTACACTGATCATCACCCTTTGAGATTCCTGAATCAATTTCACAATCACAATATGAGACTGACCAGGTGGTCTTTGATGTTGCAGGAGTATAACCTGGACATCCGTCATATTGCTGGATGTGACAATGTGATCGCGGATTGTTTATCAAGGGTGGATGATCAGTCGTAGGCTATCACAGGTGTGTGGGTTTGAGTGGAGGAAAATAGGCTGCCCTTATAGTGCAGCCGGGAAAAAACATATTAAAATATAAAAATCATATAAAAAACTCTTTCTTTTGATATAGGTAATCGTATAAGTTTGTCATAGCCTATAGAGTTTGAGTAGTCCACAAACTATCAAACGGCTGAGCTGCTGTAAGCTCGCTCTGGGAGCATGATATTGTGTCTTTTTGCTATTGTTGGGAGGAGTTATAAAATGTGAATTTTTGGTTAATAATAAGATGCGTTTTGGTGATAAACTCAGCTTTGTTTTAGTGCCATGCGGTCGCTGGGTCGCTGGGTGTGAGGGGCTTGATGGGGTTCTGTGTTTGTCAGATTTTAGCTCAGGGTTGAGCAAGTAAAATCTTGGGGGAGGTGTGACGCATGTCCAGTGTGAGCATGCTGTACAGAACGCCTAGTCATGCCCCACTCTCGCTAGGATCGTCAGGGCAGGAACTTTGGCTGTAGTCTATGTAGAGTTTCCTTACTTAGTTCATGTGAGCCGTTGTACTATAAGTAATATGAATATGTATTTTGTTTTCATCTGAGTCAACGAGTTCTATTTTATATCATTAGTTATAAGTATTGTGTGTAAAACTTATTTGTAATGATGGGAGAAGCGGCAGCCACAGTTGGGGGTCAGTGGGTGCGCCATGCGGGAGGTGGGCCTAACTCACTAGCACTCCCCCCCCTCCCCCCTCCCCTCAGTGCTAGGAAAGCCTTTGTCTATCCCAGAGGAGAGAGAGAAATTACGTAATGATTGTCAGTGGGCGGTCCTTAGTAGTTCACGTTGGGCTCACTAGAGGGCCGAGTATAAAAAGGGAAGTCTAGCCATTTTTGATCAGAACTCATTAGGCAGAGCGACTTCTCATTTCCCTTGCTAACTATATATATTCTTCTGACTGATGTGAACTTTCTCTACTACCTTACATTCTTATCTCCTCTTTTCCCTACCCTTTTTAACTTCCATGGTCCCGTTGGTGCAGAGCTAGTCAGCCAACGTATTATCGCTTGAGTTCTCATGAGATACATGCCTATTAGATAGCCTATTTTGGAAGGGTTAACTTAGAATAGGATTGATTTATGTTTGTTGCACTTGTCTATGCATTTCCCTGTGTGTTATTATTATTATTCCTCGTTTCTGCTAGTCTAGGTAATGCTAGACTGGGGTAAGGCTTTTCTGTGTTACGAGTTGTTGTTTGATGCAGTGGTTAAGCGATAAACCTGCATACTCGTTTCGGTTCAGTGAAGCCTAGGTTGTCTTCGCGGCTGACTGTGTTGAGTTAATAATTTACAGTGCGTGAGGGCAAGAGCCTAACCACCCTGTATTTTATTAACAGCTTGTTTTTACTTTGTCAAGGAGCCGGGAGAAAACCAGATACAAGGGATCTGGATTTCTCAAAGTGCACTTGTTAGTGTTAACGTAATACTTTAAACAGTTGTGAGGACTTCGCTAGGCTACGAGCCGTTTTTGCTCAGTCACTGCTACCTTTTGCCCACAGTACCCCAGCTAGACTTTACTCGATTAGTAGATACAGAATAGTATTGAAGCTTTCCTTATGTATGATATTGTTTATGCACTATTGATTTCATGTGTTGCAAGCTTGGCTACTTTAGTGATTAGTGGCCCACGAGCACAATCCGAGTAGGCTATTGCCGTTGCATTTGCGGAGTACTTCTTTTTAATGTTTGCCATTTACTATTGCATATTCTTTTAATTATTCTTATGCCAATTTAAACCTGTAATAGTATTTAATTGCCAGTGTTTTTCTTATTGAATTACTGTTCAAAATCCGATACGTACTTCTTACGAGCATCCGAGAAGCATCTAACTTTTTTCAGAAGATTCCTTGCTCGATGCTTAAGGACTATTAATTAACGTAACGTAATAGTGCCGATCCGAAGTAGAGGGTGGAGGACTTCTTAAGTTCTTAGTCAAGGGTGGATTACTTCGGCTTCGGCCAACACTATTCTTTGGTGTTGTTGTTTCTTACTTCTTTGTTTGATTGTTGACCAGACTAGAGAATTCCTGTCTCTTTATTAGTCTGTTGTTGAACACTAGTACCGAGTTCTTGTATACCCCGTTATAGCAGATTGAACTCTGGAGGGTATTGGTGTTTTTTGTTCGGCTGGCAGTACTCAGGGGTTGGGATCGTGTGTTTCCGTTGTGGCAGCGAGCCGTATTAGAGTCCTGATTGAGAGCCCTTGTGTACCCGAGTGCCAGGTCGTAACATAGGCTTCACTGGTTACAGAATTCATTCATATCCACAGCCATTATTCCAACGCTACGATTTCATTCCACATGCACCACACACACAATGGGTAGTTGGGCTAGAAATTATCTCCCCAAATCAATTAAGCTATAGAATGGAAATTTAGGATTGCCTCGATGGAGACGATTCATTCGTGGGCACCCCACACCCTTCCCCCTCGGGGATCAAGGTGTCTGGCAATATATTAATAGATATCCTGCAGGCTTACAATTCAAATAATCGACCTCATGTTATTTTAGAGCTACGAGGAAGTCAACCTATAGATACAGTATGTACTGTATATACTGTATATGCAGAAATACATTAATGTGAGAGTTAGTGGTCGGATGGAAATCGCATTAACTTCTTTTACTATGCTATACACGCGTTTTTGCATATACAATATTTCGTCTTCTGTCTACCACAGTCTGTGACGTCTAGGCTACAACTTGAACTTTCTTATATTTCGAAACTCGTAAGTGTCTCCGGGTGAGAGTTAGTCTTCGACAGCCATAAAGTAGTTTTGTGTCTACCTCATCCATTTAGCTATAACGATTTTATAACCAATAATTTATTTCTATTTAATTAAATGTAGCTCTGTATATGCTTATAACTGGTCGACTCGCCTCGATCTGCTATTAGAAACTTGGTTTTCACGAAGGACGCCTCCACTCGAGGTTACCATTGATATGTATAAACCAGTGCTTGATATACCACCAAATTGGAAGCTGAGAATGATCAACTTAATTGAATGTCGGGAGATTAACGAAATTACCTCCCCACACATGCGAATAATACTCGATACATGGGTGCAAAGTGCCCTTATACATAGCAAGAAGCTGTACAGGGGTGAAGAACCCATGGAGACAGTTGCGAGCACACCTAACTACTGGGAAGCTGTTTTAGCAAGAGTGTTAATATGATCTTTCAAAGAAAAGCTAGGAGAGAAAGAAACATCAAGAATACTGAGAGAAGATAAAATAAGGTTGATTGATGACGTACCATTAAAGAATAGGGAATAGTCGTGTGGAAGATTATGACAGGTAGATAGAAGGAGAATTTGTGTTAATAAGCATTGGATGTAAAATGTGTGTCTTATATACACACACACATACACCACGCACACATATATATTATATGATGTGTGTGTGTGTGTTTGTTTAGCTGATTAAAGCATGGACTCTCATCCTGACTGTCCGTGGTTCGAATCCCGGTTGAGGGTAAACGTTTATATATATATATATATATATATATATATATATATATCCCTTACACTTCAAAAATAAAAAAATAAATCTTTCATCTTCTCTCAATATTGTTGGCGTCTCCTTTTCTTCTGCTCTCACTTGGAAGAACCATATTACCAGTCTTGCTAAGGCAGCCTCCCAGAAGTTGGGTGTGCTCAACCGCCTCAAGGGGTTCTTTACCCCTGCGCACCTTCTGGCTCTGTACAAGGGCACAGTGCGTCCTTATATTGAGTATTGTTCACATGTGTGGGGAGGATCCTCTTACACCACACTCCTAGACAAAGTAGAAAGGAAAGCCTTTCGTATCATTAACCCGGGAACGGCGAGAACACTCTTAAGAGGTTTTGGTGGGCAAAGGCGAGAACACTCTTAAGAGGTAAGGCCTAAAAAAACATTTTAAAAGGCCCCAGTGGCACTTAAAACAAGTGAAATGGTGATTAAGTGAGATAATTAAGTGAGAATAAGAGACAAGCGTGAAGTAAGAGAGGTAATAAAAGTTAGTGAGTTAGAGAAGAGTGAAAAAGAGAGGGAGTACAAGGAAAGACTAAATGAAAAGTGGATGGAAGTGAGAGAGATGGAAGAGAGAGAAGTAGAGGTTGAATGGCAACAGTTTAAGGAAGGAGTGAAAACAAGTGCAGAGGTAGTATGCGGCAAAAGGAAAGTAGGAGGCAGAGGTATCAGGAAGGGAAGCGAGTGGTGGAATGATACGGTGAGAAAGGCAGTTGAGGAGAAGAGACAGTGTTTTGAGAGGGTTTTACAGGATGGTAGTGTTGAGGTATGGGAGAGGTACAAGGAGAAAAGGAGAGAACCAAAACGGAAAATTAGAGAAGCGAAATAAAGATGCAAACGAAAGGTGGGGTCAAAGGTTGAGTGAGAATTTTGAAGAACGAAAGAAGATGTTCTGGAAGGAGGTAAATAAAGTAAGGAAAGGAGGACAAAAGAGGGAAGAGTCAGTGAAAGATGCAAATGGAGAATTACTAGTGGAACCAGTTGAAGTGAGGAAAAGATATGCTGAGTATTTTGAATCTTTGTTAAATGCAAGAGATGGAAGAGAAGCAGTGATTGAAGCAGAGGTGGATGGAGATAGGTTACCCAGGCCACCCAGGTGGCAGGGAATGAATGAAAGGATTGAGGAAAATGAGGTGAAAGAAGCAGTGAAACAAATGAGAGCGGGAAAAGCAGAAGGTTTGGATGGTATTGCTGTGGAGTGTATAAAGAAGGGCGGAGATGTGATAATAGATTGGTTGGTGAGACTTTTCAATGTGTGCTTTGCTGTGTCAATGGTACCAATATACTGGAAGAGTGCATGTATTGTGGTGTTGTACAAGGGGAAGGGAGATCGGCAGGAGTGTTCAAGTTATAGAGGTATTAGTTTATTGTCAGTGGTTGGAAAGCTGTATGGCAGGGTGTTGAAAGAGAGGATAATAAAGTGTACGGAAGTTGCAATAGGAGAAGAATAGTGTGGTTTTAGGAGGGGAAGAGGGTGCGTGGATCAGATGTTTGCAGTAAGACAGTTATGCGAGAAGTATTTAGAGAAGTATAAGGAGATATTTTGGGCTTTTATGGACTTGGAAAAAAGCATATGATCGTGTGGACCGTGAAGCAATGTGGAAGGTGTTAAGGATTTATGAAATAGGAGGAAATTTGTTAGAAGCACTTAAGAGTTTTTATGAAGGGAGCAGAGCATGTGTGAGAGTAGGAAATGGTGAGTTGAGTGAATGGTTTGAGGTAAAGGTAGGTTTGTGACAGGGTTGTGTAATGTCACCATGGCTGTTTAATATGTTTATGGATGGTGTGGTGAGGGAGGTGAAAAAGAGAACTATGGGAAGAGGATTGGGTTTAGTAGGAAAGAATGGTAGAGATTGGGAGTTGAATCAGTTGCTGTTCGCTGATGACACAGCATTGGTGGCGGATTCTGATGAGAAACTGCAGCGGGTAGTCAAAGAGTTTGGTGTGGTTTGTGGAAGGAGGAAACTGAAGGTGAACGTCAATAAAAGTAAAGTAATGGTGTGTGTGTAAGTGTGAGAGTCCGAGTGTAGGGGGTGAGACAGTGAAGCACGGGAACGAGATGGCTTCAGAGATGGGGTCGTTTCGGGCCATGAGTGAGCACCGTGCCTCATGTGAAGGCAAGATGGCAGGTGCTCGTTGTACTCTACGTGCTTCACATGTCTCACTCCCTAGACTGGAACAAGACCTCACGGGCTTCACTGTTCATTGTAAAGCGGTGAATGTTAAGGCTCTCAGCCTATGCCCGAGAGGAAGTAAGTTGGAATATAGAAAAAAAAAAAAAAAAAAAAAAAATAGGGGAGAGCATAGGGTGAATCTAGATGTGAGGCTGGATGGGGAAATATTGGAACAAGTAGAGTGTTTTAAATATCTAGGAGGAACGATAAGCAGGAGTGGAGGTATGGAAATGGAGGTAAAACAGAGAGTGTGTGAAGGAAGGAAGGTTTTCGGAGCAATGGGAAGTATGTGGAAGACGAGAAATCTCGGAGTGAAAGTAAAAAGTGCACTGTATCAAGGAATTGTTGTGCCAACAGTGATGTATGGGGCTGAGACATGGGCTCTGAAGAAAAAGGAGAAAAGAGGGCTGGATGTGATGGAGATGAGCTGCTTGAGGAGTATGTGTGGAGTTACTCGTAGAGACGGATTGAGGAATGAAGAGATACGTAGAAGAGTGGGGCAGCAGGAACATTTGTCAGCCAGAGTGGACAGAAGGGTGCTGAGCTGGTATGGTCATGTTGAACGAATGGGAGATGAAAGGCTTACAAAGAGAATATGTGAGTCAGGTACAAGGGGAGATAGAAGGGCAGGAAGACCCCCATTGAGATGGAGAGACTGCATAAGAAAAGCTTTGGATGATAGAGGAATGACTATAGATCAGGCAGGGGAAGTGGTGGTGGACAGGAGTGAATGGAGAATGCTTGTGAATAGTTGAGTGAACACATGGTCATTTGGAGTAAGGGGTCGGGCGCAAGTTGGACTAGATAATAGTCCATCAGGTGCCTGGCCCGGGGAGACGATTAATATGAAGGGTGCGCCTGGAAGTGTGGTGGGAGGGCTTGTGGCTTTGGCTCCGCTGCATGTCTGCCTGCCGAGATCGGAACCTCTCCGGGTGGTCGGGGGCCGGGGGAGTGCTGGAGCGACCTTGGTGACCCTGGTCTCTGGATCTTCTCCTGGGTGACCTGGATGTGTGTGAATTTTGTGTTTTTATCTGTGTTTATTCGTTGTTTTATGTTGTTTTTGTGTTTTCCCTGTTCTTGCTCTGTCTTGAGTCGGCTACCCCCAAAATGGGGATTGGGCCGGAGCATATAGATAGATAGATAGATAGAATTCCCCTCCATACCGGCTATCACTCCTCCACATGTATCAAAATCCCCTCCTTCACCTCCCACCTTCAATTATCCCCTATTTTTCCTCTTATTACCATATTTATTGGTGTATTTATGGTGCCAATATCTCCAAGCCAATCCTAGTGTGTGGCGTTGCATGTGTCTATGCGTAGGAAAGACAGGGAGAGAGAGAGAGAGAGACAACCCTCACACCCTCAGTGTCTCTCCAGGCACCGAGAGGGAAGGATATATACGTCGAGGCTGCCTCACATTTTATGAATGACCGGTCGGAATATATTCGCAATTTTGACCATCCAAACACTATTCCCACTTGTTTTATTGTTGTTACATGTTACTATCTTCATATAAAACATAAAATAGGCGCATATGAATAAGTATAATAACGATATTTATCGTAAAATTACGAATTTAGGTGGGAATGGGGCCTTAAGGCCGCGTCATACAGAGGTCGACCGCGACCCGACAGAAACCCGAAGGCAATGACTTGCAAAGAAAATTCATACCACTAGGATACAATAAGCTGAACCACCTCATCCCCATATAGCTGAGGCAGAACAGAGGACACAGACAGTTTCTGTAGCTGAGGTCGATCATCCAAAATCATCATCACATTAACACCTTACGAGCGGCCTATGCGGTTTATTTATGTGTACCGCACAGCGGGGTGTTTTTAGCCAAAATAGGGCTGTTTACGTGATCATTTTCATGCCTAAATAAGACCCAGAACGTAAAACAAGTACCTATCCCTGAAAGGGCATAAACAGAGCTTTCGAATGACACCATAACGATCCTTGTATGATGGATAGTTTTCTTGCAATAACCGTGCAACGCGAGTGCAAAAAGCAGGTAATTCGGTACTTTCAGTACATAATTGAGTATGTAGCGAGTGAGAGAGGGAGGAGGGAGCTGAGATTTGTGTCAGTACGTTCGCCGCGGTGGTTTGGAGCAGTCATACGCTCGCTAGTCTCCTGCCACCACTTGTCTCTCTCTCTCAGCCACATTACGTGCTGAAATTGCCACTCGAGTTATGTCGAGCGCCGCCACATAGTCCAGCTTTATTTAACTCGACTTATGTTGCTCGCCGCTAAATAAGGGTTAAGTCGGTATCACACGTACGAGTGCTTTTATAGTCAACATTCGACGATCAACTTTGTTCTGGCAACGAACGTTTCAGGAATATTTTGCACTGGTATCGGAAACTAGACTGATGGTAGATGAATTTGGGTCACCGATATACTGTAAATGTTGACCTCCTAAGCTGCCAGGCCAGTGTTGAGGATAGGCTAAATGTTGAGGAAAAAGAGCTTGTGTGATACCGGCTTTAGCAGCATAGAGTAAGAATACCTAAGAGGGGTGTCTTGGAAAATCAGCCGTGTTAATAGTAGTTGGCCATTATTTACAGATTTGGCTGGAACCCTGCAATAGATGGCGGTAGCGCATAGCTACTCCCTATCGCGGGAAAATACTTCTGTCGTCTGTTTATTGACAGTTCCTCTCCCTTGCTGCAATGGTGTACACGTGTCTCGTGTAAAGTCTATAGAAACTCCTGTAACTTGTTTGCTATCACCATATCAGCCATAGTCATTATGAATACAATGATTTAAGAGTACACTGATATGCAAAAGCACTCCAAAGTATTGCCTACACTGAAATGTGAGCAATACTCCATTAACCACTCCAGTTGCCCACTGACCTCTGACCAGTGCGGACGTCCACAGTGACCGCTAGTGAACCTGTTTACCCCTTAGTGTGGTGCTAGTGAACATTTGTTAGTGAAACATGGCTTGTGTTGATGAGATTGCTACCTCCTCCCATATTCTCCAGCTTTGTCTTGCTTTGCAGGAAAGGCTGGACAATGTGGAGCAGGAGATTCAATGTCTAAAAGATGAAAACTTGGCCTTGAAACTAGCCATGGTGGAGAAGAAGAGTGAGGCTAGTTTTCCTAGGGATCGTGAAACTCCCTGGAAAGTGGTTGCGACAAGTGCAACGACCTGCAAGCTGAAAAGGGACCCACTCAAGACCAGCAACAAGTTCATCACCTTACCTGATGAGTGTGATGGAGAACAAGTGAAGGATAGCGAGGCTGGGAGTGTTTCCAGTGGCGAGGAAAACACGAGTAAGGGAGGTAAGGAAACTACAAATAAAGGTAAGTGTAAGCTTATCAATGTTGTTGGAGACTCTATGATTAGGTATTTAGGTGTCAATCTCTCCACCAAAGTTAGGATGCTGGAGTGTCTCCCCGGGGCAGGTATAGGTAGAGTTTGTGAGAGATTGGAGGACGTCATTGACGACTTTGGAGATAAACCCATAGTCGTACTTAGTGCAGGTAGCAATGACGTGGGAAAGCTTACCAGTGTTGAACTGCGTAAAGGCCGCGTCATACAGAGGTCGACTGCGACCCGACAGTAACCCGGAGCGGTTCGAGTGTATTCGGCCCAAAAATCGGGCGACATCGAGTATGATTCTGGTATGTTCGAGTCATTCTAGTCATGCTCTGGTCATCACCCTAAAGTTCGGATGAGTCGGCCAAAAGTTAGTGCATGCGTTAACTTTTGGGAAATCCTCGAGTGCGTTCGGGTCAAAAAACCGTTACAAAATCCTCGAGTCACCTTCGATTTACATTCGATTCGTATTCGGCTTACATTCTACCATATTCTGATCGCATTCGACCTATGCGAGTCACTTTCGAGTCAAAAAATTTAACTCGATTCATACCAGAATTGATCGAACCTAAGTGGACTTAGACCCGATGATTTAGACCGTAACCCGAATTAGACTCGATGCTCACTGGAAAATTCCTACATAAACTTGTTCGAACTTCTACTGTTCTCGATGCTGATCCGAATTTTAGGATGGTGACTGGATGGATACCCGAATACTACTAGAAAACGACTCGATGCATGTCCGACATTCCTAATTAGACTCGATGAATATTCGATCGTGATCCGAATGACTAGAATGTAAGTCGAAGGGTTGTCGAAGCCAAGTCGAATCAAACCCGAACGCGAGTCGATGGGCGGAGCCACGTGAAGCAGGCCCGTGTGCGGTTGGAGCGGCCCGAATTATCGTACACTGCCACCCCTGCACGGGCCCTATAAATTAGCGGGTGGGAGTCATTCGCTCCATTCCACACCAGTACCCACCGCCCACCACGTCTCTCTCGCCCACCACGTCTCTCTCTCCAACTCTTGTCGCCAACATGCCCGGAAACTATGGTAAAGGAGGCAAGGCAGTGAAGAGGCCCCGCAAATTTACCATGGAGTCTGTGGACCTGTTTGCCACCCAGCAATCCCAAGAGGAAAGCGAGGAGGAAGGAGAGGAGAGGCAGCACATCGACTCCAACCCTGTTTTCGACGATGAAAACCCAACCGAGGAAGCAGAGTCACAGTCTATTATTTTAACAAAGAAAGCCCATGTCCCTCACAAAAAGACCCACCCTATCGTGTCAACCGAAGGTGACAGTCCTTCGGAACAGGAAAGCGAGGATGATGACGCCACCCAAGATGACCTCACGCCACTCACCGAGCCACCTACCCAGACACCAACGACATACTCCGAGACGCCTACCCAGACCACGCCGCCCATCAACCCAGTACAACCTGTGCCGAAAAGGAGGAGAAGGACCTACGCCAGGCTCCCTGATCAGAAGGAGGTGGAAGTGGCTGAGTGGTATTCTGAGCAGGAGTTCCTGTACAACAGGAAAATGAGGGCCCACAAGGATAAGAACATGCGGGAGAAGACACTCGCCACGAAGGCAAAGGAGCTCAACATTGAAGGTTGGTTGTGTGCATTCTTATGATATAATAACCATTATGTTGAGTGATATTACTTACAAATACCAAACACATATATGTTTCTGGAATAATTTACCTGTGCCGTGCAAAGTGGATACATATTTATCATAAAGTTTGGCGTTAACATTGCTGGCGAATCTCGTTTTCGGAATTGAAATAACTAGGTAATATTTGGAGTTAATAATAGATAATGTTTCGTGTGCAGTCTTGCATTGTACTTCCCTCATATCAATGTGTGCAGTGTGGTTACCTGCCCAGGTGAACCATACTTATTCATGTTGACTGATAATAAATTCGGTTGTGATAATCTTTGTCCCCATACTATTTATATTTTGTACGTAATCACTCCTAATATATATTATTTAAATTTTTCAGTGGAAACACTCAACAAATGGATGGAAGGGATGAGGACCGGGTACGGGAAGCTTGACAAGATTCCCGTGTCTGGTTCAGGTGCGGTCCAGCTGACGGGAGACGCCTGGATCAAGACCCACTTCGCGTTCCTCAAACCCCATCTTGTGAAGTTGCCCACCAGAAAGAGCAAGGTACGTTTATCAAGTCTATTTCAAATTTATTTTTAATCAAAAATAAATGTTAAAGGTATAAATAAATATCTTGGTGCTGTTCAACATAAGATTTAATAAACATAAGTGACATAAATGTTTCACCATTATTGTTGGATGTTGTATAGAATGAAATCGAATATTAATATTGTCTAACATGTATAATACTTTTTTAATTATTTCTATGTATAAATAATAAGCTGCCCCCAGATTATTGTGAATATTTATTGCTATGTAAAAAAGACCAAATTAAATAACCATTGATATATATTATATATATATATATATATATATATATATATATATATATATATATATATATATATATATATATATATATACACTATATATATATATATATATATATATATATATATATATATATATAATTATATATGTATGAGTGTTGCTAGAAAATTATTTACTCTATAAATTGATGTTCAACACTGTCATAAACTAATAACCTGATACATTCCACAGCTCTACAAGACAACGACTGTGGAGGAGGAGATGGCTGACGACGTCGAGCCTGAAGGGGAGGACGGGCCAGAGTCAACTCCCACTCCAACCCAAACCACTGCTACCCAGGACACCGCGACCGGGAGCTCAGCCTTGGTGGCAACTCCCGGGTCATCTGGGTCCGATGCCACCCCCAGCCAGGCGCCATCCGCCCCACCCGACCTGTATGACAAGGTAAATATCATTATTATGTATCCAATGTTAACATGCCATCATAATTGAATCTCTCCACTCGTAAACACATACACCCACATGCAACACAAAACACCCCACCCTCTGTGCCTTCACTCAGCCACTCACTGACTGTCACCCATTATAGTATTGAACACATTTAATTGTACATTCGCAATTATGTAAATGTTTTAGTATATATAAAAAGAAAATGTTTCATACAATAAATCTATTATACATTTCGATGTATCATATATCGGTAATTAGTAACTTATTTGTTATCAATGCAGTAACGTTTATTAGGCAATATTAATGGTGCAGAGGTTATTTTGTCACGCATTATTGTAATGAAGGTACACTGCATTAATGTTTATGAAGTATTGTCTGATTCATTCTAATACATTTATTTTTCTCACACCGCTTCGTGAAGGTGAGAAGGAGCTGGACAACCTCTACCATGTGTGGCAGAGGAGCCACCAGGTGGACACCCCCGCAGAGGCGAGTCTGAAGCCCTACTTCAAGACACTCCAGACCAACATGCGTGACCTTCCATCACCCTTGATTCAGGCCTTCCAGCTGGACGTGCTAAGATTCTCCAATGCCATGATTTCCCACAACCAGGGCCTAGGACCCCTCCCACACTTCGCACCCCTCTCCCACCCCCAGTCCCCAAATCCTTCCCAACATCATCCCCAACGTCAGTATTATGAAACTCTCAATGTCCCTACCACTAGCACGTCCTACCACCATATAGGGAAAAAAAATCAACAGTCTCCAAACCAGCAGCCAGACACACCCTCTCAGTGGAAGGCCTATGGGCCTTCACGACCTTGTGCCACGCCCGTACAACAATCACCCCTGGACCCTGCCTTCTTGGAGACCATGCTGGATCTACCTCATTGACAAACCAATATCTCTACCTCTGTACCTCATTAATTATAATACACATTTATTTTCTTTGTTTGACTTGTGTTGTGCTTACTCCTAAAATTTATTTTCTATGTGTTACTTGTTCCTAAGGTTAATTTGCTTGCTTAATAATAATTAAAGGGAATATAAAGTTAAAATATATGATCGAGTAGATCACATGGGAATAGGATATAAAATTAAATTAAATTGAAAAAAAACAAAGAAAAACAGAGAAATGTGTCACATCCCAATATGATATATATTAAATTGACATTGAAATGTTTTGACCATGTTATTACTTTAAACAAATCAACAGCCAAGATCAACATCAACAAATAAGAAAAAAACAGAGAAATTTAACACATCCCAATATGATATAAATAATATTGACATTGACAACATTTGACTATAATTAAAAGTTAACATGATATTACTTTAACCAAATCAACATCCTTGAGCAACATGTTCGTGAATATTAATCAGAAAACAATATAAAAGTTTAACATATAAAGTGACATGGACATGCAGTCCAAAGTAAGGTAACAATTTTTTTTGTTATTTCAATTAGAGGCTTTGACCAAATATAATAATAATACATTAGGGGATTTATCTTAATGAAGTGAGACTTTGACCAAATATATTAATAATAAAGTAGGGGCTATATCTTAATGAACTTATATTTCAAGGATATATATATATATATATATATATATATATATATATATATATATATATATATATATATATATATATATATATATATATATATATATTATAACAACTTTATAACAGGTCTGAATATTTAGTGCTGTGATTCACTTTCGGGTTTGTATACAATATATTTATCAAAGACTTTGACACTTTTATAATAAGGCATCGAAGGGAGTTTGATATATGTCATTGCAATGACAGTATTGGGACACCTACGGCAGTCACTCTGCAACATTGTGCAACACTTATAAAACGGGTGTGGGATATTATGGACCTGCATATAGTGGAAACGTACCTTTTTACTAGTCCTGCCAGGCAAGGCACTGTTCAGGGCGGTTGTAGTACTGGGTCAGGTAGTCCCTCGTCACTTTGGCAGCGGCTGGTCCTCTCTGGCGCTGCAGTGGCTCCAAGCCATCCAAGGGGTCCCTCGCCCAGTCACTTTGGGGTATTTCAGGGCGACGAAGTCCGGCTTCTGGTTGGGGCTCACGTCGGTCGATTAGCATATTGTGGAGTATGCATGAAGCCAGGACTACCTTCTCCACGGTACTGGGGTGTACGTTGATGGTAGTCAGTAGGCACCTGAAGCGGTTGGCTAGCATACCGAAGGCATTCTCTACCTGTCTCCTGGCCCTAGACAGTCTGTAGTTGTAGTTTCTCTTGTCATCATCGAGCCCTCGGTGTGGGTGTGGCTTCTGCAACCAGTTCCTCATTGGGAATGCGTCATCACCAACCAGAAAGTAGGGCACTGGCTGGTCCTCCCCTGGGAATGGCTCGGGTGGTGGCAATCCTGCTGCTCCGTCCTCCAGGGCCTTCCGGATGTCAGTCACCTGGAATATACCACCATCAGATGCTGACCCGTTCGCTCCAACGTCAACGTACATATATTTTCCCAGGTGATCGACTATTGCCAGGAGCACAATGGAGTGGTAGTGCTTGTAATTGTACTACAAGGATCCGCAGTTGCTTGGAGGCTGTATGGCAATGTGCTTCCCATCAATTGCCCCAATGGTGTGTCCGAAGTCCCACCTATCCTTGAAGCCCTTGGTGACCTCCTTCCAACCTTCAGGTGTTGATGGGCACACTATTTGCTCCTCCATGTATTCCTGTATGATTGCGTCGCACGTCTCCCGCACTGCCAGTGATATCGTGTTGGCACCTACACGGAAGTTCAGTGCCATGCTCTTATAGGCCTCGCCAGTGGCCAAAAAGCGTAGTGTCATGGCAACTCGCAGTCCGGGCTCCAGGGGCTTCTTCCAGTTGGTCTCGTCCTTCTTGATCCTGGGTGTGACACGTTCGACAATCATATTAAACAGCTCCTCGTCCATACGCAGAAAGTATTTATAGGTAACCACGTCAGTTTCCTGGAGTTTCTTCAGCAACTGGTGGTAGTGTACGTGTGTTCTCGCTGTGCCACCCATGGCTTGACGCTGCAGCTTCAGGGTTTCCTTGGTCGTCGTGGCCGTCGAGGTTGAGCACGTTGGGGTTCACGTTCTTTGTCCATGATGGCACGGGCAGTAATCTGATATCTGAGGTTGGCATTAACTATCTCCTGCCTCAAGATTGCCAACTCCAGTGCCTCGTCATCCATCTCTTCTGGTCGTGATGGGTCCGGGAGGTTGCTTTCCTGTGACATGTTGTTGTGTTGGGTGCACTGTACAAATGAAGCTTGTGTGAGCACACCCTCTCTTTATTATAGTGGGGTGATGCATAACTTCAAAATCGTGTCATAATCTACTTATTCTAGTCACGTTCGACTTACATTGTGGTTTCATACCAGTTGGGTTCCTGACTTCGGGTGCGGTTCGATTTTCATTCGGTTTTAAGTCGGGTTACTTCGGGTGTGATTCGGTTTTAACTCGGGTTGGTATCTGCTACTCGGGTCACCGTCGATTAGCTTTCGACTCATGGTCGATTCAATTCCGTTCTACTTCTGGTTAGTTTCGAGTAATATACGGGATAACATCGACTCGTATTCGAGACGCATTCGAGTCCCTCGGGTTGCATTCGAATTGCTTTCTAGTCATAGTCGTGGTACGAGTCTCATTCGGGGACTTCGGGTGAATTCGGGTGAAAAGTGAAAGTCATTGCCTTCGGGTTACTGTCGGGTCGCGGTCGACCTCTGTATGACGCGGCCTTAATATCGTCGCCTGGCGGTAGGGTGTCCATTACACACAGCTTGCCTTTAAGGGGTTAACTCCCATCCATTCACCAACTCTCTGTAATCTCTCTTTTCGCCGAAATGTTGCATCTCTCTTGCTACTACAATAATCAGTGTTCCTCAGAGCTTTCCCAGTGTATACCACCTCCTCTACTTAGGGTACATGGTACCCGTCTTGTAACACAATCCCACCCCTACTCTGTGCAACTCTCCAACCCAAGAGTGAAATGCTATTCTCAGACTTTCTTCTATTCAACTGCTGAGCTATGGAACTCTCTCCCAGAATCAGTCTTAAATTTCCTTGCTTCTAACTTCGTGTGTCCAGGCATCTTGGCTCGAACGTCCCTTGATTTTGGCCCTGTCACTTTTTCAACTTTGGGGGAGGCACTCACTGCAGGGAGTTCTGCCTTTTGGCTCCCTCACTCACATAAAAAAAAAAAATATATATATACTGTATATATACAGTATACTGTATATATATATATATATATATATATATATATATATACACAGTAGCCTATATATACAGTATATACGCACGAGACAAAGTAAGCTAATGTCAGGTGAATGGTGATGTAAATTTGATGGCGATTTTAGTGTTGTTTGCGTTAATGTTTATATTGCATATATACTGTATATCTCCTGAGAATAAGTTACCTTATACCTCTCGACTCTCTCGAGCTGTCAACTGAAGAAATGCCGCGCGACTGGCGTAAATACTGCTATATTTAGCAGGGAAGAGGCTACATTGGCAACACTTTGGGTGCTCCTGCCGCTGGGAGGATCAGCTGATACTACACAATTTTATTTGTACTTTTATTTCGCGTATATACAATGGATCGAGTTACTGTTTATAATACCTTAGATTTAACACCAATGCTTACTAGAGGTATTCAAAATATAACCCACAGTGCGTGACATCAAGCATATTTTCAAAAAATGTGTTCATTTGGTCAGCGAAAAGTAGCACACAGCGCATGGCAATGTTTTGGAATTGGCCTCCCAGAGTCCCAGTCTTCTGCCCGACAACACCACCTGAAGGCTACTACGGTAACTACGCATTTATTATGGTCTATCATTCAGTAAAGATCTTTGGCTGAACAGGCAGTAATCTTGATTCAACAATAAACACGTGACAGTTGTGTAGGCTAACTTAAATATTTGGTCTGAGGTCCGGATCAATATTACTACATAATGTCCCGTACGGGACGGCGCTACAACGTGGAATGTCGATTTCCAGTTTTCTATTTGTTGAATATATTCTAAATCTTGCATATTAACCCCTTCTGTACCGGTGACGCCATTTTCATTTTTGTCTAACTATATTTAGAGGATTTTGTGCAGTAGGCCTATAAGAAGGATCTATGGTAGTACAAATGGTCAAGTTAGATAGTTGGAAGCCTATTGTGCACACCGCTTTGCTGCCTACTTCCTGGTGAGGCCGGAAGTGACGGTAGGTCTATAATATTTGTTATTTATCGGCATATAATATGTATTTGACGTAGGCCTATATGTGCTTTGTGTGTATATTTGGTCAAGGGGAGATTTTTGTTTTCATTCTAGGCTCCCTTCTCCATCATGTTTAGCTCCAATAGGTTTGACATTATAAGACATTCAACCCATTAGTTTGGCGAGATCTTTTTCCCCATTTCTTTGCCTATTAAGACCTTTCATGCCATTTAGCCTAGGTGTTGATTTGTTCCTGGCTAGCGATAATGAGCCTGTAATTTAGGAGGAACCGGCCATCGGCCGGGAAATTTTCTACCGAAATATGTAGCCTACACATTAATTTATCTCGAAGGGGGGTCTTGGGGGTGTTATGTTAAGCTTAATTGATACAGGTCTAGGGAGCAAACTAAGATTCTACCCTATTATGTTGCTTTTCCAAGCAGATGGAACAAATGAACAATTCTCTATAAGCAGAATGGTAGACTATAGGCCTAGCAATCCCCCGCATACCCGCCCATGTAGCGAGTATTGTTCGCACGTGTGGGGAGCTTCCACCCACACTGCACTTCTCGAAAGGGTAAAGTCAAAAGCATTTCGTCTTATCAATCACAATTCCTCTTTCCCTATAATCTCTACACGTCGCAATGTTGCATCTCTCACTCTTCTACCGCTATTACAATAATCAGTGTGCTTAATAGCTTTCTCAGTGTATGCCTCATTGCCTCCTCCCTTACGGAGAGTGGGGGCATCCGCCTTTCAACACACTCCCACCCCTTTTCTCTTCGACTCTCTAACCGAAGAGTGAACTGATTTTCCCAGTCTTCTACTCGACATGTAAGATTTGAAACTCTCCCTCAATGTGTCTTTCCCTCTTTCAATGACGTAAACTGCTTTAAACTCAGTGTGCCCAGACATTTTGACTCGGACGTGCCTTGAATTTGGCTCTCTACCACTTTCAACTTTGGAGGAGACACTTGTTACAGTCAGCTTTGCCTTTTATCTCCATTACAAAAAAAAAAAAAAAACCGGAATAAGGTTACTCAGCATGTCTGTCGGTGGGTTTCGTCTGTCTATCTGTCCGTCCAATATCTCCTCCTAGGGTTATTTATAGATATTTACAAAATGAGTATCCATGTATTTAGACCACCTGTGCGGATGTCAGTCAAAAATGAAAATTGATCTTACTTAAAGGTTAAGGTTAATTATAAAGGTCAAAGCTAGAGGTCCATTTTCAACTTTTTTACTACTCTTTCATTTTTCACCATATTCACCATGGTAGATGCTATATACTGTATATGATTAACATACCGACCAACTTTCAGCTAAATATTCATAAGGTTTAGGTCAAAGTTCAATTTCAGATTTGATAGCATTTCTTCTAATCTAATTGATAGATTTTCACCAAATGTTGCAACATTTCTAAAATGTCTAAACAAAAGACAACAAATAGGGGGAGAGCGGTGATGGTTCGGCCACTTTTTTTAAATATTTATATAAACTCAGGTTTGAGCAGTAGTATATCTCTAGTTGATGTTAAAAATGTTGCCTCGTTATTTGGTTCTTTAGCCTGATTATATCAAACCCTTAGCTCTTCACTTTTGAGCTATAGTTCCCTAAATACAAGTTTCTAAATCAGCCGAACCATCCCTACCAGTGGTGATGGTTCGGCCAGAAGGGTGGGATGGTACGGCCACGTGTATTAATTGGCATAATCTTAAATTATGTGAGTTGTATTGGCTAAAATCAAGAATTTATATATATTTTTTTTTTTTTATTGTGCTAAAATACAAAATTAGACTTCATAATCCAAATTAACCTTTGCATAATAATTTGCTAAATAAAATAATATTTTAAAACTGAATGAAGCTTCACCAGAATTATATATAATTTAGTTAGCCTCTTACTGTCTGCTTTAAAATAATGCATAATTGGCCTTATGTCTCTCTCTCTCTCACACACATGCACAACATTTGACTCCAACATCCAAAATTATATCTTCATAATTGTTCCAAAACATATACAGTATAGACCTACTTTAAACAAATAAAATTAATGAACATTATGGATAATTAACTTAACATTTTACTCTCTGCATAAAGTTATGCATAATTCGCATCATATATAGGCCTATCACTCTGTCATACACACATTCACTCGATCTTTATAATTATCTCATTCATACACCAGTTCTCTCTCACATATTCACTTCAATCTGTAGCCTACTGTACTTTCATTCTCTCTCAAACATTGTTATAAATCATAATAGGCATGTGTAACATTTGTTAATAGTTTGAACTTTATTTGACTCCCTCGAAGTTATGCATAGATACTTAATATAGGCTATTGCTTCATACATTGCTTCGTGGTTTCGATACTCTGGACTATCATTATTGTTACTTTGGCTGATAATGTTTGCTTCATAATACAATATAGCCTACCATAATTCGTACCGAAACTCAATATGCTTTGTAGTATCATGATTCGAGACTTTAGTACAAAGATTCATCTGTTTCAATAGTTCATATGCTTTGATCTCTTAAGTTTCATACCTTAATCATAATTGTTTATAGAGAACAATATTATTACTAGTCAGTTACATTGTAGCAGTCGAAGGAATAACATTAAACCACCACTACTGCTACCTCGTGTATCCTTATTCCTTCAACCCAATAATACAGCATGTAATTTATCAATAGATAAAATAAATAGATACATTTACATCTATTGTCCCCCTATATTATAGGTAAAGCGGGATGGTTCGACCACTGGCGAGCCGTCACCATCCCGAATCTTAATAGTTAATTGTTGGGTATGCTCAACTTTCACACAAGAGAGTTTAGCATTCGTTTTTTACGGCAATATCTTCTGCATGCAACACAGATTCGCCATAATAATGCATAACTCGCTGGTTGACATGCTCATGGAGGTAGAGCTTACGATATAAACTGAAAATATAACATAGGGGGTGCAAAAAAACACAAAATCTGATCTGCATCGAAAAGTGTGGCGTTTCAAACGCCGCGTTTGAAAGCCCGAAATTCCGTGTGACTACTGACTAACGTAAAGAAACTCTCGCACTTTCACGCAAGATCTCGCGGCCTTAGGTTCCATACGTTTCTCAGGAAATGCACTGTCCGAACCATCCAACCGTCCGGACCATCACCGCTCTCCATATAACAAGGATATATTACTAAAAGGTCAAGGACACAGATCATGGTAAATTTTTGGTAATTTTCTTGAAAAGGACTCGCAGCCTTATTAGAGAGTTTTTTTGGCCAATTTCTTTTGGCAATGGTAGTTTTGATGCTATTAGTTATAATTCCACTGTGGGAGAAACCCTATATAACCCCATTATCCAACAATCTTAAGATAACTCTCCCCGATAGTGGGGGAGGGCTATGAAGATCAGGGAAAATGTGGGGTTAAAGTAATATAGTAAAATAATGAAGACTAGGAATGTGTGAAATGCCAAAAATGCCACTTTTCCGAAATCCGAGCCAAGTTTTGTAGAAACTTGGCTCGGATTTTAATAATTTCAGAGACTCAAAAGAGCATTTTCTAAAAATCCGAGCCAAGTTTTGGCGAAAGTTGGCTCGGATTTTGCATAATTTCAGACACTCAAAAGAGCATTTTCTAAAAATCCGAGCCAAGTTTTGTCGAAAGTTGGCTCGGATTTTCAACAATTTCAGAGACTCAAAAGAGCATTTTCTAAAAATCCGAGCCAAGTTTTGTCGATAGTTGGCTCGGATTTTGCATAATTTCAGACACTCAAAAGAGCATTTTCTAAAAATCCGAGCCAAGTTTTGTCGAAAGTTGGCTCGGATTGTCCATAATTTCAGAGACTCAAAAGAGCATTTTCTAAAAATCCGAGCCAAGTTTTGTCCAAAGTTGGCTCGGAGTTTCCATAATTTCATAGACACAAAAGGTAACTTTGAAAATATGCAAGCAAAGTTTTGTCCAAAGTTGGCTCGGATTTTGCATTAATATCAGAGACACAAAGGGTCACTTTTTATGGTAACATTCAAGGAGATTACACCAGGACTCTTCTTCTTCCCTCTGACCAGGTATAGGCTATCCTAGTGTTTACTATCGTATACCCCTTTCAAAGGGGCCCTTTGAAAGGACATTAGCCTAACCTAACAACCTTACCTAACCTAACCTAACCTAACCTAGTATTATGGGTGCCTATAGCCCTTTGAAAGGACATTAGCCTAACCTAACAACCTTACCTAACCTAACCTAGTATTATGAGTGGGGGCTGCCACCCCCACACCCCCGCTATTTGACATCTTTTTGGTATTATGGGTGCCTATACCCCTTTGAAAGGACATTAGCCTAACCTAACAACCTTACCTAACCTAACCTAGTATTATGAGTGGGGGCTGCCACCCCCACACCCCCGCTATTTGACATCTTTTTGGTATTATGGGTGCCTATACCCCTTTGAAAGGACATTAGCCTAACCTAACAACCTTACCTAACCTAACCTAGTATTATGAGTGGGGGCTGCCACCCCCACACCCCCGCTATTTGACATCTTTTTGGTATTATGGGTGCCTATACCCCTTTGAAAGGACATTAGCCTAACCTAACAACCTTACCTAACCTAACCTAGTATTATGAGTGGGGGCTGCCACCCCCACACCCCCGCTATTTGACATCTTTTTGGTATTATGGGTGCCTATACCCCTTTGAAAGGACATTAGCCTAACCTAACAACCTTACCTAACCTAACCTAGTATTATGAGTGGGGGCTGCCACCCCCACACCCCCGCTATTTGACATCTTTTTGGTATTATGGGTGCCTATACCCCTTTGAAAGGACATTAGCCTAACCTAACAACCTTACCTAACCTAACCTAGTATTATGAGTGGGGGCTGCCACCCCCACACCCCCGCTATTTGACATCTTTTTGGTATTATGGGTGCCTATACCCCTTTGAAAGGACATTAGCCTAACCTAACAACCTTACCTAACCTAACCTAGTATTATGAGTGGGGGCTGCCGCCCCCACACCCCCGCTATTTGACATCTTTAGACAGATTTTTGGTGTATTAATACCAGTCAACTAACGTACTGAGGCCAACATCGCACTGAAGGACTACATCTTGATAATGTTGATTTGTTTATGCAGAACCAATACACAATATTGAGGACTTTGGGAATGGGGATGTGGGCATTTTCAAAGAATGTCTTTCACAGCACTAACATTATACCTACATCGTGATTTCCTGAGTGCATGGTGAACGTATTCTTTATTCTGTTTGTCACATCTAGGCTAAACTTCTTTTGTTGTCTATTTTCACTCACTTGCAATTCACTGCCACATGTACTACACTTACCAGTTGCCAAGACTAACTTATGCTGAACAAGAAAATCCCATGTAGCTTCCTTGGTTCGCAAAATGTCCCCCAATTTCTGACAGGAGAGACTACAACCTGCACAAGCGGCCATGACAGTTACAAATCTGCCGGGCTGTTTGACGTTTCTGTCAGCTGAGAGAAGGAATGGCAACAATATGCGCCGATTCGTGCGCAAGAGCAAATATAGGTAATAATACTAAAACTAGAAGGGAAATGGGAAAGAAAAATTCAAGAAAGGATTGAACAAATACCGGGAAAACTATGAAACATAAATACAAGCACAATGTAATGTTGCAAATGTGTATATTAGACATACAGTAACATCTTTGTAGAACATAACACTTTACCGTAGCGAGTGTACTCCATTGCGAACACGTCCGTAGCGGAGCTCTCAAGATTGCGGGAGTGAAGAAGAAGAGTTTGTTTACGCGCGGGACTATTTTTATCGACATAATCGAGAGTTACAAAACTTATCAAAACTATTCTACCACAACGGAATCTATGTGAGTATATTATAAGGATTCCATAGAGCTTCACTTTCCATAATAAATTATGTATAATAACGCTGCGAGTCTATTCCCTATAATTATGTATAATAACGCTGCGAGTCTATTCGGGATAATTATCAAATTTTTAAGGTCATTATATTGATAATATTCAAGGACACTAGTGCGGCGTTATGAGAAACAATTTATTAGGGAAAATAGGCACCAATAGATTCGCCATATTTTTCTCCATATAGTCCGCATGGAGGATTTTCGTTATCAACAAATTGAAAAATACCCACTTCACAGACAAATACACCAAAAATCTAAGTCAAAGCGGGGGTGTGGGGGTGGCAGCCCCCACCTATAATACTAGGTTAGGTTAGGTAAGGTTGTTAGGTTAGGCTAATGTCCTTTCAAAGGGGTATAGGCTAGTAAACACTAGGATAGCCTATACCCGGTCAGAGGTAAAAAGAAGAAGAAGAGTCCTGCAGTAGTCTCCTTGAATGCTACCATTATATTAACTTCTTTACGGTTTATTCAAATTTAACTAAATTAGCTGAAATCGTTGATCTTGATCTAAAAAATAATAATTGCAAATTATCAGACACATTCCACAGAGGTCAAGTTAAAGGTCGAAGGTCAATTCCAACTATAATTTTATTTCTCCTAAACTAATAAATGATTTTTCATCATGTTCATGGAAACATGATTTATCAATGAAATTATCAAATTCAAATAGACCTCATCTCATATTATTTATCGTTAACCAACCCATTATTTTGTTCACATAATTTGGTGCATGCACACCAAGGTCTTTGTTTAACCCGTTCTGTACCGACGACATATTTTTAATATTATTCAAGCTATATTTAGAGGATTTAGTGCAGTTTTAAGAAGGATCTGTGGTTGTAAAAAGGATTAAGTGGTATAGTTCGAAGCCTGTTAATTGCTGGAGGCCCTTTTGAAACTGAATATAATTGTCTAATAGTAGCCACAATAAAATTATAAGGATGTCGCCAGTACAAAAGGGGTTAAGAATATGATAGCGCTAGGAATAGGAAATGTTTAGTGCTTACTGAAGATTCACCAAATTTGTGGAGTTAGTGCTCTCTACATGAAAATAGTATTGACCAATTTTCAGTCCCAAACTCTGAAAGACAAAAAAAAAAAGTGGAAGCACAAGGTACAGTTATAGACAGATGAGGCAGAGACAAAATGTGTGGAAGTGCGACGGGATACGATGATGTTTTCGTGGGTTTGTTTATAGCTTTAAGGTATATTAAAGAGCTAACATAATTGCTAGAATGTTGTTAAGGGGGGTGACCTGCTTTTTTCTCTTTCTTGGTTGCATCCATTTGGCCCCATTAAGCCTACTGTTTTAAGATATATATCCCTATTCAGATGATTTTTTTCCTGGCGAGCGATAGTGAGCCAGCATTTTATGGAGAAATCCGGCTTTGCCGAAGAAATTTTTCTATCGAAAAATGTACAAATTTAGCTAGCTGTCTAACTCATTATCCAAAATATGGTAAACTTATAATTGTAGTAAAGTCCCGTACCAAGGCAGAAGCAAAAATGTTAGCCGGCCACCAGTGTGGTCTAACAAAGATACAAAGCAAATATTCAAGGTACCTTTGAGAAACTGAGTCGAGTAGTTCCACCAGTGTCTTACTCCCTCAAGGCAATTTCTCAGTATAATATAATCCCAAGTCTTCCAGATATCCTCAGCCAGTGCCTTTATATATCTTTCCAACTGTACCACTTCTGGATTTGGCTAGGGTTGTCTTACCAATTCCGTCGTTCCTTCCGGCTGCGCATCTCGGGTCTATGAGGGCGGTTTTGCGCAGAGGAGGGTGTATGTCGATGGCGGTAGCCCCTCTCAGAATCCGCGCCACGGCGGTGGTGAGTCTCTGGGCAAGATGGGCACGTGGGGGTTTTGGGTTTATGGAAGGTTTTCTCCCCTGGGTGCTGTGGTTGGTGTTCTTTGAGTTCACTGGTGGTGCTGGAGGTTGATCTTATTAACCCCTTCTCTACCGACGTCTTTTTAGCTTTATTCTGGCTACTATTAGACTATTATATTACGATTAAAATGAGCCTATAGCAGTAATAGTCATCGAACTATCTTACTTAATCCTTTTTACTACCGCAGATCCTTCTTAAGCTGCACAAAATCGTCTAAATATAGCAAGAATAAAATTAAGAAGACGTCGCCGGTACAGAAGAGGTTAAGTCTTTTCCTGGTGTCAGGGGACGTGGCGAGGGGATGGTGGCTACCCGAGTCTGCCGGGGTGAGGAGGCTCTTGTGTCCTCATGTCTCGGCGGCGTGGTGACAGGAGTTGTTTCTTTACTGGTGCTTTCATTTCCTCCTTTGATTTTCTCCCCTATCTCATATATATATATATATATATATATATATATATATATATATATATATATATATATATTCTTTGCCTTCTTATGCATCAAATCAACCAAGCTACAGACCAACATGGTGAAACACATACAATAGCACTGGATATATCAAAGGCATTTGATAGAGTCTGGCATCAATCCTTATTGTCGAAGATGTCACACTACGGCCTTGCATCATTAGTTCCACTAATTTCTTCTTATCTTCATAACAGAAAAATATGTGTAATGGTAGATGGCCTTTATTCTCAATTTCACTCAATAAATGCTGGTGTTCCCCAGGGATCAGTTTTGGCCCCAACTCTGTTCCTCATTCATATCAATGATCTCATATCTACCACTCATAATAATTGTTATGCCCTGTTTTTCTACAGGTTTAACTTGGGTAATGTGAGTTCTGAATGACTGGGTATAGAAGGCTGCATGCACAATACAAGGTATGAGGAATAGAGAACACAAAATAAACACACGGTAACACGACACAAGTTCACGTTTATTGAAATAAAGAAATAAAGAGCATAGAAAGATAGTTATATTCGCACAAAACAAATGATAGAAGGGAACTGCTAGCATTTGCGGATTTGGATGGAGCCTAGTCTCCCACTTCCAACGTTCAGGTATATTCTTCTGATCACGGGTTTAATTAGCAAGTTTATATTTTACTGGAAGACCTCAATATATTCGTATAATTCAATGTCACTGATTTTACCTCTTGCTGGCTGGTCGCGTGCCCACGTAGCAACTCACAGTTAGGATTAGACGCGTATATTATAGAACACGGAAATCTCTAGCAACCTCATGGGGGTACTGAACTAAGTTTGATATTCTTAAGGCAGAAATATGTAGAACACGAATCAGTGGGCGAACGTTAGATATCACTAGAGTTTTAATATCTGAATAAGGTAATTACGAGAGTCAAGGTTGCCTGTTAATAATAAAACACTGATCGCTTAGTACGTCCCAAATGGAATGGTTAAATATGAATTACACTGGGCAAGGTCTTAGCCACTTTATAGAAAGTTAATAGGTGAGTATCAAGCTAGTACTATAACACTTAGTACTAGTAACATGAATCTTGAATAGTATGGGTAGATCTGGTCCTGGTTATCTTGCTTCCGGTGATGTTGGGGGCTAACGACTGGTTCCTCGGCCGTCCAGATGGTCCAAAATGTAGGAAGTTCTCAAGTCGGATCTCTTGATGATCGTTGCTGGCTACACACTTATATACCCACGAATTTGTGTGAAGGTTATAAGGTGCACGTTAGGACTTGTACATGGACAGATGCTTCTATCAGTCTTCTCTGCCACGGAGTCTGCCGGATCTGGAATCTCTCAACTCCAGAACAACACAAGGGCAGAGCTAGAGGTAAACTGCAGGGTAGTGACCACTGGTTGGTGTCTAGCTTTCAACTGATTTGACTGGGGGCGGGAGTTAGATTTATAGGCTCGGTTCTGGACCCTGTAGACAGTAGGGATCTCGAGTCTTATGGACTTAATTGAGCTCTCAATAGATATGGGGACTAGGTAAGATGGTATTTACTGTTGTGGCACAGGGCGATAGGAAGCCTTTATATTTTCATATAACTGAGCCTTAGTAAGAGGTACTATTTTGGCTATACTGGACGTATTTAGGGGAGAGAGACTGGATCTACTTTGCGAGGAGGATGGAGACAGCTGTGATAGGAGCGTCTCTCTAGATTGTTCAATCTTCATTCTATGGTATAGCTGAGGTGCTAATTTAGTGATCAGAGCATGCAAGAAAGGTAAATGGTTTATTGTGAGGTAATAGAGGTTAGTAAAGGTGTTAGTCATTCATGGTTAGTTCATTGATAGGAAGAATTCCTGTGCTACCTGGCAATGACTCGAAAGTCAAAACAGGGGCCAGGTATACCTCCGCGGGGGTGGGGGTCTCCCTCCTCGGGTGGGCAAAAAGGGGGAGCTGGGCTATAGTCGTGATATAGTCGTCCGGCGGCTGTGGCTAGGGGCTTGCCATATCACCAGTGTTTGTAATAACCCTCTGTGTATGAGACAGATGTGAGTGTCTTTAATACCAAAACCGAAGGTGCCTTAGCTAGCTGGTTTTACTCGGCTGGTTGTTAATTGTAGGGTTTGCTGGATATGGTGGAGACTGGGTTGCTAACTCTGCCACATTTATCTGGAAGTATGACAATAGAAGTTAGTTACTGGCGGGGCGGCTAGCCTCGCACCGACGACCATTGGGTGCAGGGTTGTGAATGTGTTGTAAGAGAATAGATGGCATGCAAGGGGCTAGTAAAGTTCTAATGTTGTTCTGGCCTACTAAGTGAAGGTAGGCTGGATAGGAGTATATATAAAAGGTTGGAGAGCGTTAGTAACGGACAATTCAATGATCTTCAAGAGGTATGAGAGAGAGGCTAGGTCGGACAAGAGTCGAGAAGCGGGTGTCTTAATGAGAGGGGGGGGGGGGGGGGAGAGTTCAAGGGCTACAGGGAAATTTTGCCCCTAAGGTCCCTGGGCGTGGGGGTGGCATTAGGCTACAATTGATATGGAAGTTTGAAAAGGCAGTAGAATACGTTAGCCAAATGCTACCGGGGAATGCAACTATGGGGTGGTATATGAGTCTGGAAAAGATAGAGTTATGTGATCAGTCAGAGGGTTATGGATACTATTAGTTGGCCCTGGGAACTGCGTTTTCTATTAAATATAAAATACTAACCACAGCGGCAGTTCGTAGGGGTACTTAGTTATTGTTTCGGGGTACTTATGACAGATACTGGTAACCAGGTTATCTTATACAATCTCTGGTTGGGGTAAGAGGTGTAAGACACGAAATAAATTGGCGTAGTGTGGGCTGTGGATACGAAGGAGGCAAGGGGAAGACGTATGACAATTGTGGAAAGTAAATGGAAAAAGGTGAACACAATGGCGGATAAAAATACTTAACCTAAGGATTGCATACATAGATTTATGGGGCGATGGGTCTTCAGAAGCTTAGTCTGGCAAGACAAGATGTTAGGGAATGTTAATATTAATACTTAGTTACTAGAGGAGCAATGCAAGGGGCGACTGAGCACGGGTTACATATATCTATACTCGTCATGGAAAATGATATAAGAGGTCTAGGGACAAGCGTGGGTGTTTGAACTTCTAAGATATATAACATCTACTTCTCGGATGTAAGAACATACATAGATATATTTATGGCTGTCTGATGTGTTGGCATTGGCTCAACGTCGGGACAGGGCATGGGTGTTTTTAATATGAATGTATATTCCTGTTCATCTTCTTTGTAGTTAATAAGTGTAGGACACGAGGGGGTTAGTGTACGTGAGGTGTGGAAAATGGTCGGTTTAGAAAAGGTAAATGGGTGTGTCCTGGAGCTGTTTAGCCCTGCGGGCTTGGGCCTGTCTGGAATGGCGGGCTCGGTCAGCTGGTCCTTTCGTTCTGTGGACCTTTCTTCCGGGTGTTTCTGTGTGGTGTTCGCTCGTGGCTTCTGTGGTGGGCTTCTTGTTCTGGGGCATTTTACTAATCCAATACATTCCTACGCAGATGACTCAACACACCACAGTTCTTTCACATTTACCAATTCTTTCACCCAACCCGATCTTATAAATTCAAAAATTAACACTGCAATTTCTCTGAACCAGGACCTTTCTAGAATTAATGAATGGGGACAAAATAATCTAGTTTCCTTTAATGCACAGAAAACCAAGTACATTCAATTTTCTAACCGACAGAATCTCACCGACTCCCATATATTTTTTAATGATGTATAATATTCCCACTTCCCCTAGTATTGACATTCTCGGTGTAACATTAACTACTAACTTGAGCTGGACACATTATGTTAGAAGCATTGCTAAGAATGCCTCTAAAAAACTGGGACTCCTGTACAGAGTTCGAGAATTCTTCACTGACGAGCAGTTGGCCGTAATATATAAAAGTCATGTGCGTTCTCAGATGGATTACTGTTCACCTCTGTGGGGTGGAAGTGGAGTGGTTGCATTGAGGCAGTTGGACAAAATTCAAAATAAAGCTATTAGATTAATCAATAACCCTGCAATCACACAGGACCTTCCTACATTATCCATACGAAGAAACGTTGCATCCCTTGCATTATTCTACAGATATTTTCACAGCAATTGTTCCGAGGAACTTGCTTCAATTGTGCCGCCTCTCCACATCTTTCCCCGTACAACTAGGTCAGCTGAGAGCGCCCATGAATTTACACTTTCTCCTCCACAATGCAGAACTTCTGCTTATCAGAATTCATTTATCCCCAGAGCTACTACTCTTTGGAATTCACTTCCCTCGAATTGCTTTCCACAAACTTACAATCTACAAATGTTTAAATCCAGTTGTTACAAACATTTTATGAATGGAGGATGCCTTTAGGCACATGGACCTTTTTGTTTTATCTGTGTTTTTCCTTCCTCTGTTCATTGTCTCTTAAAAAAAAAAAAAAAACCACATATATATATATATATATATATATATATATATATATATATATATATACAGTATATATACATAATGTATATATATATATATATATATATATATATATATATATATATATATATATATATATATATATATATATATATACAGTATATATATATACAGGTATATATATACTGTATATACAGTATATACTGTATATATATATTATATATATATATCTATCTCTATCTATGTATATATACCGGTATATATATATATATATATATATATATATATATATATATATATATATACAGTATATATACAGTATATATATAACAGAGGATAACATTATCCCCGACTTACCTGCCAACCCTCTACCACCCATGACTAGAGTACCAGATCAAACCATCGGCGTTGCTAGCATAAGAACCTGCAGTGGCAACCAGAGGAACCGAGTAAACAACAAACACAGCAAGGGAATTTAACCCTCCCGAAAACTCCCCAGGGTTTGAGATGCCTGGCACGGGTCCGAACCCTGGTTAGGGACACGTATGTTTTTACCAGACCCGCACGCTAACCGGCTGTAGTACCACAGACTTATAATAGGATAGTAACCTTAGTTCTCCTCGAAAGAACCAGGTGATAGTCTCGTGGTGATTCACGTGATGGGTTTATTAGACTTCGCCATCAAACACTATTTTACACTATCCCAGACGTAAACTCGGGTAGTACAGTATTGGAGTTGCAGGTACAGGGCATTACACTACATCCTTCTTTAACACCTTACGAGCGGCCTATGCGGTTTATTTATGTGTACCGCACAGCGGGGTGTTTTTAGCCAAAATAGGGCTGTTTACGTGATCATTTTCATGCCTAAATAAGACCCAGAACGTAAAACAAGTACCTATCCCTGAAAGGGCATAAACAGAGCTTTCGAATGACACCATAACGATCCTTGTATGATGGATAGTTTTCTTGCAATAACCGTGCAACGCGAGTGCAAAAAGCAGGTAATTCGGTACTTTCAGTACATAATTGAGTATGTAGCGAGTGAGAGAGGGAGGAGGGAGCTGAGATTTGTGTCAGTAGGTTCGCCGCGGTGGTCTGGAGCAGTCATACGCTCGCTAGTCTCCTGCCACCACTTGTCTCTCTCTCTCAGCCACATTACGTGCTGAAATTGCCACTCGAGTTATGTCGAGCGCCGCCACATAGTCCAGCTTTATTTAACTCGACTTATGTTGCTCGCCGCTAAATAAGGGTTAAAGGTGGGTGTGCATGCAAAATTAAAATTAATTTATAATGTATTTAAAGAGATGTTTAGATCTCCAGTAATCAACCTGACTACTCCTTTGTCAAAACTAATCTTTAATATTAGAGAACAAATCAAAAATAGATATTGAATTGCGACCCCTTTCAACTAGTACTCACGTGAGGATGTGACGTAGGCCCAGGCCAACATTTGGGAAGTAAACATTAGCAAGTATAGCAACAATGGTGAATAGGTGTGCTGTTTTCGGGTGTAGCAACATCCCTGGACCAAACATAGCACTATACAAGTTTCCAAGTGATCCATACCATTGTAACAAATGGGTGAAGTTTATACAAAGAACCAGAGTGTGGGAGGCAAAGCCCAAAACAAGCTTCATATGCAATGGACATTTTCGTGATGAATGCTTTGACAATAAAGTGCAGTGGAGTATGGGTATGGCTAGATGCTTACTGCACCTATGGCTTTCATATTTCTACCACATGTACCTTACCCTTCTGGCTTCTTGCCACCACCAAGACAACTCCCTCCCCCCACCCACTCACTGACTATCGGTCGCTTCACAAAGAAAAAAAAAGGAAAATATGTGGCGGCGAAACGACTGAACCAATCGGTTCCATATTTGTGTGACAAGTCCCCTACCCTTCTGTCTTCCCCCCACCTCCCTCCCACCACCCACTTCCAGCGTATCCGTACGAAGAAAAGGAAAAAAAGGAAAATCCGTGGTGGCGAAAGTACCTCACCAATCGGCTTCATATTTGTAACACAAGTCAATTACCTTCTACCTTCCCCCAACCATCCCCCAAACCACCCTCCCACCTATATTTTCCAATACCATAAAAGTCACGGTGTTTACTCTGAAAATTTCAGCTACATTCGCGACCATAGGGGACCTGATTTCTGGTGAAAATGGACAAGGGGAGTGTTTTTCTTTACCATTATCCTTCCTTTCTCACCCAACTTGATAGATTTAGCCAAAAAAATAAAAATACAAAATACTCTGGCACTGGCAGTGACACAGCTTCACTAATTAGCTGGCACTCAGCGGGTTATACCTAAAAGCTGATGCCATACCCACAATTTACCCTTCAGGTACATGTGCTACAAGTGTTCCTACAGTGTCATCAGAGCAGAGACCAGCTGCAAGGAAGCGTCAAGTCCAAGAAGTGAGTGATAGTTTTTTGGGGTGGGGAAATTTCCCTGTAGGCTACAGCATTGGGTACATCTTTCCATAAAGTACGGTAGGCTACCGGGCATTAGCGAATTATGATATTTTAGATAGCCTAGCTAACTAGCTTAGTGACAGAAATAGAATTAGCCTAGGCTAGTAAGATCAGAAATTAAGGAAAATTTGCATGTAGGCCGGTGGCCCTAGTCTAGGCCTAAGTGCTTGCCAATTTCAGGAGTCAGGAGAGTGGATAATAATAGGCTAACTTAAGCCTAGCCCAAATTATACAGTCAGCGTCGATGGATATAGGCCTAACCTAGGCTAAAGAAATGTATTGGCTGAAATTCAACTACTAGCAACTAGGCTAACAAAAAAAACAAAAAAAAACAGTGAGTGGCGCAAACATTGTTGGGAAGGATAATTAGTGACCAGGCGTATGGTCATCATGTTTACATAAGTCGATCGCCGCGGTTAAGTTCCTGTCTATTTTTACGGCGATTTTTTCTGTTATTTGCACCCTGTTGGCAATGTAGGCCTATATGATGATGATAATAAGTCATGGAGGCATGAGGGGCGGGCTTTCATTATTGTATCCAAATGCAGTCAAAATAGGCGGGGACATGATCGCTAGCGTCCGCCGCGGCTCCGAGTAGTGTAAACAAGGCGGGCGGTAATTACAGCTGCTTCTCCCTCCTCTCCTGCTGCTGGATCTCGTCCTACAGGTTCATACATATAAGCCTGGACACCACCAATATTCATCACTTGAGGTTCTTCGCCATAATCACGGTTATCACTCTCAGTATTGGCAAACGAATCGGAACTACTGTCACTATCCTCCATTTCCACCTATCAGAAGAGCTTGTTGTGTTGCTGGGCATACGTCATCAGAGCGCTTAAACTCCGAATCCAGAAAAGTGTCACCCATATCCCATTTTGGCCATTATATAAATAATTAAGCCATTGTAGCAGAAAATATTGCACCAAAAGCTATAGTGCACACTGCCGGTAATGATTGTGGAGGAAAATAATAGCATACACACCCACCTTTAACAAGGCTAGTCCCTAGCCTATTTAAGGTCATAAGATATCGTAGCCATATCACCTCAGCAATCTCAATATTCTTAGGGTCCGCGTGATGGGTGCTCTGTCTAGCTACCAGATCACATTCCGTGACTGCCACCAATGAAATGCTGGGTGTACGAAGGGAATTTAACCCTCCCGAAAACTCCTCAGGCTTTGAGATACCTGGCGCGGGTTCGAACCCTGGTTAGGGACATATATGTTTTTACAAGACTCTCGCGCTAACCGACTGTACTACCAAAGACGTATAATAGGATAATAAGCTTAGTTCTCCTTGAAAGAACCAGGTGATAGTCTCGTGGTGATTCACGTGATGGGTTTATTAGACTTCGCCATCAACGACTATTTTACATTAACCCAGACGTCAACTCGGGTAGTACAGTATTGGGGTTACAGGATTTTTGCGGGTACAGGGCATGACATAATTATATATATAAAGAGAGAGAGAGAGAGATTTGATTCCTAATTCTTCCTCATTCTCATTGATTTGTCTTGATTTGAGTACAACCTATTGGTTCTAACATTATTATAGTACACTGTAAATATGGTCTGTTGACTGAAGTGGTTAACTGGCATTGAGGGTTGTCATGGTGAGGACCGAACATGTAGTGAGTGAGGCCTACTACTACTACATGGAGGTCACGTAACTCTAGCCACCTCAAGGTCACTATTATGTCCAGTCAATAGACGGAGGCGGATTTTGTGTACAGTTGGCCAAATAAGTCATGTTGCCACTGTCATTACGTTTTGCTCTCTGTGAGCTGTATTAATGTCTGTCGGATGTTGACTAGGGTGTATATAGATAGGATTATTTTTGTATATCTCACTCGAAACTATGAATTAATGCTTAGATAGTGTTTATACCAATTATTGATAGAAATATACTTGGTGCAGCGACATCACTTATTTAGCCGACTATACAAGTCAAGTGGCTTGAAAGGAGGCACTGATGCTTGTTGAGCTAATTCAAAAGCTTACATTTGCTTAACGATGCCATCCAAGATTAACAGATAAAACAAAGACTTTAAATGACATTGATGGGGCCTGGACAGTTTTTACAAGTCCGCCATGGTCCACATCAAGCCATCACTCAAAACGGGTCGGACAAAAACTGAGATGACGGGGGATGAAAATATTTCAACCCTACCTACCAACCATCTACTACCCACAACAAACATCGCAGAGCAACCAATCCGCATTGCTTCCATAAGAACCTGCAACGGCAATCAGAGACAACAACGACAACGACAGGAGAAGAATAAAGAAGGAAAACGCGGCTCGTAAGGCAAACTACGATAGCCACCTTGGACCAAAGAGAGAAAACGCAATTCAGACCAGAAACTGCGATAGCCGCCCAGACCAACACTTGGACGCAAAGGACTCCAGGAACACAATGCTACTTCATCACCAACCCCTGCAATGTGCCCCTGTACAGTATCAACAGCATAGTAAAGTGAATATTAAAAGGCAAACTAAATATTTAAAACCACTGCTAACTCATCACAACCATGCAAATAGTGAAGAAATGAACAGGCAAGAAATAACAGAACAGCCATGTCATACTCAATTATCCCTCAGATCCAACACAAGCCAAATATCCAAGTTCAATCAATGCCTGCATCATCCTCAAGTAATCCCCAAGTCAAAACAAACCTTAGTGCGACCGGCTCCCTGAAAGAAAACAAAGCCAGAGTATCAACCATGCCCCGAAACTGGGCACCCAAAGTGCCGACAAAAACGGAGTCACTATGCGCGTTGAACCAAGTTATATCAAGCACTCAGCCTACTGGCTTATCCACCACTTTGGGTTCTGAACTCGGAGTTCCCAAGTTAGAAGGGAAAATCAAAAGTAGACATCTTGGTGAAGAACTTCATTCTTTATATCTTCTAGCAATCATCCACACTTAAGGAGGCTAGAATATAATTCAATTGGAAATGTCTCCAAATGTGTGTTTCCAATTGAAACCCAAGATCTCGTATAGAGCAGCCTCTTGAGTCTTTCTCATGATTTCGTACTCACAGACAGGGACGAGATTGAATCATTGGCTGCTATATCTTTTGATCAGATCATAATAGATGACGCAAGTACTTTCGATGCAAGCATAGTTAACACCATTCAGCCTAGGCTTGCATCACTCTACCCCTTCGAGGTTCAGGATAGTAGTTTCATTAACTGTCCACCTATGCCTGGAAATACCTTAAGTTTACCAAGTGTAGGGGATCCTTTATTGTCATCCTCCAGGCTCAGCGTGAATAGTGATCAAGTGCGTTGTGCCGAGACGAGAGAAGGTAGAGAGAGAGCCGAACGAAAACTGGAATTGTTTGGGCCCGAACCTAGCTCGGAAGTGTGAAATCCCAGGTCTCTGTAGTCAAGAACCAAGACAACCGTGCCTACACCAGTGTGCTCCAAAGTCGCTCTACCAGTGTCTACTCTCTACTCAATCCTTTAAGTGTTTTCTTGTTCGTAATAGTAACGATGATTTTAGTGAGGGTCTAGACTGAGGTATGTTAACATTCACAGTGTTAACATAAATTAAGAAGATTTTCCATTCTTCCCTTCTTTATTTATTATTCGTCGCTCTGTTTCGGGAGAACAATAATTATACACTTATATCGTGAAGAAAATATTCATATACTTCTTGGAATACAGGCTCCTGTATTCTTCGACGTGGAAATATTATATATGTTTATCCGGTTATAAAGACCTACACTTACACGTAAAGCATGAACAGTTATTCAGACCTGAGATTATACGCTACGTGTCATCTGGGTACAGGTTTAATAGTGAAAGTTCAGTCGCGAGTAATTGCTCCTCAATCACGTATAGATGACTATTATATTATCTACACGTTTATGAAGTTATATTTCATATTTATTACTCTTCGAGTTATTACAGTTTAAATACTTATTCAAGTTACTTTAACTTATTGTTCGTTTAGAAATCAAATATTGTCTTATTGTCCATACTTATTAGTGCTACACTTATAAAATCGCAGTAACTATTATTTACTTACATTCAAGTCATATTTGAGAGCTTTGTATGTTTATTTCAGGACTTTATTTATTGTGCTTTGAGACTTATCCTCTCTGTGTGTTATTATTCATAAGTTCATTTGTAACATTATTATTCTTTATATATGCATGTTATGTTTACTTTTCCAGAGACATACTGAGATTATACCCTAGCTATTAACCCGTCAGCTGCAGGGAGACTCTTAACCCTCTCACGACCATATGACGAAGAGGTTGCCAGATTAGTAATAATAAATAGAGTTCTCTCACACTTATAATTACCTCTCCAAAATTACTTTTCTACCCACAGCTAACTCAAGGACAACTGCAGAGGTTGAAGTAACTAAACTAAAGGTTTCTAAATACCCCTAATGGTAACAAAGGCTTTAACACCTTACGAGCGGCCTATGCGGTTTATTTATGTGTACCGCACAGCGGGGTGTTTTTAGCCAAAATAGGGCTGTTTACGTGATCATTTTCATGCCTAAATAAGACCCAGAACGTAAAACAAGTACCTATCCCTGAAAGGGCATAAACAGAGCTTTCGAATGACACCATAACGATCCTTGTATGATGGATAGTTTTCTTGCAATAACCGTGCAACGCGAGTGCAAAAAGCAGGTAATTCGGTACTTTCAGTACATAATTGAGTATGTAGCGAGTGAGAGAGGGAGGAGGGAGCTGAGATTTGTGTCAGTAGGTTCGCCGCGGTGGTCTGGAGCAGTCATACGCTCGCTAGTCTCCTGCCACCACTTGTCTCTCTCTCTCAGCCACATTACGTGCTGAAATTGCCACTCGAGTTATGTCGAGCGCCGCCACATAGTCCAGCTTTTTTTAACTCGACTTATGTTGCTCGCCGCTAATTAAGGGTTAAAGTATCCCTAATAGGCTCAAAATTGCGTCAAGAATGTGAGAGGGTTAACCCAGCAAGTGCTGCAAGACTTATATAAGTTTCACTGGTGCGCTGCGGGAAGCCTTATATAATCCAAGGCCTAAAAAAAAAACATTTAAATCAGCCCTGTATAATTTTAGTTTTTTTTTGTGTTTTTTTTTATTGCCCCTTGGCCATGCCAAATATCACTCCTCCACATCCCCTCCTTCCCCTCCCCCCCCCCTTCAATTATCACCTATTCTCCCTGTTATTCCCTTATTCTTAGGTATATATTTGTGCTAACATTAGCGAGTTGATAGCAGGGTGTGGTCGTCTGTGTTACCAAGCGTGGGAAAGAGCGAGAGAGAGTCTACCACGCAACAGTGTCTCTCCAGCCGTCTTCATGGCTGGCTGGCTGGCAGGCTGGCTGAGCCATACGTTATGTAACTCCCGGCCTCTATCGACGATTTTGACCATCCAAACGCTGTTTCCACTTGTTTTATTGCTGTAACAGGTTATTATTACCTTTATAATCAACGTAAAATAGGCGCATATGGATAAGTATTAATGCTATTTATGGTATGATGACGATTTAAGTGTAGGAAACACTCTAAATACCTCCGCACAGGGAGGGGTGGCCAATACCCCCCCTGCGCACTTAAGAGGTTAAGAGGTTTTACTGGGCGACTGCAGGGAGACTTAAGATCCTAGGCCTAAAACAACTCTTAACCCTTTATTAGCGGCTCACCACTTAAGTCGTATTTAATAAAGCTGGACTATGTGGCGGCGCTCGACATAACTCGAGTGGCAATTTCAGCACGTAATGTGGCTGAGAGAGAGAGACAAGTGGTGGCAGGAGACTAGCGAGCGTATGACTGCTCCAGACCACCGCGGCGAACCTACTGACACAAATCTCAGCTCCCTCCTCCCTCTCTCACTCGCTACATACTCAATTATGTACCGAAAGTACTGAATTACCTGCTTTTTGCACTCGCGTTGCACGGTTATTGCAAGAAAACTATCCATCATACAAGGATCGTTATGGTGTCATTCGAAAGCTCTGTTTATGCCCTTTCAGGGATAGATACTTGTTTTACGTTCTGGGTCTTATTTAGGCATGAAAATGATCACGTAAACAGCCCTATTTTGGCTAAAAACACCCCGCTGGGCGGTACACATAAATAAACCGCATAGGCCGCTCGTAAGGTGTTAAAAGGCCCCAGTAGCACTTGAAACATTTTTTTCCCTTCATATCTCGTATCACTTCTCCACATCTGTCAAAGTACCCTCCTTCCCCCCCCCCCCCTTTCAATTATCACCTATTTTTCTCTTATTCCTGTAATTATCAGTTTATTTATGGCGCCAAAAATTCCCACCCAGTTCCAAGGTGGAAAGGGTGGGTGTGGAAGGAGGACAGAGAGAGAGTAGTAGCTTACACTACCTCCAGTATCTCACCAGAGCTCGTGGAGGGAGGGTGTACTCTCGCTCCCTGTCAACTTCATGAATGAACCGCTCTGCAATATTTCATGTTTTTCACCCCCAAACACTATTCCCACTTGTTTTATTGTTGTAACATGTTACTATCTTCATATTAAATGTAAAATAGGCACATATGGATAAGTATTAATTATATTTATGGTAAATTAACGATTTTAGTGAGGAAAGAATCTAAATACCTACGCACAGGGGTATGGTATATACTACAGGGGCTGCGCAGCTGAGAGGTTAAGGAATAAAACTTGTATATCTTTTACTGTGTGTTTTGTGTCCATTGCTTATTACTAGAGTGTTGATTAATAGAGCCAAGGCTGATCCATACCCAGCGGAGAGGTACCTAAGTTGATGATTAGCGCTGATTCCTAAGATGGAAATCGCAATCAGATTTTCTCACGTTTAATTCATAACGCGGCATAACAAAAACAACGTTGGAAATAAGGCTTCTGTAAACGCGTCAATTATAACTTAGAATGATACTCACACTGAGAATCACTCCGGGGGGAAGTTGCAGGGTTATAGTGTCAGTGTCAGCAAAAACAATGTGTATCTCAAAGTTGGTCCCTACATATTTTAAGAGGAGATGAGTCGTTATTCTAGATACCCTTCTCCCTCATTTTAAGCCCCATTAGCTTTCAGATTTTAAGATACTTGCCCCATTAGTTTGTCGATTTTAAGAGCTTCCACCCCCTTTCCTTGTCAATATTAACCCTTTCCCTGTGGAGACGTTCCGGAACGCATAGGCAATTTACAGCAATTAACAGGCTTTAAAAGCCATAGAAATCTAGTGTCAGTGGGTGGGACAGCAAGGGGCCCACCTCCGACTGTCAGCACGGCCAGCTGCACACTGAGGGAAACTGTGGTCTCGGACCGCGGTCTCAGCAGTGTTGCCAAGCCGCTACATTGCTAATAATTAGTGAGTTTTCCCGAATGTCTATGGCAGCGCTGCGGGTGAACCCCGCGAGTTAGGAAGCTCGTTCTAGTGTCATTTTGAAGCTATTTTCGTCTAGTTTTCAGCAGAATAAATTTAATTTCGTGCAGATAATAATAATAATAATAATAATCGTCTGGTTACTTATATAGCGCCCGTATCTCCTCCTGCGAGGATTCTCAAGCGCTTCACACTTCTTTAATCAACCAGAGACCATTACCCATCTCCCTTGCTCATGGGAAGACAGTACCCGCCGGCTATATCTCAGAAAAACTTTTCAATCTGAGCGGGGATTGAACGTGAGACCTGTAAGATGGGAAGCAAGCACGCTATCAACTGAGCCAGCCGGACGGCGATTTTAGTCAGCTTTGGAAGGCTTGCTAGTAATTTAGAGGGCAAAGTATATCTCAGTGATCAGATATACTCCCACAGATCCTTTCTAAACTTAAGGGGGTCGACCGGCTTTTTTTCTCTCCTTCCTCTTTCTCTGGATTGTATCCAGTCGGCCCCATTCAGCCTACTGTTTTAACCCTTTCGCTGCGGGTGACGTTCTGGAACGTCCTGGCAATTTGCAGCAATTTCCAGGCTTTAAAAGCCTGTAAAAAACGTAAAAATCGAGTGTCAGTGGGCGGGAGTGTGAGGGGCCCACCTCCGACCCTCAGAGCAGCGAGCGGCTCACTGAGGTAGACTGTGTCTCGCGCGGGTCTCTCTCTGTCTCTCACAACAGTGTAGCCAAGCGAGCGAGTGCTAAAAAATAGCAGGTTTCCCGCGTTTCACTGGCACCGCTGCGGGTGAACCAGGCCACGTACGAGGCCCGTTCTGGTCTCATTTTGAAGCATTTTTTGCCTAGTTTTCGGCAGAATACAGTTCATTTAATGCAGATGCTTCATTTATCATTCAGGAGTGCCTGAATATGCCCTAAATAGCCCAAAACACCCCACAGAGAAAGGGTTAAGACGCTTTATTTATTTTTATTTTTGTTATGTAAGTGAGGGAGGCAAAAGTCAGAACTGCCTATAGCGAGTGCCTCCCCAAAGTTGAAAGAGTGACAGGGCCAAAATCAAGGGACGTTCGAGCCAAAATGGCTGGACACACAGAGTTTGAAGCAATTTAAGTCATAGGAAGAGGGAAAGACTGATTCTGGGAGAGAGTTCCAGAGCTCAGCTGTTGAATAGAAGAAAGACTGAGAGTAACGTTTCCCTCTTGGGTTGGAGAGTTACACAGAGTAGGGGTGGGATTGTGTTGCAAGATGGGTACCACGTGCCCTACGTAAAGGAGGTGGTATAACCTACACTGGGAAAGCTCTGAGGAACATTGATTATTGTAGTAGCGATAGAATAGCGAGAGAGATACAACATTGCGGCGAAGAGAGAGAGATTGCAGAGAGTTGGTGAGTGGACGGGAGTTAATGATACGAAAGGCCTTCCTTTCAATTTTGTCTAGGAGAGCGGTGTGAGAGGAACCTCCCCACACATGTGAACAATACTCAATGCAAGGACGCACTATGCCCCTGTACAGAGCAAGAGAGCTGTGCAGGGGTAAAGAATCCCCTAAGGCGGTTGAGCACACCCAGCTTCTGGGAGGCTGCCTTAGCAAGACTGGTAATATGGTCTTTCCAACTGAGAGCAGAAGAAAAAGAGACACCAAGAATATTGAGAGAAGATGAAGGATTGATTTTTGTATTGTTGAAGGATAAGGGATAGTCCGCAGGGAGTTCCTGACGGGTAGATAGATGGAGAAATTGGGTTTTGGAAGCATTAAAGGTAACAAGGTTTTCTCTGCCCCAAATGGAGATAGTAATTAGATCAGAATTTAAGTGTTCTATGGCTTCATTCCATTTGTCGTTGAGGAATTGCTGGCTTGGGCGTTCTGAAAAAACTAATGGAGTAGTGTAAGGTTGAGTCGTCTGCGTATGAATGGATGGGAGTTGAGGTACAGTTGAGAAGGTAATTTATAAAAATTAGAAAGAGAATAGGAGATAGGACAGAGCCCTGAGGAACACCGGATTTTATTGGGTGAGGAAGTGAGCGATGGCCGTCCACAACCGCAGCTATGGAATGGCCGGAGAGAAAATTAGAGACAAAGGCACAGATGGAGGGATAGAAACCGAAGGAGGGTAGTTTAGAAATTAAAGATTTGTGCCAGACTCTATCGAAGGCTTTAGATATGTCTAGTGCAATAGAAAAAGTCTCACCGAAGTCCCGAAAGGAGGATGACCAAGAGTTAGTAGGATATGAAAGAAGATCACCAGTAGAGCGACCCTTAAGGAAGCCATACTGGCGATCTGAGAGCAGATTATGAGAAGAGAAATGCTTTAGAAATTTGGAAGCAAGAATACTTTAAAAACTTTAGAAATACAAGAAATGAGAGCAATTGGACGATAGTTGGAGGGTTGAGAGCGGTCACCCTTCTTTGGGACAGGTTGAATGAGAGCAAACTTCCAGCATGAAGGGAAGATGTTAGGGGATAGACAGAGACGAAAGAGTTTGCCTAGGCAGGGAGTCAGCACGGAAGCACAGTTTTTGAGTACAACAGGAGGAACACGGTCCGGACCGTACGCCTTATTAGTATTAAGCCCAGAGAGGGTAGAAAGTACATCTTTAGAAGAGATTAAGATATTAGGCATAAGCAAGAGAGAGGAGGGTGGAGAGGGAGGTATAGCACCGGAATCATCTAAGGTGGAGTTTCCAGCAAAAGTTTGAGCAAAGAGTTTAGCTTTGTCAGAGGAAGAAGTGATGGTTGTGCCATCAGAGTGGGAAAGGGGAGGGAAAGACAAGGAAGAGAAATTGATGGAGAGGTTTTTGGCTAGATGCCAGAAAGCTTGGGAAGAGCTAGAGTTGGATAGTTCAGTGCATTTATTATTGATGAAAGAGTGCTTGGCAAGTCGAAGAACAGATTTGGCTTGATTCCGGGCAGAAACATAGGAAGAATGAGAGTCTTGAGTTTTAAGGCGTCGGTACCGTTTGAACGCTTCCTCCTTATTGCGGACAGCAGTAGAACAGGAGTGAGTAAACCAAGATTTTTTAGCATAAGTCTGAGAGAAAGAGAATGGAATGTATGCTTCCATGCCCGATAGGATTACCTCGGTAATGCGTTCAGCACTCTCCGAGGGTCCCCGGACACGGAAGCAGAAATAATTCCATGGGAAATCAAAGAAGTACTGCCTCCCAGTCGGCAGCGCCAAAGTGCCACAAGCGCCGCCGGCTAGGAGGATCGGGTGGCCGTACTGGAGAGATAGGACAGGTGACAGAGATAAGTTTATGGTCGGAGGAGCCCAAAGGAGAGAAAAGATCAACAGTATAAGAAGAAGGGTTAGAAGTTAGAGACAAGTCAAGAATGTTGGGCCGATCTCCGAGGTGATCCGGGATACGGGTGGGATGCTGAACTAACTGCTCTAGGTCATTTAGGATAGAAAAGACGTAGGCTTGTTCACCAGGTGGGTCAGTAGTGTGAGAGGAGAGCCATTGGCGGTGGTGAACGTTGAAATCTCCTAAGATGGAGATTTCTGAGAAAGGAGAAATGGATAGAATGTGTTCCACTGTAGAGTTTAGATAGTCAAAGAATTTGGGAAAGTTGGTAGAGTTAGGGGAAAGATAGACAGCACAGAAATATTTAGTAAGAGAATGACAGGAAAGTTTGAGCCATTAAGTTGATAATTCAGAGGAGTCGAAATCGGGAACACGAGAGCAAGTGAGTTTGTTGTGCACATATGCACAACATCCGCCTTTGGCTTTGAAACTAGGATAGAGAAAGTAGGAGGATACAGAGAAGGGGCTGCTGGATGTTGCATCAGAGACCTGAGTTTCGGTGAGGAAAAGAAGATCAGGTTTGTAGGAGGAGAGATGGTGTTCAACAGAGTGAAAATTAGAGGAAAGTCCGCGAATGTTGCAGAAATTAATAGAAAGAGTAACAGGCCGAGGTCCAGCCAATTTTGTGGGGTCGTCAGGGGAAGGTTGGGCGGGTGAGGGGGCATTTATGATCCCCCCCCACCCCCCCTGGGGACTCCGAGGCTGGGCTTATCCCCATCCAGGTGTCGATTTCTTCCTGGTGAGCGATAGCGAGTCAGCATTGTATGTAGATCGCCGGATACATATTTCTGTTGAAAAATTTACAAATTTACCCTGCTGTCAATTTTGTTTTAAAGAATATGCTAGCTCGGTACCGCTCGCCAGGAAGAAATTGACACCCGGATGAGGATAAACGACTTAAACAGTAGGCTGAATTGTGCCGAATGGATACAACCCAGAGAGAGAGAGAGAGAGAGAAAAAAATAAATACGAGGTGGGCCCCCTTAAAACAATAGCATATATTCTAGTCTATTTCTAGTAACCTGGGGAGAAACTGACTTATTCCCCTTACCCGGCTATTATAACATGCTCATATTCTAGTATGTTGTTTATTGTGATCACTTAAGAAACTGACTTATTCCCCTTACCCGGCTATTATAACATGCTCATATTCTAGTATGTTGTTTATTGTGATCACTTAAGAAACTGACTTATTCCCCTTACCCGGCTATTATAACATGCTCATATTCTAGTATGTTGTTTATTGTGATCACTTAAGAAACTGACTTATTCCCCTTACCCTATTATAACATGCTCATATTCTAGTATGTTGTTTATTGTGATCACTTAAGAAACTGACTTATTCCCCTTACCCGGCTATTATAACATGCTCATATTCTAGTATGTTGTTTATTGTGATCACTTAAGGAGGGTCACCTCTTTTTATTCTGTCCTTTTCTATCTTTCTCTGGCTTGTATCCATTTGGCCCCATTCAGCCTACTGTTTTAAGACGTTTATCCCCATCCAGGTGTCAATTTCTTACTGGTGAGCGGTAGCGAGCCAGCATTTTTGTTTATTTTTGTTTGACAGCAGGCTAAATTTGTACATTTTTCGATAGAAAAATGTCTCCGGCGAAGCCGGATTTCTTCATATAATGCTGGCTCGCTATCGCTCGCCAGGAAGAAATCGACACCTAGATGGGGATAAACGTCTTAAAATAGTTGGCTGAATTGGGCCGAATGGATACAAGCCAGAGAAAGCGAGAAAAGGACAGAAATAACAAAAAGCAGGTCACCCCCCTTAAGCCGGTATCACACGAGCGCTCTTTCCCTCAATATTTATCCTTAACACTGGTCAGGCAGCTTATGAGGTTAACATTTATCCTTAACACTGGTCAGGCAGCTTATGAGGTTAACATTTATCCTTAACACTGGTCAGGCAGCTTATGAGGTTAACATTTATCCTTAACACTGGTCAGGCAGCTTATGAGGTTAACATTTATGATATTTCTGCTACCTAAATTCATCTATCGTCAGTCTAGTTTCCGATACCAGTGCAAAATACTCCAGAAATATGTTGATTATCGAATGTTGACTATAAAAGCTCTCGTGTGATACCGGCTTTATTAACCCTTTCTGTACCAGCGACGTCTGTTATATTATATTCTAGCTATATTTAGACGATTGTATGCAGCTTAGGAAGGATTGGTAGTAGTTGAAAGGGTTGATTGAGATAGGGATGGGATAGTAGTACAGGACCCCAATGGAAATACGCCTAATCGGCCTTATTGAGCTATCCTTAGCTGGCTTAGCATGCGCTAGCTTTAAGAACTATTATTATTATTATTATCAACATATGAGTGGATAGGACTGGAGCCTGGAGGTATAGTTGAGAAGATCATTAATGAATATTAGAAAAAGAATTGGAGACAAGACGGAACCCTGAGCAACACCAGAGTTGATAGGTTGAGGAAGTTAGTGATGGCTGTCCACAACCACAGCTATGAAACGGTCAGAAAGGAAATTAGAGACAAAGGCGGAAGGAGGGATAGACACCAAAGAAGAGTAGTTTGAAGATTAGAGATTTGTACCAGACTCTATAGAAGGCTTTCGATATGTCTAGCGCAATAGTAAAGATCTCACTGATATTCCGAAGGGAGTGTGGTAAACTATCAATGGAAGTTAAATATTACTAAGCTATAATGAATCAAATAAAATCAATCTAAATGAAAACTACTCTATATCTAAATTGAATTAAATCTGAAACAAGCTAATTTATATCCAAAGGTCTCACATAATAAATGTATATATAGGGTAAGGTTATAAGGGTTAATATTAGCCAGGAATTAACTCACCAATAGTTCCACGTGGCAATGAGGCAAGGGAGAACGTTTTACCCAATATGGTGGTGGACAATGGGGAACGAGACTTCGGTCCCAAGACACGAGTCAAGTTAAAGAAAGAATAAATGATTACATGGGAATGGATATGATTATTATAATTTATGCTTATCTATCAGTCAGTCATGATGTCGATGAGAGCGTCGTGATGGTGTAGCTGTGTGTATTGCTGTATGTGTATTGTGATTAGAGGCACAAAAGCACGATCAACTGAGGGCGGAAAATTACATGTTAACTGGTTGGTGTTCGTGAAGGCTCTGGCGTACCTCAAAAGCACACCTTGCTGCCTTGGCAAACCGCCAGGAGCCCAAATTATCGTACCGCATTTAGGTTGCTCTATACGATAAATTATATTAATATATACGATAAATTCATATATACTACATAAGACCATGGCAATATTGCTTAATAGCATATTAGGCCTTTTATAACTTAACTTATTTACAATCTTATAATATACGATCTACTCGTCCTACGTCGTGCTGTAGGAGAGATCGTGACGTCACAGAGACATACAAGATCACAAAAGAGTCATATTCTATCGTATTTATACGATAGGGAGGATGACAAAGAGTTAGTAAGATTAGCAAGAAGATCACCAGTAGAGCAGCACTTAAGGAAACCATACTGGTGATCTGAAAGTAGATAATGGGAAACAAATGCTTAAAAAATTATATATTCAGAATAGTTTAAAAACTTTAGAGATGCAAGAAATGAGAGCAATTGGATGACAGTTTGGTGGTTGAGAGTGGTCACCTTTCTTCGGGACAGGTTGAATGAGAGCAAGCTTCCAGCAAGAAGGGAAGATGTTAGAGGAAAGACAGAGACGAAAGCGTTTGCCTAGGCAGGGAGTCAGCACGGAAGAATTGTTTTTTAGTGTAACAGGAGGAACATCATCCGGTTCGTATGCCTTCTTAACCCCCTCCGACTCATATGACGCGATCGCGTCATATGGCGGTTCCGCCCAAATACTCATATGACTCGATCGTGTCATATGAACCTATCTTAATATCTCTATAATAAGTTATATGACGCTTGTGCGTCATTTTGAGCTCAGTAAGTTAGGTGAGTTAGATCAGAATCTGTCGATTGATGGCAACCCCAAATTTCTCCGACTCCTAACGGTCCCTCAGTGTGATTTTGACTGTTGTGGGGAAAATACCGGGCGGTCCGCCTCCTCGTAAGTAAGTTAACTATTCCAGTCTGAGGGGGTTAATATTTAGCCAAGATAGGGCAGAAAGTACATCCTTAGTAGAGATTATGATATTAGACATAAGTAAGAGAGAGGAGGATGGAGAGGGAGGGACAGCACTGGAATCATACAAGGTGGAGTTTTTAGAAAAATTTAATGTTTAAGCGAAGACTTTAGCTTTGTCAGAGGAAGATGTGATCTAATTGTTAATAGAAAGCCCTACCTATCACGAGTTCGAGCTATTATACCTTACCTGATATAATTATCAATACAAAGCCCTACCTATCACGAGTTAGAGCTATTATACCTTACCTGATATAATTGTCAATACAATGCCCTACCTATCACGAGTCAGAGCTATTATACCTTACCTGATATAATTGTCAATACAAAGCCCTACCTATCACGAGTTAGAGCTATTATACCTTACCTGATATAATTGTCAATACAATGCCCTACCTATCACGAGTCAGAGCTATTATACCTTACCTGATATAATTGTCAATACAAAGCCCTACCTATCACGAGTTAGAGCTATTATACCTTACCTGCTCTTATACCTATCACGAGTCAGAGCTATTATACCTTACCTGATATAATTGTAAATACAAAGCCCTACCTATCACGATTAAGAGCTATTATACCTTACCTGATATAATTGTCAATACAAAGCCCTACCTATCACGAGTTAGAGCTATTATACCTTACCTGATATAATTGTCAATACAATGCCCTACCTATCACGAGTCAGAGCTATTATACCTTACCTGATATAACTGTCAATACAAAGCCCTACCTATCACGAGTTAGAGCTATTATACCTTACCTGATATAACTGTCAATACAAAGCCCTACCTATCACGAGTCAGAGCTATTATACCTTACCTGATTATATACCTATCACGAGTCAGAGCTATTATACCTTACCTGATATAATTGTCAATACAAAGCCCTACCTATCACTAGTTAGAGCTATTATACTTTACCTTATGGCCCTACCTATCCCGAGTTATTATGCCCTTCCTAATTTCACAGTTAATCCAGAGTCCTGCCTATCACTAGTCAGATCGGCTATTATACCTTACCTAACTAACTCAAAACCCTACCTATCACGAGTCACAGCTATTATACTTTACCTGACCTACTAGCTAACTTAGAAAACTATACATATCACTATGCATATCACCCTATTTGGTTTCATAGTCTAACCAGAACGCTATTTTGTTTTAAATAAATAAAATCCGGGAGCGCCAGTCATTTACCATTACAGCGACTGCACGGTATGAGTCGGTATCATATCTTTTAACCACAAATGGGTAAATGAATATTACATAAAACAGAAAAATATATTCCTTCTGATGTCGCATTATTAATCAATATTGACTTTATATTAATTCAGTTGTAATTATAACATTAATTGACCCACTCACCCACACACACATAATGATAAATACGTACAAACCTGATCTGCCACCCCAGCTGCCTGAAATATTTTTTTTATCAACCAATAGCCTGGGATACTAAGCTAAATCCAGGTAATTCATTAAGTGTCCAATACCTTAAAGTCCCCTTACCTCCCCCTCGATTTTTCTCTCTCTCTCCCTCTCTCTTTGGCTTGTATCCATTCGGCCCCATTCAGCCTACTGTTTTAAGACGTTTACCCCCATCCAGGTGTCAATATTTTCCATATGTATATATATTTTTTACAGCAAGCTAAATTTGTAAATTTTTTGATAGAAAAATGTCTCCGGCGAAGCCGGATTTCTCCATACAATAATGGCTCGCTATCACTCGCCAGGAAGAAATCGACACCTGGATGGGGATAAACGTCTTAAAACAGTTGGCTAAATGAAACCGAATGGATACAAGCCAGAGAAAGAGAGAAAAGGAGACAAAGAGAAAAAAGCAGGTGACCCCCCTTAAACAATAATGTACTACCAATGTAGCAGGTGACCCCCCTTAAACAATAATGTACTACCAATGTAGCAGGTGACCCCCCTTAAACAATAATGTACTACCAATGTAGCAGGTGATCCCCCTTAAACAATAATGTACTACCAATGTAGCAGGTGACCCCCCTTAAACAATAATGTACTACCAATGTAGCAGGTGATCCCCCTTAAACAATAATGTACTACCAATGTAGCAGGTGACCCCCCTTAAACAATAATGTACTACCAATGTAGCAGGTGACCCCCCTTAAACAATAATGTACTACCAATGTAGCAGGTGACCCCCCTTAAACAATAATGTACTACCAATGTAGCAGGTGACCCCCCTTAAACAATAATGTACTACCAATGTAGCAGGTGACCCCCCTTAAACAATAATATACTACCAATGTAGCAGGTGACCCCCCTTAAACAATAATGTACTACCAATGTAGCAGGTGACCCCCCTTAAACAATAATGTACTACCAATGTAGCAGGTGACCCCCCTTAAACAATAATGTACTACCAATGGAGTTCCAATGCAAATGAGACCCCCAATATTTTTAGAAAATGTTGTATATGATAAATTGCCCAATATAATCACTCCTGTTAGATTAGCATGGAAGCCTTATGATAGAATATCAGCATTTGTTTATCCAAAGTTATGGATAGTCAATTGTAATAACACAGAACCATAGAAACAATATTAGGATAGTACTCTTAATGATAAATTACATCTGACCAGCTCAATGTACTGTATCTCCTCAAAAAGATATTGACCAAGAACAAATTGGGTTAAGTATTATATATTTGGCAAGTCTGTGTGGTTTGTATGTGTGGTTAGTCTGTGTGGTTGAATTCAGTGGACCGGTCGAATTGCGCCGAGTAGTTGAATCAGGCCAAGTGATCAAATATGCTGGAACTATTTAATTGAGCTGAACCGTCAAAGTGTGAAAAGGAACAACGTGAGATGGTTCGGCCATATGGAACGTATGGAAAGCGAGAGAATGACTAAGAGGGTGTATGAGAGCGAGGTGGAGGGACAGAGAGGGAGAGGTAGACCGATAGAGAGGTGGAAGGATGGAGTGAGGAAGTATATGAACGAAGGCGGTGCTGGTTGGGGGGAGGGGTGTCGACTGACTGGGGACAGAGGTGCATGGGGGCGGTTCGTTCGTGGTCACCCCTTCGGGGATCACGGCGTCAGGTAATAGATAGATAGATAGATAGAACCGTCAAAGCTACAGTAGGCCAGCGGTTAAATAGGGCTGAACGGTCATATACATCTTAGCATGCAAATTCGGCCAAGTGCTCTGAGCGGTTGAATTGAGCCAAGTGGTCTAATTTGGCCTAACGGAGTGGTATCAGGACGTACTCTCAATACCATGCCATCTCACCACACATACAAGACACCATGCCATCTCATGACCAGCCCTTTGCTTCACCAGTCGGTTTCATCACCATACCAGCTCAATACCAAGCCAATTCAATACCAAGGCATCTCAATACCACACGTTGCCACATCTACTGTCCTGTATAGCGATCACAGGTACCCTCCCTCCTCTCTCTCTCTCTTTCTTTCATCTATGCAGTAAAGATAGGGATAACAAATGCTCTCTACCCACTACAGGGAAAAGTTTTCGTTTATTTTGACACACATAGGCCTACACGTATTATATATACACTATAAATTATATATATATATATATATATATATATATATATATATATATATATATATATATATATATATATATATATATATATTGCAGTACCGGTAATGTGTGTTTTATATTTCAAATATATTTAGACGGCTTTGTACTGCTTAGGAAGGGTCATGTTAGCTAAGGTTCATTGAGATGGTTTGTAGCACTATAAAGGATTGACATCTTTCCTAATATGAATAAGATCGCATAATAGTTAGTAAAATAAAATAATGCGACCGAACTATTTCATTCGGTACCGTATATTAAATCATTTAAGATATGATAGAGGTTTACGGTCTATTCGCCCACAAGTCTTTTTGCCCACGTATCTTTTCGCCCACACTAGGAATTTGTTAGCCCAAACAATGAAGTTCGTTAGCCCACACCTTGAAGTCTTTTCGCCCACACTTTGAAGTTTGTTAGCCTCCCACACTCTAAACTGCCTTCTAAAGGATGCAAATTTTGTATATTATGTTGACGACAAAATGTTGTCCATTCATAATAAAATAATGCTATGAATAATTTGTGTTATCTCATTTCCGGACTTAACTTAGTTTAAATATCTTCAGATTAATTGGTTAACTTTTCATCATATTCATATTATTATCGGTAACTCTGTGTAATGTTGAGACTAAGCATTTTGTATTAATCCACATTGTCTGACCCATTCAGTATATATGACTTCCATATGAGAGAGAGAGAGAGAGAGAGAGAGAGAGAGAGAGAGAGAGAGAGAGAGAGAGAGAGAGAGAGAGAGAGAGAGAGAGAGAGAGAGAGAGAGAGAGAGAGAGAGAGAGAGAGAGAGAGAGAGAGAGAGAGAGAGAGATACAGTATATATAGCTCATATTCAAGGAGCAAATAATACAAAATATATAATAATACAAAATATATAATAATACTAGTGAAGCATTGTACAACTTGGAAGGTCCTGTGTTTGGGTGTGTGAGGAGACTAATGACGTGACCGATTAGAGTAGGAGGAGAAGGTATAATAATTATATAGGATTAACTCGGTCACCTTTCCCCGGCCACTTTTCTGGGCAACTATATTCTGGAATATCTAATATAAATTTTGGAAGCTTCTAAATATATGTTATTATTGGAATGTATATCATGGTCATTATATCATTCAAACTCAGTAGGCTATAGTTGTCAGTTATAATGATACATAATAGCGCCTCATAGTCCTGCCACAAACATAACTGTCGGTCGAAAATGTCCGGAAATAGCCTGTACCTGTGCACTGAACGCTTATGCACTGTGTTCTAGGTTTCAAATCATTCTTACTTGAATCTTACTTGAAGTCGTCTAGAGGTCCCGTCCTCACAGTCGTGGTCCGCCACCGCTGCGTCCGTCCCTTCGAAGGAGGTCCGTCTGGTCTGGTATAGAGTTTGAGGCCGCCCGGCAGTTAGCAGTGTATCCAGACACTGGTGGTTCATCTGGGAGGGTCTTTAGAAACTTGTCTAATAACCCTTTGAACCTGTCTACCGGGCAACCTACTATGTCTCGCACTTCCTTGGGCAGCGAGTTGAAATTTGTTGATCCATTGTGGCCTAGGCTGGACGCGAGGAGGGATCTCACTCGTTCTGGTGCCTCTGTTGGGAGGGATCTCCTCTCACACTTCCTTCCAGTCCGACCATTTTGTTTTTCCTGGAGTTCATTACCAGTTGGATCTGGAACCAGCTTCTCCAGGATTTTCCACACATAAATTGCGCAGTACCTGTCTCGCCTTCTCTGCTGGGAGTACAGCCCTAGCTTCTTGAGCCGGTCCCAGTAGCTAAGGTCCTTCATCCCCCGAATGTTTCTAGTGAAGGACCTCTGGACGGACTCAAGATCTCGTATGTACCCCTTTTTGTGTGGCGACCATAGTTGACTACAGTAGTCAAGGAAGGGTTGTACCATAGACCTCCAGAGAGTTAGCATTGTTTCTTGTTCCCTGGAGTTGAACGTCCGTAGGATCCATCCGGCCATTCCCTTGGCTTTCTTGACAGCTGCAGAAATGTGGTGTTGAAATGTGGCATCGTCGGACAATTGCACACCTAGGCATCTCACATGTGGCTTGGGGGTGATGTCGTGGCCGCCTGCAGTGAGTAGTTTGGTGGTGTCCTTGAGGGTTTGTTTCGGGCCACATCATAACGCTTCAAACTTTTCTTCGTTGAAGGTCATGTTGTTTTCGTCTGCCCATTTGTAGATTTTGTCGAGGTCATCCTGGATTATGAATATCCTCTTCATTTCTGACGACACGACTTATGTTCGTATCGTCAGCAAAGGAAGAGATAACTGATTGACCAACTCCATCATCTATGTCCCCTATCAGTATAAGGAAGAGCAGAGGTCCTAATACTGATCCCTGGGGTACTCCACTAATGACGTGGGACTTTTCAGATGTGTGGCCCTTAACAGCAACAGTCTGCATTCTTGCGGAGAGGAAACTGTGCAGCCACACACCTATTTTGCCTTGGATGCCGAGTTTCTTAATCTTGTGAAGGAGGATGCCGTGATCCACCTTGTCGAATGCTTTAGCAAAGTCTAGAAACACGACATCCACATTTTCTCCCTCTGCAAGCCTGTGGAGTAGCCAGTCATGATGTGCCAGGAGCTTCGAAAGGCATGACCTGCATTTCCGGAAGCCATGCTGGCTGGAGTTCATAAGGCCATTTTTCTCCAGGAAGTTGACAAGCTTGTTCCTCAGGACTTTTTCAAATATCTTGATGAGGTGGGATGTTAGAGCTACCGGTCGATAGTTCTTCGCCAGGCTCTTTTAACCACCCTTGTAGACTGGAGTAATGATGGCCTGTTTTAGTGAGGATGGAATTGTGCCTGTGTCCATTGAGTGTCTCCAAAGCTTGCAGATAGGAGGAATCAGGGCGTCACAGCATTTAATCAGCAGTATGGCTGGTACTCCGTCAGGACCAGCAGCTGCATTCGTTCTCAGTTCTTTGATGGCTTTTCGTAGGTCTGCCTCAGTCAGTTCAATATCACTTAGTCGAGTCGGTTGTGGAGTGTCTTCCGTGAAGAAAGCTTTGGGGTCCTGGATTGCAGTTGCTGGCCGTGGTGTGCTGAAGACATTCTCGTACTGTGTTCGCAGGATCCGACATACATCTTTGGGGTCGTTTACAGCTTCACCATCCTCTGTTCTTAATGGCCCCACTTGCGTCTTAATTTTTGAGAAGCGCCTGCAGTAACTGTAAAAGAATTTGGGGTTCCGCTTGATGTTCAGTACTGCACAATCTTCCTCTCTTTGCTTTTGACGCTCATGGGATGCTTTAATTTGAGTTTCTATGCTTGCAATCTTGGTAGATAGTGCAAGCTTCCTCATTTTGTTTTGGGTGTTATTGAGCTGTTTGTTGAGTGATGATCTTTTCTGCATTAGGATTTTTCGGTCCCTCGGGATTTTGAGGTGCCGAGCGTTGGAAGGTTTCCTCCTTTGGGGAATGTGATGCTGACACTCCTTCAGTAGGGTGCTGAGGATGGTGTCAAGAATGGCATTTGGATCCTTGTCATGGAGGATCAGGTCCCAATTTGTCTGGGAGAGGGAAGTTTGGAGATTTACCCAGTCAATTGCTTCACTGAAGAAGTTCAAATTTGAGAATGGGTTTGTTGGTTTTGTTGGCGGAGTTACAGTTTCAGCTTGAGCCCCAGCCTTCCTGTACATAGTGTGTATAGTTACAAGGCTGTGGTCAGAGAATATTGTCTTCTCCACTGAGTAGTCGGCAACTATATCCTGGTTGTTAGTGAAGAGGAGGTCGAGTGTGTTATTGACTCTGGTAGGCTTGGTTATCAGTTGTGTGAGGAAAAGCTTGTCAGAGAGTTTAAGGAGAAGCCTGGCTTGTGCTTGCTCCTCTCTGGTACCTCCTGAGACCTTTCCTTCTGGCCAATGGATGATAGGAAAGTTGAAGTCTCCGCAGATGATGATGTCTGGTGTTGGGGTTGGCATATCGTCGATTAACTTGTCGATTCTGCTGTGTGAATTATTGTAACTTTCAAGGGTGCATGATGGGGGGCGATAGCAATTGAGAATAATTACATTGAGTGTGTTACGACCTGGCACTCGGGTACACAAGGGCTCTCAATCAGGACTCGAATACGGCTCGCTGCCACAACGGAAACACACGATCCCAACCCCTGAGTACTGCCAGCCGAACAAAAAACACCAATACCCTCCAGAGTTCAATCTGCTATAACGGGGTATACAAGAACTCGGTACTAGTGTTCAACAACAGACTAATAAAGAGACAGGAATTCTCTAGTCTGGTCAACAATCAAACAAAGAAGTAAGAAACAACAACACCAAAGAATAGTGTTGGCCGAAGCCGAAGTAATCCACCCTTGACTAAGAACTTAAGAAGTCCTCCACCCTCTACTTCGGATCGGCACTATTACGTTACGTTAATTAATAGTCCTTAAGCATCGAGCAAGGAATCTTCTGAAAAAAGTTAGATGCTTCTCGGATGCTCGTAAGAAGTACGTATCGGATTTTGAACAGTAATTCAATAAGAAAAACACTGGCAATTAAATACTATTAAAGGTTTAAATTGGCATAAGAATAATTAAAAGAATATGCAATAGTAAATGGCAAACATTAAAAAGAAGTACTCCGCAAATGCAACGGCAATAGCCTACTCGGATTGTGCTCGTGGGCCACTAATCACTAAAGTAGCCAAGCTTGCAACACATGAAATCAATAGTGCATAACCAATATCATACATAAGGAAAGCTTCAATACTATTCTGTATCTACTAATCGAGTAAAGTCTAGCTGGGGTACTGTGGGCAAAAGGTAGCAGTGACTGAGCAAAAACGGCTCGTAGCCTAGCGAAGTCCTCACAACTGTTTAAAGTATTACGTTAACACTAACAAGTGCACTTTGAGAAATCCAGATCCCTTGTATCTGGTTTTCTCCCGGCTCCTTGACAAAGTAAAAACAAACTGTTAATAAAATACAGGGTGGTTAGGCTCTTGCCCTCACGCACTGTAAATTATTAACTCAACACAGTCAGCCGCGAAGACAACCTAGGCTTCACTGAACCGAAACGAGTATGCAGGTTTATCGCTTAACCACTGCATCAAACAACAACTCGTAACACAGAAAAGCCTTACCCCAGTCTAGCATTACCTAGACTAGCAGAAAACAGGAATAATAATAATAACACACAGGGAAATGCATAGACAAGTGCAACAAACATAAATCAATCCTATTCTAAGTTAACCCTTCCAAAATAGGCTATCTAATAGGCATGTATCCCATGAGAACTCAAGCGATAATACGTTGGCTGACTAGCTCTGCACCAACGGGACCATGGAAGTTAAAAAGGGTAGGGAAAAGAGGAGATAAGAATGTAAGGTAGTAGAGAAAGTTCACATCAGTCAGAAGAATATATATAGTTAGCAAGGGAAATGAGAAGTCGCTCTGCCTAATGAGTTCTGATGAAAAAATGGCTAGACTTCCCTTTTTATACTTGGCCCTCTAGTGAGCCCAACGTGAACTACTAAGGACCGCCCACTGACAATCATTATGTAATTTCTCTCTCTCCTCTGGGATAGACAAAGGCTTTCCTAGCACTGAGGGGAGGGGGGGGGAGTGCTAGTGAGTTAGGCCCACCTCCCGCATGGCGCACCCACTGACCCCCAACTGTGGCTGACGCTTCTCCCATCATTACAAATAAGTTTTACACACAATACTTATAACTAATGATATAAAATAGAACTCGTTGACTCAGATGAAAACAAAATACATATTCATATTACTTATAGTACAACGGCTCACATGAACTAAGTTAGGAAACTCTACATAGACTACAGCCAAAGTTCCTGCCCTGACGATCCTAGCGAGAGTGGGGCATGACTAGGCGTTCTGTACAGCATGCTCACACTGGACATGCGTCACACCTCCCCCAAGATTTTACTTGCTCAACCCTGAGCTAAAATCTGACAAACACAGAACCCCATCAAGCCCCTCACGCCCAGCGACCGCATGGCACTAAAACAAAGCTGAGTTTATCACCAAAACACATCTTATTATTAACCAAAAATTCACATTTTATAACTCCTCCCAACAATAGCAAAAAGATACAATATCATGCTCCCAGAGTGAGCTTACAGCAGCTCAGCCGTTTGATAGTTCGTGGACTACTCAAACTCTATAGGCTATGACAAACTTATACGATTACCTATATCAAAAGAAAGAGTTTTTTATATGATTTTTATATTTTAATATGTTTTTCCCGGCTGCACTATAAGGGCAGCCTATTTTCCTCCACTCAAACCCACACACCTGTGATAGCCTACGACTGATCATCCACCCTTGATAAACAATCCGCGATCACATTGTCACATCCAGCAATATGACGGATGTCCAGGTTATACTCCTGCAACATCAAAGACCACCTGGTCAGTCTCATATTGCGATTGTGAAATTGATTCAGGAATCTCAAAGGGTGATGATCAGTGTAGATAACCACGACTGGGCCATAGGCTGGAACATACACCTCGAAGTGCCTGAGCGACAGCACAATCGCCAGTAATTCCTTTTCTATTGTAGAATAGTTCTTTTGTGCAGCATTGAACTTCTTAGAAAAGAAACTTACTGGGTGTTCCACACCTTCATTGTCTGTCTGTAGCAAGACGGCACCAGCCCCTACACCACTAGCATCTGTTGCCAGCTGAAAAGGCCTGTTAAAGTCTGGGGCCCTGAGTATCGGGTGAGTACATAGCAAATGTTTCACCAAAGTGAAAGCCTTTTCACACTCAGGTGCCCACAAAAACTTTTTGTCTTTAGATAACAAATCTGTGAGAGGTGCCAACACCGTTGAGTAACCTTTTATGAAGCGTCTGTAGTAGCCTATCATACCCAAGAATCTCATAATCTGCTTCTTGGTTGTTGGGTGTGGAAATTTATTGATAGCCTGTACCTTGTTCTGAGGAGGGCACACCTGTCCCCTTCCCACTACAAACCCAAGGTACTGCACAGTGGCTTTTACGAAGTCACACTTTGCCAAATTTACTACCAGACCTGCTTCACTAAGTTTCCGGAACAAGGTCTCAAGGTGCTCACAATGGCTCTCAAAGTCGTCATCATAAATGATTACATCGTCCAAATATACGGTGCAATTTGGAATGTCCTTTACAATTTCATTCATCAGGTTCTGAAACGTTGCTGGTGCATTCTTAAGTCCGTAAGGCATAACATTGCACCGGTAGGTACTCCCGTCCCCCACAAAACCACATACCTCTTTAGCACGCTCGGACAAAGGTACTTGCCAGTAACCTTTTACTAAATCTACTTTAGACAAAAAACGAGCATTACCAATTTTGTCAACACTATCATCAACCCGAGGAAGAGGATATGGGTTAGTTGGAGTCAAACCGTTTAACCTACGGAAATCAATACAAAAGCGTACCTTGCCATCTGGCTTAGGCTGCAGTGTTACAGGGGAAGTCCACTTAACTGTGCCTTTCTCTATCAACCCTCTACCGAGCATATACTCCAACTCATCCCTCAGAGCTGGTAGTTTTATGGGGGGCACACGGTACGGGATTGACTTAAAGGGTAGATGGTCCCCCACGTCAACATCATGCATAGCCTGAGTAGCGAGGCCTGGGTGTTCAGCAAATACAGTGGGGTATGAACCGAACAACTGACGGATAGCATCAAACTGCGGCTCAGGCAAATGAGCTATAGCCTCGTCAGCCCTTAGGCTCGAGTTCCCCGCCCACTGATCCGCTGAAACATGTTGATCCCAGCTATCCTCCTCTGAAGCTTGACTGTCCCCCTCTCCTTCTCCACCACGGCCGCAACAAGCCAACACAGGGACAGTGAGAGGCTCAGAGGGGCGCCTCACATACTCTTTAATAAGGTTCACGTGACATAACTGGTTCTTTTTCCTCCTGTCTGGAGTGGCAACAAGGTAATCTAAGTCTGAAATTTTTTCTACAATTTTATAAGGTCCAGTGTACTTCGCAGAGAGGGGGTTACCAACCAAAGGCAACAAAATTAATACCTCTTGTCCTACAGTGAACTTCCGGAGCCTCACTTTGCGATCATACCTGTCCTTCATCAAAGCTTGTGATTCTGTCAAATTTCTACCTGCCATCTCCAGACTCTTAAGCATGCGCTCACGGCTTTCAAGCACATACTTTAATAATGGACAAGGCTGCACAGTCCCCTCCCAAATTTCTTTCAGCATGTTAAGGGGGCCCCTGACACGGTGTCCAAAAATCAGCTCGTTTGGACTAAATCCCAGGCTCTCACCAGGTACCTCCCGAGCAGCAAACAGCACATAAGGCAATCCAAGATCCCAATCCATACCGTTGTCAGCACAATAACACCTGAGCATGCTTTTAAGTGTAGCATGCCACCGCTCAAGCACCCCTTGACTCTCAGGGTGATACGCTGACGATACTACTGCTCGTATCCCATGCTGTTGCATTGTTTGCTTGAACATGTTGGAGGTGAAATTAGATCCCTGATCAGACTGAATCTCCTCCGGGTACCCGTACCTTGAGAAGTACCACAACAAGTTACTGACTACCGTCTTAGCCATTCCATTTTTCATAGGGTATGCATCGGGGTATCTAGTGGCAACATCCATTATGGTTAACAAAAATTTATTTCCCGCCTTAGTGGGAGGGAGTGGACCAACCATGTCAACAATAATTTTACTAAAGGGTGGCCCAATCACAGGAATAGGGTGTAACGGAGCCTTAGGAATAACTTGGTTCGGTTTCCCGACACGTTGACAAATATCACAGGAGTTTATCCATGACTGCACATGAGACTTCATCCCCGGCCACCAAAACAATTTCCCCAAAGCCGCCACCGTTTTTCTCACCCCTAGATGTCCTGCCAGTGGTGTGTCATGCGCCAACCTCAGTAGGCTATCCCTGCACTCCCGTGGCACCACCAACTGGTCCACTACTCCGGACCCCTTTTGCCAACTACGTTTAGGGTCTTGAAAACGCCTATAAAGGATGCCTTCTAAATACAAAAATCTCCTGGCTGTGCATCGCCGTCCTCGTCGAGCTCTACAGCTCCATTAGCACACGTTTGGAGCTCAGGGTCCTCTAGTTGCAACCGACGTATATCTGAGGGTGCCAAGCGATCTAACTGCTCCCGGAGCAATGCATGACCTTCCCCGATACTGGCTGCTCCCTCTGTCTCTCTCGATGTACATAACGTTGCTGTCGTGGAGACTCGTCATGCCCAGCCTCGTCACTCTCGATGACAGGCCCAGGGGCTACTCCAGAATTAAGTAATGGTGCTAATACTGAATCACCCAGGAGAGCCGCCGAGTCAAAACTCTTAAAACCAACTCCAGCTTTAGCCTCCTCCTGTTTGATCGTTCCTCCGCTGGTCTGAAGACGGAGGACTAGGCTGTGACACTTTAGCTGCCCGAGCTCGGGTGACAACACACGCCATGGGTTGTGTCTGGCACCGCTCGACCCACTCTTGCTCTTCCCTACTCACGTCGGCCGGCCTCTCGGCAACGACTAAGGGTAGAACCTCAGAAGCGGGCATTGCAAAGTCGTTGCCGAGAAGAAGGTCGACGCCCTCCACTGGCAGTTTCTCCACAATCCCGACATCCAATTCACGTGCCACACCATCCACCTCCAACTCCAACCGCACCAGCGGGTATGACCGAGTTGCATTAATACCCTGCACCACTACCACCCGAGCCGTGTTTATAGGGTAGCCAGTCAAGTTTTTCATCAGAGTCTGGGAAGCACCTGTATCACGCAAGACCTCTACTCCATGCTTGCGCCCCGCCCACATCACGCAACCCCGCCCTCTATGGTCGCAAAAAACATCCTGAGCAGGGTTCGAGCCTCCCAGGTGCTTCTGCATTGGCTGTGCCTCAGCCTCTGACGAACTGCCCCAGGCAAACTCAGATGACTTCGGAGACACACCAATGTTGCAGGCCAAAGACACAGCTGCTGTAGGTGGTTTGCTAGGACAGACTCTTGCAAAGTGCCCCTTTTTATGACAATGATAACACTCCAACTCCCCTTTGGGCTTCCCTTGGTACTGGGAAGGGCCCGGCCCCTTCTTAAATGGGACGGTGCTAGTCTTGTGGTCAGTCTTGGTATCATGGCTCTTGTACTTGTTTGCATAAGGTATATCACTAACTCGGGGGGGTGGGGTGTCATGCCCCTTGTTACCTGCCTCACTACGCTGGGCAGACCCGCACCCACGAATTAGTGATAGCCGGAGGTCAGCCATCTCAGCTGCCTCCTGTAGAGTTTTTGGGTTCTTTTCTTTAATAGTTAAAGTCATTTCTGCACCAGTACACTTATAAAACTGCTCGAGCAGAAACAGCTCAGTCAACTGTTCGGCCGTCTCAGCTTTCTCAGAACGTGTCCAGTTTTTAAGTGCATCTTTTAAGTCCCGGGCATGTTCAAGAAAGGTCGCCTCCCTAGTCTTTGTAACACCCCGAAACTTCAATCGATATGTTTCCGGTTGCAACTCGTATGCCCGTAGGACAGCTCTCTTCAATTCTGGGTAGTCAATGCAAGACTCTAAAGGCAGTGCATCATAAGCCTTCAGACCCTTACCCGTAAGTCTTGAGGAGACTAGAGCTGCCCACTTCTCTTCAGGCCAATTATGCTCCCTACATTTCTTCTCAAAACGATTAAAAATTCTGTGACTTCAGTTTCACTAAATACCGGCACCAATTTGACTAATTGGGCCAAGGACTGTTCTCTTACTTGGCCCTCACGGCCCATCCAAGTCCCTGTCGACTCTGCACGAGACTTATCTAAATCTAATTTAGCACAATATTTCTCCGAGTCGTACCTAAGCTCAGCCTCATGCCTCCTAACCTCAAATCTCATGCCTCCTCGTCTCATCCTCCTGCCTCCTGGTCTCATTCTCCTGCCTCCTGGTCTCATCCTCCTGCTTCCTAGCCTCAATCTTAGCAAGCTCAAGTCTAAATACCATATCTGGAGACAGGCAGGAAGAGGGAGCTGCCACTACTGAAGGAGGGGGGGCAAAAAACTGGGGAACCACCATGTGCACCACCCGAGGGCACTCCAATCTGCCAATTCTCATCCCTCTGTGGGAGAGTGCTAACCTCCGGTAACTGAGTGGACGGCACTGTGGGAGTCGAGTGAGAGGGGATCTGGGGAGGAACCCCCCCAAACGCCCTCTCCTCCGAAACCCCATGTCGCCCACGCAACACCCAGGAAATCAGCTCCCCCTTGGACATCCCTACTACATTGGAAATGCCCAAAACCTTGGCTATCAGGTGCAAGCCACAAACATCCACCCCAGTCAGCCTCTCCTCCGTCACGTGGTACCGCTTACTCACAAAAACTCTAGCATCCTCCTCACTGGTTACTAACGGCACACCTTCAAATGGCATCTCTCGCTCATCGTCAGTGCTAATGCACGACATACTGAAGTCCACAAAAAAAATTCTCGAGACAAAAGTGTTAAACTTCCTATGCAAGCACTAATTACTAATTAACTGGAGTCTCTTAAATGCTTTACTAATTGCCATACAAAAAAAAACATTCTTCAATATGCACGCTAAAATACAAACAAACAAATGTTGTACAACTCTGCAAAAATGTATACTGTTCACAAAATCCTAAGCAAGGTCGCCATTTGTTACGACCTGGCACTCGGGTACACAAGGGCTCTCAATCAGGACTCGAATACGGCTCGCTGCCACAACGGAAACACACGATCCCAACCCCTGAGTACTGCCAGCCGAACAAAAAACACCAATACCCTCCAGAGTTCAATCTGCTATAACGGGGTATACAAGAACTCGGTACTAGTGTTCAACAACAGACTAATAAAGAGACAGGAATTCTCTAGTCTGGTCAACAATCAAACAAAGAAGTAAGAAACAACAACACCAAAGAATAGTGTTGGCCGAAGCCGAAGTAATCCACCCTTGACTAAGAACTTAAGAAGTCCTCCACCCTCTACTTCGGATCGGCACTATTACGTTACGTTAATTAATAGTCCTTAAGCATCGAGCAAGGAATCTTCTGAAAAAAGTTAGATGCTTCTCGGATGCTCGTAAGAAGTACGTATCAGATTTTGAACAGTAATTCAATAAGAAAAACACTGGCAATTAAATACTATTAACCTGACAAGCGCGATATAGATGTAGGTGCTAGGGTAGTTATTTGTGCATTTCTAGCCCTGGATTCTGACAGAATTCGTTATATTTACAATATAAACCATTATTTGTTTTCGGTATGCTTTTATTTTACATATATGATGTATATATGAACCTTCAAGAGTGCTAAAATAAGTGGGAAAAGCATTTGGGTGGTGAAAAACGAAGATATTGGCCACCCGGTCATAATCTCAGGCGAGAGAGAGAGACAGGCAGCCTTCCCCTCTCGCTGTCTGGGAGTCAACTGAGGAGAGCGGGGCGGTGTGTGCCGGTGTCTGGGTGTTGCATAACGATCTTTTATGCAACCCACTTGTGCTACATTATCGCGGGAGAGAAAAATAACCGATAAATGATGATAATAAGAGGAAAAATAGGTGATAATTGAGGAGGGGAGGGAGGGGGGAATAAGGTGGGGAAGGAGGGGAGGGGGGTGGGTGAGATTTACATGGATGAGTACTGGAGGGGAATTATCTCACCTAGAGACAAATTCCTTTGTTTTGATAGGCCCTTTTTTTTTATGGAAGGCTTTTTTTTATGGTCCTGCTTCCGTGAGGCCTATCGCGTTCCCTATAGGAAGCCTTCCGTGAGGCCTATCGCGCTTGCCGGGTTAAAGGTTTAAATTGGCATAAGAATAATTAAAAGAATATGCAATAGTAAATGGCAAACATTAAAAAGAAGTACTCCGCAAATGCAACGGCAATAGCCTACTCGGATTGTGCTCGTGGGCCACTAATCACTAAAGTAGCCAAGCTTGCAACACATGAAATCAATAGTGCATAACCAATATCATACATAAGGAAAGCTTCAATACTATTCTGTATCTACTAATCGAGTAAAGTCTAGCTGGGGTACTGTGGGCAAAAGGTAGCAGTGACTGAGCAAAAACGGCTCGTAGCCTAGCGAAGTCCTCACAACTGTTTAAAGTATTACGTTAACACTAACAAGTGCACTTTGAGAAATCCAGATCCCTTGTATCTGGTTTTCTCCCGGCTCCTTGACAAAGTAAAAACAAACTGTTAATAAAATACAGGGTGGTTAGGCTCTTGCCCTCACGCACTGTAAATTATTAACTCAACACAGTCAGCCGCGAAGACAACCTAGGCTTCACTGAACCGAAACGAGTATGCAGGTTTATCGCTTAACCACTGCATCAAACAACAACTCGTAACACAGAAAAGCCTTACCCCAGTCTAGCATTACCTAGACTAGCAGAAAACAGGAATAATAATAATAACACACAGGGAAATGCATAGACAAGTGCAACAAACATAAATCAATCCTATTCTAAGTTAACCCTTCCAAAATAGGCTATCTAATAGGCATGTATCTCATGAGAACTCAAGCGATAATACGTTGGCTGACTAGCTCTGCACCAACGGGACCATGGAAGTTAAAAAGGGTAGGGAAAAGAGGAGATAAGAATGTAAGGTAGTAGAGAAAGTTCACATCAGTCAGAAGAATATATATAGTTAGCAAGGGAAATGAGAAGTCGCTCTGCCTAATGAGTTCTGATGAAAAAATGGCTAGACTTCCCTTTTTATACTCGGCCCTCTAGTGAGCCCAACGTGAACTACTACCGCCCACTGACAATCATTACGTAATTTCTCTCTCTCCTCTGGGATAGACAAAGGCTTTCCTAGCACTGAGGGGAGGGGGGAGGGGGGGGGAGTGCTAGTGAGTTAGGCCCACCTCCCGCATGGCGCACCCACTGACCCCCAACTGTGGCTGCCGCTTCTCCCATCATTACAAATAAGTTTTACACACAATACTTATAACTAATGATATAAAATAAAACTCGTTGACTCAGATGAAAACAAAACACATATTCATATTACTTATAGTACAACGGCTCACATGAACTAAGTTAGGAAACTCTACATAGACTACAGCCAAAGTTCCTGCCCTGACGATCCTAGCGAGAGTGGGGCATGACTAGGCGTTCTGTACAGCATGCTCACACTGGACATGCGTCACAAGTGACTTAATGTGGAGAGCCAGCATTTGTACTTGAGTATCAGAGTAGACTAGTATTGGTTTTGTATCTGAGGCTAGGTCATTTCTTACATATGTGATGACTCCACCGTGGCTTCTATTTTCACGATCTGCTCTGTAGGAGGTGTAATTTGCCACTATTATTTCTGCATCACTCACCTCACTTTTGAGATGAGTCTCTGTCAGGGCAATGAACATTAGGTCATTTTCTTCGGCAAGCTCAGCAATGAAGGGGATTTTGCTTTTTATTTATCTTAGGGAATAGACCTTGAATATTGCCCATCATTGCATTTTCTAGCATGATTTCATGGCATTTAGCCATGGAAACATTTGGGTATGTGTTGGGACATTGTTGTGTTGATTGCCCATTAGGTGTGTGCTGATTATGGACGCTTGTGACTCCATGGCTTTCGTTAGCGTGTCGAGGGTCCTTTTCACCCCCACCATTAATTCTAAAAAAGCAGGGGCTGAATTTGTATCCTGGACAGCGTAGACTTTCTTCGAGGCCATGTGGGGCACTTGAGCGGTGGCAGGTACCGGTACTGGATTTACATCTTGCTTGGCTTGGTGTCTCTTTGACCTGTTGATGTGAGGTAATTTACAGTTACTATTCAAACATTCCTGCTTGGAGATGGAGACCTCGCACATCTTAGGGTGGAGAAAAGAAATGAGCATTTTTTCCCTAGTTGGCCTTGGTCTCTATTTGGCCCTGATTTAGGAGTTTACGACAGACCTTAGGATGACGGTACTCACATTTTGTCCCAAATTTGCCGTGCCGACATGTTCCCCGTCTGTGGTACCTACATATGGGGGTTTCTTGGGCAAGCTGAGTCAACTTGCCATTTCTCCTGTCCTGTGGTGAGATTCTGGTGACATGGGAATGATGGTATGCTGAGGAATCTGAGGATTTCTGTCTTGGGCTAGGCCTAGTTCTAGCAAGGCTGCATTCATGGCCTTGGGTCTGGGAATTAGGCCTAGGCCTACTGAGAGCCAATTCGACCGATAGATTGAGGTCTGTTGGTGTATTCCCTAATCCTAGGTCAACAGTCTTGTCCTCTTGCTTCCTATTGGGGTCATCAGAGTTGTTTGGTAGTTCTGGTGTAGTTAGGGTCTGAGCTGCCTCGGTTTGTGTTAAGATATCCTCAGATTTGTCTTCAGGCAGAGCTTGACTTGAACCAATTTGCCTGGCCTTAACTGTCAGAAGTGTGTCTTTGGTGATTGCACCTTCTTTTTCAGTTCTGCCCTAATTACAGTTCTTTGCCTGTGTTTAGCTTCCTCTGCATTGCTTAGCCACTCCTCAGTGTCCTCGTCCCCAAACCTCAATAGGGTGCATGGGTGGCAAGTGAATTTTCTTTTTGAGGCAGCATAACAAAATATTTGAAAGGTTGGTAGAGCACAACATTCATAGTGTAGCCATTTTCTGCAGTCATCACAACTTATGGAGTAGTCCATATCACTGGAGAGTCCACATGTAGCACACTCAATGTTGTTGTTTACATCTTCTTCTGAACAGGTGACCGCCGCCATCTTGGACGCCATCTTTGTTTTGAGAGTGGGATGAACTTATTTTCACTTATTACTTAATAATTACACAATTTTTCTTGGTAATTTTTTCTGCAATAAGTGCACTGGATGCTTATGTGGAACACTGCACTGTTTTGTTGTTGATGGGTAGATATTTCTGTAGTAAAGTATGGAAAACTGAAGAGCACTATCACTGGTGGCTATCACTGGCTCTACTCCATGGTAAGCCATCTCATTGCTAACAAACACACCTAGATCTTCCTCACAGTGTGAGTTTTCTAATTCCATATTAACCCGGCAAGCGCGATAGGCCTCACGGAAGGCTTCCTATAGGGAACGCGATAGGCCTCACGGAAGCAGGACCATAAAAAAAGCCTTCCATAAAAAAAAAGGGCCTATCAAAACAAAGGAATTTGTCTCTAGGTGAGATAATTCCCCTCCAGTACTCAGGTAAATCTCACACCCCCCTCCCTCTCCCCACCTTATTCCCCCCTCCCTCCCCTCCTCAATTATCACCTATTTTTCCTCTTATTATCATCATTTATCGGTTATTTTTCTCTCCCGCGAATGTAGCACAAGTGGGTTGCATAAAAGATCGTTATGCAACACCCAGACACCGGCACACACCGCCCCGCTCTTCTCAGTTGACTCCCAGACAGCGAGAGGGGAAGGCTGCCTGTCTCTCTCTCTCGCCTGAGATTATGACCGGGTGGCCAATATCTTCGTTTTTCACCACCCAAATGCTTTTCCCACTTATTTTAGCACTCTTGAAGGTTCATATATACATCATATATGTAAAATAAAAGCATACCGAAAACAAATAATGGTTTATATTGTAAATATAACGAATTCTGTCAGAATCCAGGGCTAGAAATGCACAAATAACTACCCTAGCACCTACGTCTATATCGCGCTTGTCAGGTTAATAAACTTTCCACAAATAATATAGGTATCGCCAACGAACTTGACAATAATCTTGACCCCTTAACTTTTTATAACTCAGAATATATGAAAGCAATCAGGCTGACTTTTCTATCATTTGGGAAGAGTCCACCAAGTAGTAGGTGTGGATATTTACAGCAAGCTTGATCCAGGCATTTTAAGTTACAAAGAGGTCAGGGATCAAGATTATTGTCAAGTTCGCTCGCGCTACCTATAGTGCTGAACCTTTTCAATTCTAACTTCCAGCCATGGTTGCGTGTTGTATTCATATTGAAGCTAAACAGAGAGAGAGAGAGAGAGAGAGAGAGAGAGAGAGAGAGAGAGAGAGAGAGAGAGAGAGAGAGAGAGAGAGAGAATATATAGAGAGAGTATATAGAGAGAGTAAATTAGTAATTTACTCTTAAATATTGTGATGCGATTGTATTATTTATTGTAGACCTATTTTTCTAATGCAAAGATATGAATATACATATGGATATGCAGAAATAAAGTAGAAATGTTAGGACCAAAATAAAACTGGATAGGACAATAGCGATCGTTTGTTGGGGGTGGAGTCAATAGGGTAATTAAGGAGGATTAGCACGGTTCAAATTTTCCAGGTGCTTTTCTCATCAACTAGTGACTTGTCTATAGTCATCCTCCTATGAAATGAGCTACAAGGTGGAGTCCCTCGCCCTGTGCGGTGTTGTCAAATATTCAAAGCTTTAACAACAAATGTTAGTTTTTCAGGCTATTAACATATTAATTTTAGCTTTTATGACTATATATATTATATTACAATTTTTAAAGGTTATGTGGTGTTAAGAAACATATCATTTTAAGGATATATAGAAGGAATTTATACAACATATGGCACGCTATTTAGAATATGCTGCCATTTTTCTGGGGACAGCTATAAATAGATTTAAGGAATGGTAGGATATGCGACGTTGCCAAGTAATGTCAATGCGGTTCTGTTGGCTACGCACGCACTCACACACACCCCTACAGATACACACACAAACATACACAATCTCCAAATGCAATATAGCACAATGTAATCCCATCAAAAGAGAGAGAGAGAGAGAGAGCTGGATACGAGTAATGGCAACGCTTTAAATGGCCTCAAACTACGACAACAACATCATCCAGGTCAGACGGTCACTAACCCTCATTCATAGCGCGACCACCTTGGAAGGAAAAACTCGCAAAAGTTACTCTCATCTTCATAGCCAGGCAAGGGAGATGCTGTACAATGTAAATAGGTATATACAAATATAGCCTACCTATTATTTCGTTTCTGTAACTTTTATACAAGAATACCAATAACCCTTCCAGACATAAAAACGTCTTTTACATTTATTTCAAGTTTCCCTTCTAAATGTGATAGAAGAGAAAGTTGCTTGGTTTCCCGTTTTCTAATAGGTTTGTTTTGGTAAAAATGTGGCACCACCGCACAGGGTGACCTTGACCTCCTTGGAGCTCATTTCAGTTGAGTTTGACTATAGTTGTTTCAGAATTCAAGTTTCATTATCATCCAGCTAACTATTTCCATCTAATGTTAGTATTTATGCTGATACCTATAACATATGAGTTCCAAAATGCTGCATGAAAAAAAGATCGTATAACTCGGTCCTAAAGTGAGGTAAAGTGTTCGTGTGACTCGGCCCTCAGAGTTAAAGGCAGTGAACAAACACACACGCACACACACACACACACACACACACACACACAATACAATGCTGAGCAGCGAACAAAGACAGTGAATGCTGATATTTTATGGCTGAAAAATACTTATTACATTCGGCTACGGTATATCATATTCTTCATCTGGATTAAAAAGTGTACCCATCCAGTATGAATGACATTATTCCTATTTTATTATTGCTAATTTCAGGTTATCTTATTCAAAATAGGTAAGATTTTTGATAGTCAAGAGGGGTAAAACTACCTCGAGTATCTCCTTCTGTAAAGTATATCTTGATGTTTTATTTTGTCTATCATCAGACGATATTAATACGTTCAGGAAAGGCCTCCCATATTCAAAGAGTTAATTTCTTGCCTACATCTTTCAATACAATGAAAAATTTACATATTAGTGATAATGGTAACTAAGTAATCGTAGGGCAAGTATCAGAAAAGGGACTGAATATGAACCACGTGCCACACAGACAACTTACTGTACTCATTTACATGAGTGGTCCATAACTTGTCAGATGAGTTTCAATGTAGACAAATGTAAGGTATAAAGGATTGGAAATCGTAATTTAGAAGCGAAATACAAACTAGACAATGTAGAGTTGGATAACTCAGAGTGTGAGAAGGATCTGGAGGTGCTCGTTAGTAATGATCTAAAACCCAGAAAACAATGTATAAGTGTTAGGAACAGGGCAAATAGAGTTCTAGGTTTCATATCTAGGAGTGTTAGCAACAGGACGGCTGAAGTTTTCTTAAAACTATACTTAGAACTAGTAAGACCCCACTTCGACTATGCTGTCCAATTTTGGTGCCCTTATTACAGAATGGATATCAACCTTTAGAGGCAGTCCAAAGAAGAATGGTGAAAATTATACATAATATTAGAAACTTATCGTATGAGGAGAGGTTGAAGGCCTTAGGCTTGCACTCACTAGAAAGACGAAGATATATGGGAGATATGATAGAAGTATTTAAATTAATAATTGGTATAAATAAGGGCGATATAGATGAGGTATTAACCCGGGAGCTGCGGGGAGACTCTTAAGAGTTCCCCCGGCGCACTGCGGGGAGACTCTTAAGAGTCAGAGAAAATAAAAATCAACTTTTGACATCGAAAAAAAAAAAAAAATTATATATTTTTGTTTTTTTTTTTATTTTTTTTTTGGCCCCTGGGCCATGCAAAATCTCAGTCCTCTACCTCCCCTCCTTCCCCACTTTCCTCCTCTCCTTCATCACCTATTTCCCTGTTCTGCCCTTATTCTGAGGTTTTCGTGCTAACATTAGAAATCGATTTTGTGTCATCACTGATAGCAAGCGAGTGCAAGAGGAGAGAGATACGATCGACTGTGTCTCAGTTTGGGGAAATTGGCGGGGAAAGCAGATTGCCTCACCCATACATTATACAACTCGCGGGCTATATCTCCGATTTGACCATCCAAATGCTGTTTTCACTCGTTTTATTGTTGTTTCAGGTTAATACCTTTATAATCAACCCATAATAGGCGCATATGGATAAGTATTAATGCTATTAATGGCACAATGAATATTTTAGTGGCGACACACTCATTACGTCAGCACAGGGGGACGTTTCCAATTACCCCCATGCGCACTTCAGAGGTTAAAGCTAAAGAACGGCGACATAACCCGCTCAAATGGTTTCAAGTTAGATACGTTTAGACTTAGGAAAGATATAGGAAAACACTGGTTTGGGATTAAAGTTGTTAACATGTGGAATGGACTGCCCAGAGCAGTGATTAGCTGAGGAACAATTGAAAGCTTTAAGCGTAAGTTGGATTCCCATATAGATTATATGGGCTGGGTGTGAATGGGAGCTGCCTCGTGGCCTTATGCAATTTCCCGCGATCTTATGTTCTTATGTTCTTATAAGTGCACTGATATATGTATACATTTTATGTCAACTACTGTAACATCGAAAGTCCTACATAATTATATTAAATCGTAATTTATTGAAATGCTAATAAGAAGAACAGTGTTTATGCATTTATTTTTTTGGATTTGAATGTTCTATAATCTTTCCATTTATGCATTTTAGTTATCAAGGTCCTTTTCGTTATGTGTTGACCAGTTGACAAGCTAAGACTGTGAAATATGTCACTTCTATCACTATTACAACCTTCAGTGTTCTCGTCTTTCTTCTACTCAACAAACTCTATTCCTTAATTAATTTTTACTTCATCATACGACTTAGACTGCTATATATTCCTTTGTGTCCAGGCATTTTGACCCAAACCTCCCTTGAATTTGGCTCCCTGTCACTCTTTTGGCTTTGGGTGAGACACTCGTTACATTCAGCCTGCCGTTTGT